>JANAVB010040619.1:721614-1034114 GCA_029216955.1 Iris pallida | reverse complement strand
GGCATGTATCGTAGGCTCAAAATAAGTCAAAACCATATATTGGGTCAAACGATTTTGAGCTATGTCGAGTTTCGAACTCACGTTGGAAGTTAGAGATAAAATTACGGTAAATAATCAAATGGTCAAAATTTGATCCGAAGTTGTGCGAAGTCAAAAGAATATTACGGGTCAAGTTTGGATGGGACATAATATATCAAGTCGAACGTGGATTTGTCTACTTCAAAACTCATGAAGGACGTTTCGAAGAATTGGTGCTTCTTGTGCTCCAAAAATATAAGCTACAAAAATGTATATCTATAATCATAATTAAAAAATAAATATAATCTAATAAATAAATCATATAAAATAAATAAATAAAAATTTGAAAATTCAGGGTCCTCACAGTTTCAACTCCTCTCGCACTTCTCTAATTTTTCGGACGGAGCTTGCACCTACCCATATAAACATGAGCTATATCCAACATTTTAGTAGACCATTATTACAATGACAAGCTAGACACTCGCCTACTTGAACTGTACAAACAATTAGCAATACGACAAGTAGAAAAAATAGTTTAATATACTATGACTAAATATATAAATCAGATAAAAATTATTCAAAAGTATCCAAAAGATATATAATTCTAGATTGCTTCTTGGTTGCATGAGCTCAATTAATATATCTGTAACTTGGTTGTTCAGATTTCATGACATAATTACCCCCTCTCGTGCATGTTGTTAATTGTCTTGGCTAAAGATACATCATGTCGACCAATTGTTAAACTGTGCCAGTTTATCATATCGGACTCCATTCTGATGGAAGAAAACTTAAACCGATTCTGATGGAAGAAAACTTGGATGATAAGAACATACACAGTAGTAGAGATTTCAAGTGCTACATTTTGACTTTAGCTAAATTTTGTATCACTTGAAGACTATAGTGGACACTCGTCCGTACTTGAAAATTGCTAGAAAGCTAAAAAAATACTCCATATGTGGAGCGTGTGCTAGCTCCCTACATTAATTTATTGCCCACCAATATTAACCAATTTTACCAAACATGGAAGAAAAATATATTGAGGAAATTTTTTACCAAACATGGAAAAAGAATAAAAAAAGATGGAAGATGTCAATTTGGAGAATTCGTTTTGAGTGTACCATTGTGTGCTAATATATCAAGGAGACACTCCAAAAATAAGAATTTACATAATTTCTAATAATTTGGAGTAAGTGTTTGGAGTGTCTCCACCGTGGATGGTCTAAGTTGAAGATACGAGAAAACAGTAATATTCTCGACATAGAATCATACAGCTGTATACAAACCATCATAGAGGGACCACTAAGAACATGCGAATGGAAAAAAGATCAGACATGCACTAAAAGAACAAACAACAAAGAACCTATTACAATTTTCCTAATAGGCACTGGCGGAGGATAAGTTGGGCTTGCTGTAGTCCGGGCTTAAAATGAGATAAATAATAGTAGGTACCAAAGGATAAACACAAGTAGTTATCAGCACTGTTGGTTGAACTATTATCTTTGCATTAAAAGAGCTACTGTTCGAATCCCAATGATGATTTTTTTCACTTAGCTCCTCCTAAATTTTTTTTCTGCCTCCGCCCTTGCTAATAGTACTGTCATGAAGTTACTAAATCATTAGTGCTAACAGTACTTCAGGAGAAGAAGATGGATTGAAATGGAGATAGATTGCTCGGTCTGCATATTCCAGAAGCTCGACCTCTGGGACTTGACACTGAGCGTCCCCTTCGTGTGCAGAACATGGTTCGTAGCCTCCCTCAGTCCCCTCTGCTGGAGATTTCTCGACTTCCGACGATTAGATTTCACGTCGGGGAGCAGGTTCAGCAAGCAGTTCCCGGCATTCATGAAGTTTGCGGTCCGTCGCAGCTGCGGGGCTGCGGTGAAGCTCCGCTTCCCTCTGTTCTTCCAAGTTAGTAGCAGCTAACGCTCCTCTCTAGCTGTTAGTGAATGGCTGGCTTGCTTTGTTTAGCATCTTTAACAAGTTTAAGAATACTTGTATATTCCAATAAAAAATGTTTCATATGCAAAGTAGATATGTTAATCTCAATATGAGGATCACGAGTTATATTTTAGGATAGATTATATAGTGTTAACTACGAAATGGGGGCATGCTATGTTACACCGACACTGATACGATAGGATGGTAAGAGCATCTACAGTGGCAGCACTCCAAATTATTTCAAACCATACTCCAAAAATTAATTTTGAAGTATTTCCTTGGTACACAATGGTATACTCCAAATAAACACTCCAAATTGACAAGTGGCAACATCTCATCTTTTTCCTTCTTATTTTTCCTTCATAATTGACAAGTGGCAACACTCAACAAAAAGAATGATGGAGAAAAGTAAATATGGTGGGCCCAAAGTAACTATAGCTCCACTAATAGATAGGGCTGTAAAACGATTCAAACCGTTCGCATTCGGCTCGTGTTCAGCTCGGTCCAAGCTCGATTTAAGCTCGTTCGTGGACTAATCGATACCGAGTTTGACCATAGGTTGTTCGACTCGATCTTGTTCGCAAACAGATTCGAGCTCGGCTCGATTTCTCATATTATGACTTTTTCTATAATGTTATGCCTTTTTTTAATAGATAGAAATACATTTTGTCTTAGAAATTTTACTCATTTTTTTGTTCTTTATATGATGGTAAATTTATTATGTAAATAGCATAAATAATTCAATAAAAAAGTCTTTAAAACTTGAGAGAAATAGTATGATAGTCTATACAACTTATCCTATAAATACTCACTACTAGAACTGTAAAACGATTCAAACCGTTTGCATTCGGCTCGTGTTCGGCTCCATCCAAGCTCGGCTCGAATTAAACTCGTTCGATAGTTAAGTCAAACCAAGTTTGAACACTCTTTGTTCGAGCTCGTTCGTTCGATTTTCAGCCCTACTAATAGACTCTCCAAATTTGGAGAGTTTTTGGCTTTCTACTCTTTTTCAAGTGTGGACAAGAGTCCATTATAGCCCTCAAGTGCTACAAAATTTGGCCAAAGATCAAATATAGCACTTGAAAGAGTCCCACTGTGGATGCTCTAAGGACACAAACAACGGCGTAGGCACATAGTACCGAGGGAGTGCGACTGCGCGTCCTGAAATTTGAAAATTCATTTTTAGTAGTTCGTATGTGGGCTGCACTCTACATCCCTCCCATCCCATCCCATCCCATCCCATCTATACTCTACAAATAGGTTAGACGTGTAGGTGTAGTTTACAGGAGTCAGGATGTTAGTATAAAAAGGTTAGACGTGTAGTTTACGGCTGCACCCAACATCGCATCCCATCTACTCTACAACCTTTTTTTCCTTTTTTGGGGTGTCCACTTCTTAATAGAGCTTGGGAGCATGCTGTTAGAACCGGGGTACAATTTTTTAAAAGAAAACTGAATGAAACAGTTGTAAGAACAACGTTCCAACGCAACGCTTCAAGGAAGGTGCGTAACAGAGATCCTAGGAGGATTCTGGAATACGAAAATCTAAGAAGATTTCGTAAACGTAGCAAACGATAGTTGTGCTTCTAAACAGAAGGTACTAATCGAAATGCTAGAGTTAGCAGTGAAGGTGACAAGCGATATATGAAAGGTGGTGGCCTGCTGGGGTGTCGATAACACCAGTGCTCAAAGCTAGATCCGCCCACACGGTCAGCTTCCAGGAACCAGCAAGTTCGAGTGAACTCTGGAACGCTCTGGAAAAATGCTCTAAGACGGACAGCTCAGAACAACAATGGCAGAACTCCAGTTGCACGAGGAAGAACATGATGCGCAGCAGCTCTCTCTTCTCTCTTCGTGAATTTCTGAAGTCTAAGAAGTGTTTCGAGAGAGAAGAGAGGCTCTGAATATATAGCCACTGCTGTAACTATCCAGATCCGAGATGTGTGCCACGTTTTAATGTCAGATCCACAAATTCAGGATCAGTTACGAATTAGTCAGAACGTGGACAGTCACGAACTGCACGAGTTGCGCCATTAGAACGAGTTGTGCGCGCCATCAGCTCAACCAGCGCACTTCGCACGCGGCACAACCAGCGCAAGCTGGAGCAACTGGCGTACCCCGCGCGCCGGCGCACCCGCGCAACCCACATACCCGCGCACGTGCGTACCCGGTGCAACCCAACGCACCCGCGCACCCCGCGCAACCCAGCGAACCCCCGTACCCCGCGTAACCCAGAGCACCCGCGCACCCCGTACAACCTGGATGCAACCTGGGTGAGCAACTAGGCCACGCAATGTGGGCGCACAACGTGGCCGCACAACGTGGCCGCACAAGTGGCTCGCGCAACGAGCGCAACTAAAGCGCACTATGCGTCTAGCGAAGTGCCCCCAACAAAATTTCTTATGAGCCCATGAGCCCGAGTCCGAGTCCGAGTCGCTAAGCCCCTACGGGACTTACCCCAATGAAAATTAATTTTCCAAGAGCAAAAAGCATGAATGCTTTTCTTGGAGCCTTATCCTTACCTCCTAGTAAAATCACCCACATGGTTCCCTCCTTAGGGTCACCACCCCATGTGCATATCCCAACAACACATACAAGTATATATGTTGAGATAACTCATGGTGCTTTTCCATTGTGGGACTAAACTTTGCTAGGCATGTTGAGAGCAAGCTCTCTTCATGTTAAGGAGCAAGAGCACCAACAATCCCCCACATATCTCAACATATATATGTGTCTAGAGTTGAGCGTTCCCCACAGTAACTGTCCATTTTGTATTAGGCTAGATGTCACTGGCGACTTGAATCTTCCCGCATGGGTTGGATAACAATGTGATACAAGAATGGACTATGCCTTGAATTCTGCACCACAATTATAATTCTTTCCACTCACAAAGTGTAGTTACATGTGCTTATGGCTGCACATTAAAGGCCTTGTGCCAGCCTGGTTTCAGTGTATAATTTGGGCATCTACAAGTTTATCCTCAAGAGACGGCCTGATATCTCTTTTCATACACTATAGGTAAGTTCTTTATTAAAGAGACATGGCATGAAGCCTTGCGCTTCCTTGCGGTGCTATGCCGCTATAACATGGCCTAAAGCCGAGGTATTACCCCTATTTGGGAACCTCATCGTAGTGTCATACTACTGCAGCATGAGGTCACAGCCTCTTTGTAGTGCCATTCTACCCAGCATGAGGCCTAAGGCTTCCTTGCGGTGTTACACCGCAACGACATGGCTTGCAAGGCCGAGGTTTTACCCCTACCCATATACCTCATCGTGGTGTCGTGCCACTATAACATGGGGTCACCCTTCCCTTTGTAGTGCTGTGTACAACTCTTTAATTTCATCATACAGCATTAGGCTATATTTGCGGTGCTACGCGGCTATGACTTGGCTTGCAACGCCGAGGCATTATCCCTACCTGGGAACCTTATGGTGGAATCATTCCACTGTAGCATGGAGTTTTTACTCCTTGTAGTGCTGCGCTACCATACTTCCTATAAAGCATACTAGACATTCACTTTACCTGAGAACTTATTAAGGCATTTAAGCCAACATCAACACAGGATCCGTTTTCCGCAGAAAACACATAGTAGACAATAGTGGTTTATGGGTTTGTAACCCTTCCATGTTCCCAAGAACAAGTACCCACTGTTACCTGATAGTTTTCCAGTCAGTGGTTCTTCCTTGAACCGAAAGTTAGATGTCTAGTAGATTTTTCTTTGAACTAATAACATAAAACTTTATGGTATGATTACAAAAACATACTATCAGAATGCCTTCAAACCCATCTTTCCTGCTGTGTCTTAAACCAGCTAACACTAGAGGCCCTTCATAAAAGGATCCGCCAGGTTCTCCTGTAACACCCCAGTCCCAAAATAGAAGGACTAGAAACGTATCATGCCAGCTGTATACATACGAGTAAATATAAGGCTCGTATGTATACATAAGCTGTAAATGTAGAAAGCCAAGACACTAAATCTCATCCACAAAGATAAATAATGATATAAAAGCAACTTTGAGTTTGTCATGTATACAATAGTTGGGCGGAGAAAAATCTACTACCAACTAAATTAAATATGGAAAAATATACAAAGAAAGAATTGGTCGAGCGAGAGCAAGTGACGAGTCCAAGAGCAATCATCACGGAGGAAGGAAGACATGGCCATAGCTAGAGCACCTGCAAGAATCATGGAACACACACACCTGGAGAGATCACCAGGTCCTCAGAGGGACATAACAAGATACAGAAAGAACATGCCATGTATAACTGCATAAATAAATACTATAAACTACAACACAACAGGGTTCCTAACCATATATGTGATATGCAAATTGAGGACAACGTTCTACGCAGGGACTGTATGGATTCACGCAAGCAAGTAATAAAGAGGCCAACAAGTAGCGCTCATCCGAGATACTATCGGCAAGGTAACACGTAGCGCTCATCCGAGACACTATCTTCCAAATGTGTGTAAAAATAAATGTAACCCCTACGCTAGTAGCTGTCCCCTCCCCCCAATGATACTATACATGTGTCGTAACCACGACACACCAACACATGTCGCTTCCACAACACTGTTTTATAATAGATAACTGTCAAGTCTTCTAACATGCATCTATTGACAGTTATTCCTACGCATGCGCGCGGGTGATCAGCCAACACGCAAGTGACCACTACATGATACTCACAACTCACACACAACTCGTGATACAATCGTGACAAAGTTAATGACATGCACTCTATTGACGGAAGTCTCTTAACTCTAGGTCCACAAGTAAGAAATAAATAAATAACTGGAAATAAAAGGGCGGAAAATAATAAAAGAATAATAAGATGCAACTAAATGTAAGCAGTAATTATGGCAAGGTATCTTACCTGGTGTGACGTCTGGTGTAGTGTGATGAACATCATGGCAAGGAGTTTGACTTCGATGTTACTACTACGCACGATATCCTTCAGTGATGGTACGGATTGTTCCATCGGTTCCAAGATATAATCAAATCAGCTAGGATCGACATACGAAAGTAAAATTTGCCAAGAAATTTAAGATTTTAACAAGTCGTGATCGAAAAGAATTTAATTTTGGACAGAAGGAAAAATCATAATTTGAAATATATATTCATTTTATTAAAAAAAATACATGTATAAACCTCATTTTGAAAAATTATTTTGATTATTTGAAAACTATATTTATATAACAATAATTTAGCCAAATACTTACAAGGTAAAATCATTTTAAATAGAAAAACAAAACTTAAAAGTAGATGTAGGTGTAAGCCCAAAACTATATTCCTGACATAAATAAAATTTTAGAGAATAGTTAGATTAATATTTGGGAATAACCCAAGAGTACTATTTAGAAGCTAGTTCTATATATATCACAATTTACTGCAAATAAGTACATATATGAAATCCAATATTTTATATAGCCCCAAAACATTTTATTTATAAATTCCTATTCGCTAAAATACTTTCATCTTTTTATTTTAAAAAAATTATAAAACCAACTAGTTTATGACCAGCCCGATTATTGATCAATAATTATTTAAGCACTCCAATATATATATAATATAATATCTACGACCCAAAATAATATTTTATCCAACTTTTATTAATTAAGATAATTACTTATAAGGCCCAAATCATATTATTATTATTTTCAACTCTTAACTTAGGCTTGGCCTACCAGATAAAGCCCAATAATATCTAAGCTTATAATTATAGAAAGAAAAGAAGTGGGAAGGAAAAGAAGCAGATGGAGAGAGAGGCCGGAGATTTAGAGGAAGAAGAAAGAGCTTACAGCGGGAGGTGCGCGGAGGGCGGTTTCACCGAAGTTTCGGAAGCTCGGGGCGGCGGGTGTCCGCGGATGCCGGGCGGCGATGAAGCGGCACCCCTGTGTCGACCACGGTCGGGATCTAACCGCGCGGAGGAGCTCCGGTGGCTCGATGCACGCGCCGACGCGAGTTTGGTGGCGGTGGCCGGTCAAGGTGAAGGAGGAGGAGGCAAAATCGAGGGCGGATCTGTTCCTTAGACTCCGGTACGACGGCCATGGAGGCGGCAGAGGAGTTTCGGAGGGGGGTCTGTGGAGACGGCTCGTCGCCTACGGCACTCGGCCGGGATGACACTCCAGCCTCCGGCACTCAGGTGTCCGGTGAACAGGACACGACGGCGATCGGGGTCGATCACGGACAGGTGAGGGTTCGGTCCATCTTGTTTGTTTTCTGGATGTCGACGGAGTGGTGGTGCTGCAAGTGGTGGAGACGTGATGGTTGCTTCGACGGGGTGTGGCGGAGGACGGCCAGGAGTGGTGGCAGGGTGGCAAACGTCTGATGGTGTTGGCCGGGTCCGGTCTCGGGTGGTCGTACGAGGTTGGCGTCCACGCAGCAGAGGATTCTTGTGGTGTCGAGGATCGGTGATGGTCGGTTCCGGCGAAGGGGTGGTGCCGTGAAACCTGCGAAGGAGGTGGCGGAATGATGGTGCTGGGGGCGATGGCAATAGGATGGGGCTGTGCTGGGGAGAAATATCGGAAAGTCGAAATCGGAGGTTTCATTGTGTCGGGGGTGTATCCGACACGAAAATGATGTATTTGTATAATATGGAATAAGAACGGGGGACACCGACACGATGCACGAATTTTGTGTTGTGGTGGGGATTTTGTGGATTGTGGAATTGTTCATGAAAAAAAAAATATGGAGCCTCTCCTTATATAGGAGATGAGGGCTCCCAATGCAATAAGGGCTAGTAGTAGTTTAAACCCCCCGGTGGATAATTCTATCTATTAATTCAAATAAATCTTAAAATTTAGTCGTTCCAATCCGAATTTAAACCATAGATAAACTCTCCATTAAATTTAAACTCCATTTAGAATAAAAGCTTTTCCAATGTAATTTATCATAATTAATTAAATTTAAACCAAAAAAATATTTTAAAATAGTTTTTCGGATAATAAAATATTAATATTAAATAAATTCAAAAAATAGAATAAATTTATATGTCTCGTGTAAAATGAACATTTGCATAAAATCTCGTTTTCAAATTACTATTTATATAAACTTCCATGATGTAAAATAAAGAATTAAAAATTCTAATATGACGCATTTTACAACTTTACGAAATAAAAATATTTATTATTTATTATGTGAAAAACCATGCTTCTAAATAAAATATTTTTACAAAAATATTTACCTCGCGATATTCTGTACGACAAATTCGTACACGACGTACAATATGACTATGTGACGAACAAAATACAAAGTAAGAAATTAATACCAAATTTATAAAAAAAATTATAGTAAAAATTTAGGGGGTTTACATCCTACCCAACTTACAAGAATTTTGTCCTAAAAATTTAGGAATAGGTGGGGTTGAGTGCACGATTACGAGAATGATTCACTCCTAACTTGAGTGGTGATAATAAATGTAGGCCAAGAAAAGGACGAGTAGTTTAAGACGAAGATGTAGTCACATTGGACGACAAGGGTCATAAGTGATAGGTAGGCTAGAGGGAATTCTAGTATAAGTGCTTTCGTCCTTCCAAAATAGGTGAAGGCGAAGCAATAAAGAGTTCAGAGGCGATATTACAAATACGTGGTTCAAAGACGACGAATAATCTCAAAAGAATTGTCAAGGCTGTTGCGGATGGGATTCTAGAGGCCAAGTTTTAATTATGTCCCATCTACGTAGAACAATAGGCAAAAGCGAACCAAAGTGCACTTGGTTGATCAGACCATCATGCACCGGTTCTGATTAGACAACATGTTAGTGAGCGCGCTCAATAACATAAGTCATGAACAAGCTCGATAAATCAATGAGCTTGCAAAATTAGATTATAACAGCACTATTAGTCAAGATGGTAAACTCATAGGCACGAGAGTTTATCGATAAGAAGTTTAAGCGACGATTCGAAAACGGAATCCAGCAAGCAATTTGAACAACAATAATCTAGGGAAAAATTTTGGTATAGTTTAGGAGATATCTCATGGCATCCCTATCAATGTCTAAATTAAAAAAATGACTATCATTTATCCAAGATGTGCAAGCTCACAAAATGCAATAATTTTCCAACCTCAAAAATTTACTAGCTCGATACTCTTGATTCAAAATTTCATCGTCATATCTCGAATCGTCTTATCAATAGTAACCTTGTATAGTCTCTTCAAATTTCATAATCCACAAGAATCATTTTTTTTCATAAAATATATTTTTTTTCCCTCAAATTGGGGTTTCTCCTCAAATTTTAACTCATAAAAGTTTAGGTTCCTTAAAACATATTTTCATTCCTTTATAACTATCCTCAAAATAAATCTCATAAATTATTAGAAATTCTTCGAGGCGTATATGTCCGACCTTCAAACCGATATTTATTCCCCAAAATCCAATTCACAAAAATTTGATTCCTTAGAGAGATGTTTAAATCCTATAGCTCACAATAGAAATTTTGATAAGTTAAAACTTTCGATTCAATAATCTCAAATCTTCTTTTAACATATATATTTATATACCTCTTTTTTCTCAAACTAAATTTTGTCTTTCGTAATCTTCTTGAATTTGAAATTCAATAAACCCTCAATGAATTTCATCTAAGTAAAAATCAATCTCTTCGCATACTCATTTAACAACGTAAAAAATTATCTTTAAGGTACCATCATAGAATCCACCTTCAATATTCTTGTTTACTCTTGAACCTGTTTGTCACTCACAAGTATACCATCTACTTAAACATAATATCACATTTTCTCAATTCCATCAAAAAAATTTAACTTATGTCAAATCTTATATACCTTGTAATCGCCTACTCATCTTAACCGACTATACCATTAGTCTCCTCTATGGAATTTTCTAATCTAGTCCCGTGTGACTGAAAGGGGTAGTGATCCAGTCTCCATCTCTGCACAAAATCATATACGAACCAAGGCTGCATGAATCATGAAGGAGTTTAATAAAATCCTCGAGAGGAAGCTAGCCAAAAGGAAAAAATATATGGTTAGGTTCAGGGTCGTGGTGAAGGTTATGAAGATGTTATGGGTCTAAGTAAACCAAGATAAATAAAGGATAAGCAATCAAAAATAAACACAAAGTTAAGCATTTATGGAATTAAGTAGAACACAATCACATATCAGGTTGAAGGAATTGAGTCGAGATCCATGGTCGATAAATATATCGGTATCATGGTAAATGTTACAATTTAGTCTTTTTGGCCCAAAAGTCATATCATGAAAGTAGAATACAAGAAGACGTGTTTTAGTGGCACGTGGTATACCTACATGAAGGTGGGCTCGTCTAGGTCTTGCATATGGAATTTGTTGGCTGAAAAAGTCTAGTATTGTGCTCCAAATATCCAAGTCACGGTAAAGGACACAAAAGATTTTTTAAATAGAAAGTGGGAGTTCATGAGATAATGATTAACGCACAAAATAAATGACCAAGTTAAAGCATGCCATAAAGATAATTCAGATTCTAGTAGATCGAGGTAAAATAAGTTAGAAATATCGTTTCTAGAGATATGATAGTCACTTGATGGGGGTATGATCAAGGAACAATCTAATTATTTCTCAAGTTTTAAATGGTTAGAAAGTCACGATAAAATCTAGATTTGAGAAAATGTCGAGTGAGTCAAGATTAAAATATAACCACATTATTTGGTAGATGACCAACTACACTTGAGTATATACAACTATCATGGTAATGAGGGATATGGCAATTAGTGTGGACTACTTATCTTTCTTGGTTGCCTATCCATATTTGAATCTATAAATTTGACTTCTTCAAAACTTTGCAATATAATTCTCCAAATAATCTAATAAAATATCTATCCTTCTAAGCTGCCAAACATACTCATAACGTAAAATTAAAATTTCTTTGATCAACCTCAAGATAAACTTTATCATAACACAAAAAAAATTTCCCCAAAAATGTATCATAAACTAACCTTTCCACCTTATCTAGTCACATCAAAATCATAACTTAAGATTTTCAAAAATTTTAATCAATCTCGAATAAACCTTTATTGTGTCACAAATCCAATCTATATATTTTTCTTCTTCTATCATTAAACCAATTCTTAACTTAAAATTTAAATAGGTTTTAACAATCATAATTCGTAAAAGAGTTTAAAATAGATCCTCAATTTGACTATATATCCTTCAAAATATTTTTAACCAAAATTCTTAATATCCTTACTTCAAATTTATGAACTTACTAATTGGGAACCATACAATCCAATTTAAAACCAAGCTTTATCAACCGCTCTCATAAATCTTACAGCAGCATTTAAATTTCAAAAATTCTTTTCAACTAACTTTATATCTCTTCAAGGATGTATAGCTATAAACAAATGAATCATAAATATTTTTCAAAGACCTTCAAAATCAAAACTCAAAATCAAATCAACTTCCTTTCTCAATTGTATATAGATCCCACTATCCTTTTGTAGATCCAAATAAAGTTCTAAAAATCCTTCAAAATTATTAATGTTGCTACTACCCAACTTGGAATTAACTAATCCCTAAGTTCATACTTCTTGAAAATTTGTTCCCTCTTATCCTTATATCTTTATAACTCAAATAGGATCTCAATGCATACTAGTTGTCAATGTAATCCTTCTAGCAATGTGGTTGACCTATGAGCATATATTAGTGTAGTCATCTTCCTATCAAGTGTGGAAATAAGGTAGAAAGAGCTCAAGCAAGATGTAGATCAATGAAGTCGAACAACTGATTCGAAAAATTTAGTCAAGGAAGAGGGTCAAGCAGGTGGATGAGATCCTATACTCTAATCCTATATTGCAGGCCCGTTTGGTACAGTCATATAACCGAAACGGCAAACCTGACCTGCATGGGCCACTACAAAAATATTTAACACCCCAGTCCCAAAATAGAAGGACTAGAAACGTATCATGTCAGCTGTATACATACGAGTAAATATAAGGCTTGTATGTATACATAAGCTGTAAATGTAGAAAGCCAAGACACTAAATCTCATCCACAAAGATAAATAATAATATAAAAGCAACTTTGAGTTTGTCATGTATACAATAGTTGGGCGGAGACAAATCCACTACCAACTAAATTAAATATAGAAAAATATACAAAGAAAGAATTGGTCGAGCGAGAGCAAGTGACGAGTCCAAGAGCAATCATCACGGAGAAAGGAAGACATGGCCATAGCTAGAGCACCTCAAGAATCACGGAACACACACCTGGAGAGATCACCAGGTCCTCAGAGGGACATAACAAGATACAAAAAGAACATGCCATGTATAACTGCATAAATAAATACTATAAACTACAACACAACAGGGTTCCTAACCACCTATGTGATATGCAAATTGAGGATAACGTTCTACGCAGGAGCTGTATGGATTCACGCAAGCAAGTAATAAACAGTGGCCAACAAGTAGCGCTCATCCGAGATACTATCGGCCAAGTAACACGTAGCGCTCATCCGAGACACTATCTCCCAAATGTGTGTAAAAGTAAATATAGCCCCTATGCTAGTAGCTGTCCCCTCCCCCTAATGATACTATACATGTGTCGTAACCACGACACACCAACACATGTCGCTTCCACAACACAGTTTTATAATAGATAACTGTCAAGTCTTCTAACATGCATCTATTGACAGTTATTCCTACGCATGCGCACGGGTGATCAGCCAACACGCAAGTGACCACTACATGATACTCACAACTCACACACAAGTCGTGATACAATCGTGACAAAGTTAATGACATGCACTCTATTGACGGAAGTCTCTTAACTCTAGGTCCACAAGTAAGAAATAAATAAATAACTGGAAATAAAAGTGCAGAAAATAATAACAGAATAATAAGATGCAACTAAATGTAAGCAGTAATTATGGCAAGGTATCTTGCCTGGTGTGACGTCTGGTGTAGTGTGATGAACATCATGGCAAGGAGTTTGACTTCGATGTTACTACTACGCACGATATCCTTCGGTGATGGTACGGACTATTCCATCGGTTCCAAGATATAATCAAATCACCTAGGATCGACATACGAAAGTAAAATTTGCCAAAATATTTAAGATTTTAACTAGTCGTGATCGAAAAGAATTTAAGAGAATTTAATTTTAGAGAGAAGGAAAAATCATAATTTGAAATATATATTCTGTTTATTAAAAAAAATACATGTATAAACCTCATTTTGAAAAATTATTTTGATTATTTGAAAACTATATTTATATAACAATAATTTAGTCAAATACTTACAAGGTAAAATCATTTTAAATAAAAAAAACAAAACTTA
Source organism: Iris pallida (assembly GCA_029216955.1). NCBI lineage: Eukaryota > Viridiplantae > Streptophyta > Magnoliopsida > Asparagales > Iridaceae > Iris > Iris pallida. The sequence goes on along the minus strand of JANAVB010040619.1, from coordinate 1,019,891 downwards.
AAAGTAGATGTAGGTGTAAGCCCAAAACTATATTCCTGACATAAATAAAATTTTAGAGAATAGTTAGATTAATATTTGGGAATAACCCAAGAGTACTATTTAGAAGCTAGTTCTGTATATATCACAATTTACTGCAAATAAGTACATATATGAAATCCAATATTTTATATAGCCCCAAAACATTTTATTTATAAATTCCTATTCGCTAAAATACTTTCATCTTTTTATTTTAAAAAAATTATAAAACCAACTAGTTTATGACCAGCCCGATTATTGATCAAAACTTATTTAAGCACTCCAATATATATATATATAATGTAATATCTACAACCTAAAATAACATTTTATCCAACTTTTATTAATTAAGATAATTACTTATAAGGCCCAATTCATGTTATTATTATTTTTAACTCTTAACTTGGGCTTGGCCTACTAGATAAAGCCCAATAATATCTAAGCTTATAATTATAGAAAGAAAAGGAGTGGGAAGGAGAAGAAGCAGAGGGAGAGAGAGGTTGGAGGTTTAGAGGAAGAAGAAAGAGCTTACAGCGGGAGTTGTGCGGAGGGCGGTTTCACCGGAGTTTCGGAAGCTCAGGGCGGCGGGTGTTCGCGGATGTCGGGCGGCGATGAAGCGGCACCCCTGTGTCGGCTACGGTCGGGATCTAACCGCGTGTAGGAGCCCCGGTGGCTCGATGCACGTGCCGACGCGAGTTTGGTGGCGGTGGCCGGTTAAGGTGAAGGAGGAGGAGGCGAAATCGAGGGAGGATCTGTTCCTTGGACTCCGGTACGGCGGCCATGGAGGCGGTGGAGGAGTTTCGGAGGGGGGTCTGTGGAGGCAGCTCGTCGCCTTCGAGTCGGAGCGGCACTCGACCGGGATGACGCTCGAGCCTCCGGCACTGAGGTGGCCGGTGAACAAGACACGACGGCGGTCGGGGTCGATCACGGACAGGTGAGGGTTCGGTCCATTTGTTTGTTTTCTGGATGTCGACGGAGTGGTGGTGCTGCAAGTTGTGGAGGCGTGATGGTTGCTTCGACGGAGTGTGGCGAAGGACGGCCAGGAGTGGTGGCAGGGTGGCAAACGTCTGATGGTGTTGGCCGGGTCCGGTCTCGGGTGGTCGTACGAGGTTGGCGGCCATACAGCAGAGGATTCTGGCGGTGTCGAGGATCGGCGATGGTCGGTTCCGGCAAAGGAGTGGTACCGTGAAACCTGCGAGGGAGGTGACGGAACGATGGTTCTGGGGGCGATGGAATGGGACGGGGTTGTGCTGGGGAGAAAATTTGGGAAGTCGAAATCGGAGGTTTCATTGTGTCGGGGGTGTGTCCGACACAAAAATGATGTATTTGTATAATATGGAATAAGAACGGGGGACACCGACACGATGCATAAATTTTGTGTTATGGTGGGGATTTTGTGGATTGTGGAATTGTTCATGAAAAAAATATATGGAACCTCTCCTTATATAGGAGATGAGGGCTCCCAATACGATAAGGGCTAGTAGTAGTTTAAACCCCCCGATGGATAATTTTATCTATTAATTCAAATAAATCTTAAAATTTAGTCGTTCCAATCCGAATTTAAATCATAGATAAACTCTCCATTAAATTTGAACTCTATTTAGAATAAAAGCTTTTCCAATATAATTTATCATAATTAATTAAATTTAAACCAAAAAAATATTTTAAAATAGTTTTTCGGATAATAAAATATTAATATTAAATAAATTCCGAAAATAGAATAAATTTATATGTCTCGTGTAAAATGAACATTTGCATAAAATCTCGTTTTCAAATTACTATTTATATAAACTTCCATGATGTAAAATAAAGAATTGAAAATTCCAATATGACGCATTTTACAACTTTACGAAATAAAAATATTTATTATTTATTATTTGAAAAACCATGCTTCTAAATAAAATATTTTTACAAAAATATGTATCTCGCACATATTCGCACTCGACGAGCCATACGAAAATGCGAGCTCATACGCGACGTTCTGTACGTCAAATTCGTACGCGACGTACAATACGACTATGTGACGAACAAAATACAAAGTAAGAAATTAATACCAAATTTATTAAAAAATCATAGTAAAAATTTAGGGGGTTTACATCTCCTGACTCCGAACATCGATTACTGTAATACCACATCTCTTGATGAGATCGTTCACTGCCATATGCTTTAACCGCACAGTTCTCTTCTTTCCGTTGAAGAGGTCATTTGATTCTACCACTGCAGTCGCTTGGTTGACGCAGTATATCGGAATTGTCGATATCTGCCCTCCAACCACTGAAAGATCATACATGAGCTCCCGAAGCCATTCTGCTTCATCTGCTGCGATATCAAGTGTAAAGAACTCAGATTCCATAGAAGACTGCGAGAGCATAGTCTGCTTCGTTGACTTCCACGATATAGCAGCTCCACCCATTGTGAAAATGAATCCACCAGTGGACCTCTCGCTCTCCAACTCTGAGCACCATCTGGCATCACTGAAGTCTTCTACTACCGGCGGCTCTCCGCTGAAGTGCAGTGCATATGTCTGAGTCTTTTTGAGATATCTCATAACACGCTTCACAGCTTTCCAGTGCTCAACGCCTGGATTTCTTGTGAATCGACTCAGCATTCCCACAGCGAAAGCTATGTCAGGCCTAGTGGCAGTAGTAGCGTACATCAAACTCCTGATGACGCTAGCGTACTCCAATTGCCTGACGCTTTCTTTCGAGTTTGGCTCCAGCTTCTGATCACTTCGATACGGCGTATCAATTATGGAAAGATCTTGATACCCGTATCGAGTAAGAATCTTCTCAATGTAATGAGATTGTGACAGTGCCAATCCAAAGTCTGTTCAGATGATCTTGAGTCCCAATATAACATCAGTATCCCCCAAGTCCATCATACTGAACTTTGTCGAGAGGAACTTTTTTGTCTCAGTGACGTAGCTTATATCCGTACCTAGGATTAGCATGTCGTCTACGTACAGACAAACGATGACTCCTCTTCCGTCAGTAAATTTAGTGTAGACACACTTGTCTGTTTCGCTGACCCTGTAGTCGTTTGATCTGATAACTTTGTCAAACTTCTCATGCCATATTTTGGGAGCTTGCTTTAAGCCGTATAGAGATTTTACCAACTTGCAGACTTTGTCTTCTAGGCCTCTGATGACAAATCCTCCTGGCTGTTGCATATAAATCTCCTCGGTCAGCTCGCCATTCAGGAACTCTGTTTTCACATCCATCTGATGTATCACCAGTTTGTGTATTACCGTAAGGACAATCAACAATCTGATAGGTTTTATCCGTGCTACTGGAGCATATGTGTCAAAGTAGTCGATCCCCTGCTTTTGAAAAAATTCCTTGGCCACTAGCCTGGCCTTGAACTTATCAATAGTTCTATCAGCTTTCATCTTCTTCTTGAAGATCCACTTGCATCCGATGGGTTTTGCTCCTTTGGGTAAATCAACTAACACGCATGTGTTATTGGAGGTAATTGAGTCAATTTTATTGTATATTGCCTCCTTCCAGAAAACAGCATCTCTGGTCTTCATCGTCTTATCATAGGTAAGCGGATCTGCTTCCACATGATAGGTGACGAAGTCATCTCCAAAGCTCTTCGGCCTCCTTGCTCACTTCGTCGATAGCTCATCTAGTTCTGGTTTAATTGTTGTTTCTCCACCAACAACTTCATCTTGGACTACTGGCTCATATGAGATCTCAGTCTCATTTGCACCTACATCATTCTCTGGAATGTCTGGAAGAACAATATTTTTAAGTCTTGCAAACTTGTCTTCAAAATATTCAGCATCGCGAGATTCGATGATATGATTTGAATCTATATCAAAAAATCTCCGAGCATCACTCTACTCGACATACCCCAAGAATATTGCCTTCGTAGTCCTTGTCCCCAGCTTCTGAATCTTCAGATCTGGGAGCTTCACATAAGCCAGACACCCCCACACTCGAATGACATTCAAGTTTGGTCTGACTTTGAACCAGAGTTCATGAGGAGTTATGTCAGAAGTTGTATATGGCACTCTATTCAGAATGAAAGTGGTCGTTAATGCAGCTTCTTCCCAGTAGCATTTTGGAAGACCTGCAGTTAGCAGTATTGACTTCATCATTTCTATCAACGTTCGGTTCTTCCTTTCTGCTACTCCGTTAGACTAAGGAGAATACGGAGCAGTAGTCTCACAGATGATTCCATGTTCTTTGTAGAATGATACGAATTCATGAGACCGATATTCTCCGCCTCGATCACTTCTCAACCTCTTGAGTGGTTGTCCAGTTTGTCGTTCAGCTTCGGCCCTGAAATCCTTCAACTTCTCGAACGCTTCGTCTTTAAATTTGAGCAAGTAGACGAATGCGTACTTAGAGAAGTCATCGATGAAGGTTATGAAATACTTTATCCCGGCTTTTATAGAGAATTGTTTGAAGACACAGATATCGGAGTGTACCAACTCCAGAAGATCTGTGCTTCGATTGACCCGATGAAAGGGTTTTCTAGTGATCTTTGTCTGAGCACATACATCACACTTCTCTACCTTACCCCCACATTTAGAGATAAATCCTAGACTAGACATTTTGTTTATTCTTTTACAGTGAACATGTCCTAGCCTATTATGCCATAACTCAAGAGAATAATCAGAAAGAGCGATTGTATTAATTTCATTAGACTGGTTTACGAGCTGAATTTTAAACATCCCTACGGTTTGATAAGCCTTTCCGAAGTATGTTTCCTTCTTGGACATCACCATTTGACCAGCATTAATGTCCATCCTCAAGCCTGCGTTGCTAAGCAGACTCCCAGAGATCAGGTTCTTGGCAATCATCGAAACATGCTTTACTCCTTGGAGCGTCAGAGTGTTCCTGGAAGTGAGTTTTAGCTCCACAGTCCCGATCCCCAGAACTTCAGCTTGGGCCTGGTTCGCCATAACAACCTTCTCAGAAGTTGGCTGGTATGTGACGAACCATTTCCTTCCAGAACAGACATGGCATGTCGTACCGATGTCTATCCACCAGTCAGAGTCAGCCGCCACAGTTGTGACCTGAGCAATCATAGCAACAAGGTTAGAAACCAAAGAAACCTTACTAGGATCTCCTTTCTCTGATTGTTTGGGCTTGGATCTGCATTCACTCTTGTAGTGGCCTTTCTTGCCACAATTGAAGCAAGTCACGTGGGACTTGGACTTCTGTTGCTTGAATGAAGGACCCTTCACTTTCAGATTAGTGAAATCCTTCTTTTTGTGATGAGAAGACACCTGCTTCCCCTTGGGCTCTCTTGTCTGCACCAGATTGGCCTTAGCCAACTTTTTAGGCAACGTGTCCATCTTTTGTTGAGACGCATCTCGTCCTCAACATGGATCTCTTGAAGGAGATCTTCCAAGCTAATATCCAGCTTCTTTCGGTGCATTATTGCATAGAATGTACTCCATCCAGCGGAAAGTTTAGAGACAATTCCTCCAACAACAAACTTGTCGACGAGAGACATTTTCTCGTCTTCTAGCTTCTGGCACAGCTTCAAGAACTCTTTTACCTGAGGCAGCATAGCCTTCTCGTCTTCAAAGAGCCACTTGTGGTACTTCTCGACGATGAAGATTTTCGATCTATTGTCATCATCTTCATACAGCTTTCCCAAGGACTACCAAATATCCCTGGCAAAAGTATTCTTGGAGTATGACTCTGCTAGGGAGTCCTCTATTGCATTCAGAATCAATAGCCTACAGAGACTATTATCCCTTCTCCATTTGGTAAGTTTGACTTGTGCAGCAGCAATAGCATCTGTTGTACCACCTTATAGAGTCGTTGGTCCTTCTGGAATCGTTAGTTCAGCCTCGATCAACACATGATTGACGTCTACTAGTTGAAGATTGAGGGTGATTTTTTTCTTCCAGATTTGAAAGTGTTCTCCGTCGAACTTCTGCAGTTTGTTAAAGTTGGTATCGAGGAGAGAGGCACGAGAGTTTTCCATTGTGCTGGTCTAGATTTGAGATTGTTAGAACCGGGGCACAATTTTTCAATAGAAAACTGAATGATACAGTTGTAAGAACAACAATCCAACGCAACGCTTCAAGGAAGGTGCGTATCACGACCCGCTCCCGAATAATCGGACACGAGTCAGACATGCCCAGCCTTCGTCGTTGGACACGATAAAGTAAGCTGTACCAATCTAGGGAAATCTAACCAGATAATCATGAACAAGTATGAAATTACAGCATCTATAAACGTATCCCAGAATAAAAGTACAAGTCTCAGAATTTTATTACATTCATCCAAAAAATAGAAAATGTCTGACTAAAGTCTCAAATAGAAAATGACATAAAGGTAAAGTACTAGGCCTCAGCGGCCTCTATGTCCAACGCAGCTCCAGCTGGCTCAGCAAGAATGGCAATGTCACGCCCATAAAAGGTATGACAAATAGCCTCCATCTCATATGCAACTTATTCAGTCAGGAGCGGAGCAAAGCACAGTTCTTGGTAATGAACAAGACATCATGATATGAAAGTACAAGGGAATATGGTATGTAAACCACAAGAAGGAACATTGTATAAGCACATGAAAGAACATGGTATCACATGGTATAATCTCAGAAAACACAGGAACTAAGTACAAGATATATCTCCTGAACATGTGTGCACAATGTTTGAAATATAACTAAATATGTGACCGGCTAGGGGTAAACACATGAAATCACATGAATGGTACGGCTTAGGGCCCGCGTGCACGATGCGGGGCCTAAGCTAAGCACACCTGAGTTGTTTCTTGGGTTTGGTCACATAAACAGTATATTTTTCCTCCCCAGGTACAAGTAATAAGAACAAGGAACATGAGCACCAGAAAAACATGTCGTGTCGCAGTGTGTCAACAAGGAAGCACATGATATAATGAAATATACAAAACCATAGAATGTACTTGCCTTGCCCCGGGAAGTATGGGTAAAGTATAGAGCTGGATGTCCTCCTGTTTTAGTAATTGCAAGTTGGTTAAGTTCTATACAAGTTCTATTTAATAAATTAAGATCCACTAGTTGGTTAGGTTTAACCAATTTATCCAATTAACAATTTAGTTCATTAGAAACTAAACACAAAACAATTTATATGCTACTCTTATCCTAAGCAATGTTTTAGACTTTCTAGAAATGTTAACTGAATATATATATATATATATATATATATATATATATAAATATATATATATATATATATATATATATATATATATATATATATATATATATATATATATAATAGTTTTTCAATGGGTTCAAAGGAGTTCTCTCCTAGAATATAATTAATACTTCTTTAGCAATCATACCGTAAGAAGTAGTAGTACCCTACTATTATATTTCAGTCAAAGCTTTATTACTCTATGATACCAACACAATATCTGGTATGATATATCAACAAGCCCGGCCTTCCCATGTAGACAGCCCAATACAACTACTGCTATCAACTAATACACCAGCCCATCAATTTCAACCCACACTGACCAGAGTTAGTCCCCAGGCTTTAATAAAACCAGAAAGAAAACACATAATCCAACTCAGCAAGAACCAGCCCACCACTAAATCCAACGGCTATGCATTCCTGTAGCAACAGTCAAACTCATTCCCAAGCCCCACGGTCGCAACCAAAAATCTATACAATCGAAAATAACGAAACCTGTAAGCAACATCTAGCTATACCAATATTTGGCCATTCAATACCCAGCAGAATTATACCAGAACCCATCAATTTCTTTACAGAAAAACCTAGTTTGAATATAACGGCCACCACATATTAGAGTTTAGAAAGAACCGAACATTAAATCCCACCAAATCAATCAGGTATTATATACGAATTTAGAATCAAAATCAACAATTCTTGTCAGTAAAACCAAACTAAGAAAAATCAAAGTATATTGAGGTTCCAAGAGTCGACTAGTTTAATCAGTTCCCAGTCAGAAGAATAAGAAAAATGTTCAATCGAATTTGAAATCAAAGTAAAAATATACAATTGATCAAATAGAGTATGCATCTGAATCTGAAATGCCAAGGCTCGATACCGACTTCATCATTCCACACCACGCCAACACCTGCTGCTAATACCCAACCTGGACACGCACGCACTTCCTGAACACGATCCGTGTTTGGACACGGCTAAACAACTGCACATACAAACTATCCTACACAAACTTGACACAGACTGGACTCGTACACCGGACACGCCGACTCCACTCCTATCGATCCTAACCAACAAAAAAATACTCAAACACCCCAACAATCGTGCAATAAACCAAAGAGGGATTACATAGTACCTCAAAAAATGATCGAGGATGTGCTCCGAGGAGTCGGATACGAACTCAAAAGGACTCGACTCAGATTCCAATATCACACTCAGGAATTCCTCTGTATTAATGCGTTGAACAATATCCAAATGAAGAACAGAGAAGAATCCAGAACACAAATTTATTTAGCAGAATTGCAAAGGATTCAGAGATCAACATACCTCATATGAAATCTCCTATCGATGGTTCCTCCGAACTTACTCGATTAACTCCAAGTCAAGGACTGCTCATTCTGAACGAACAACAATCATAAGAAGAAAATAACACTTAGCCAACATGCACAACCCAAAGAACTAGGTCTAACTCACCCGAGGATTAATCGTCGAACCCGAACACCCGAAGAGAACACGTACAACGTTGCCGGAGTAGATCGGTTCACTGAATGAGAAGATCAATTCAACCGAATCAACTTCAGATCTAAATCCTTGATGCAAACATTGATTCAAGAATTTAAAAGAAATCAAATCGATTCACCTTACTATCAACCACGGACGAAGACGTCGGAGTCACGGGTGCTGGAAGAGATAAAACCGCCGGAGATCCTCGTGGTCGTCGTCGCACGGAGGAATTCGTTGACGGTCGGGGTCGCGTGCGCTGAGTGCACCGCTGCACAGGTGGCGCTACCGAAAGTGTCTCCGCCTCCTAGTCGCCGGAGAGAAAGATCAGCGTCGCCGCCATCATCTTCGTCTTCAAAGCGTTGGTAGAGATTATGGTTAGGGTTAGGGTTAGGGTTAGGTCAGATGGAAAATTAGGGAGGAGAAGGAATTTTGGGTTCAATGGAATAGAGAGCCTCTCTCCTCCAGAGCATTATAAATTGGGTAAATGGAGAATTTACAATAAAGTCCTCCCGCTCCCGGCCATAATGCAAAAAGCCTTTCCTTTTTGTATATTATACTGAATTCAAAATAAATCAGTTGAAAAATTGGTTAAGGATTGGGGACCACTCTAACTAACTTGGAATTTACACCTTTGCCATCAATTCGAATTTCCCTCCAAAAATAATCATCACTCATTCAAAATTTGGTAAAAAATTTTTATAGAAAACTTTAAAATTCTCAAAAATTTGGGAGATGGGGATATAAATCTCTCCCCCTTAAAAGAATTTTGTCCTCGAAATTCGAAGGGCAACTAAAAAAATAATCCTCAAATCTCAACGAATATTCAAACACAAACTATTTTATTGAATCTAAAATTTCAAAACAATAGTACAATCAAGCAAACAAACTGGGGTAACGCTCCCGCATCTCGTCCTCACGCTCCCATGTGGACTCTCCTGGGGAGTGGTGTCTCCACATGACGCGGACAAATGGAATAGTCTGATTCTGCACGTGCTTCTCCCTCCGATCCAGAATCTCCACTGGCTGCTCCTCATAGGTCAAGCTCGAACCCACCTCTAGCTTTGAGTAGTACTCCACCACATGGCTCGGATCTGGAATGTAGCGTCGAAGCTGGGACACATGGAAAACGTCGTGCACTCCCTCCAAGCTAGCTGAAAGCGCTAGTCGATATGCCACTTGCCAATCCGTGTAGTCACGTCGAAAGGCCCGATGTACCTCGGACTGAGCTTCCCGTCCCTGCCAAAATGAATGAGGCCTCTGGTCGACGAGATCTTCAGGAACACTCTATCTCCAACTGCGAACTCCAGTGACCGTCTGTAGCTGTCCACCCAGTGCTTCTGTCGATCATGTGCAACTCTGAGACGCTCTCTGATCAGTCTGACTTTCTCAGCTGAGTCTACCACCATCTTCGGCCCAAGCAAAGACCTATCGCCAACGTCGTTCCAAGATAAAGGTGTGCGACATCTCCGCCCATATAGCACCTCGAATGGGGTTATCTCGATGATAGCCTGATAACTGTTGTTATAGGCAAACTCCACCAGATGCAAATGATCCTCCCACGAACCGTCGAAATCAAGTGCGCAAACTCGCAGTATGTCCTCCAATATCTGAATGGTCCTCTCGGACTGCCCGTCCGTCTGTGGATGATAGGAAGTGCTAAACTTTAACTGTGAACCCAAGCTCAGCTGTAGACTCCACCAAAAGTGTGATGTAAAGCGGCTGTCCCTGTCTGAAATGATGCTCACCGGTACCCCGTGAATCCTCACGATCTGACGTATATAGAGGTCTGCAAGCTTCTCGGTCGACAGCCCTACCTTGAATGGAATGAAATGAACAGACTTCGTCAGTCTGTCCACGATCATCCAAATAGCATCCTTGCCACTGGGCGTACGCGGTAAACCAGAGACAAAGTCCATGGTGATATGTTCCCACTTCCATTTCGGAATAGGTAAAGGCTGGAGTAATCCTGCTGGTCTCTTGCGCTCCGTCTTGCATCGCTGGCACACAAGGCATCTGGAAACAAATCTGGCAACCTCTCTCTTCATCCAGTACCACCAAATATACTCTCGTAGATCCTTGTATATCTTGGTAGACCCAGGATGAATAGAATACCGCGACTGGTGGGCCTCCTGCATCGCCTCCTCCCGTAAATCCTTGGACACACACAACTGGTTTCTATGCCTCAGGGATCCATCATCTGTAATAGTAAAATCGTTGAGCAATCCTGCCTCTGCCTGGCCTCTGAGACATCGAAGTCCCTCATCAAGAAACTTTGCCTCCTTGATCTTCTCTATCAGTCCTGACTGTATCTGCATGTGCATCAGATGCCGTCCAAATCCTGGAAGAACAATCTCGATCCCCAGACTCTCAAGATCATCTAGAAGATGTCGATCCATAGTGAGAAACATAGCAACAGGATATCGACTAAGAGCATCTGCTACCACATTCGTCTTTCCAGGGTGGTACTGCCGATTGATGTCAAAATCCTTCATGAGTTCCAGCCATCTGCGCTGCCTCATATTTAGCTCCTTCTGAGTAAAGACATACTTCAGGCTTTTATGATCCGTAAAGATGCCCACTCTCTCTCCATACAAGTAGTGCTTCCACAGTTTCAAGGTAAAAATGACTGCTGCAAGCTCCAAGTCTTGTTTAGGATAATTCTTCTCATGAGGCCTCAACTGTCTAGAAGCATAAGCAATGACCCTCTTGTTCTGCTCAAGCACACACCGCAAGCCTTTCCCTGAAGCATCGTTGTAGATGACGAATCCTTTCGATCCTGATGGCAAAGCTAGAACTGGCGCTGTAGTGAGTCTTCTCTTCAATTCTTCAAATACTGACTGGCAGGCGTCGCTCCAAATAAACTCCTCGTCCTTCCTCGTAAGATTTGTCATAGGCTCCGCTATTCTGGCAAAATTCTTTCGGAACTTTCTGTAGTATCCAGCTAGCCTCAGGAAACTACGAATCTCAGCTACTGACTTGGGAGGTGCCCATGCTTCTACTGCTTCAATCTTCTTGGGATCCACAAAAATTCCCTCTCCAGTCACCACATGCCCTAGGAACTCCACTATGTCCAAGAAAAACTCATATTTTGAGAGTTTTCCGTACAGCTTCTCCTTCCACAGAATCTCTAACACGATCCGCAGGTGCTCCACATGCTCCTCCTCGGTCTTCGAATATATCAGAATGTCGTCAATGAAGACTATGACAAACTTGTCCAGATACTTGTGAAAAACCTTATTCATCAAGTTCATAAACACTGCTGGGGCATTGGTGAGTCCGAATGACATCACCAAGAACTCATACTGATCGTATCGGAGGTTGAAAGTTGTCTTCAGAATATCCTACTCCCGAACCTTCATCTGATGATACCCCGACCGAAGGTCAATCTTGGAAAAGACCTTCGCGCCACTCAGCTGATCAAACAGCTCATCAATCCGCGGCAAAAGGTATTTATTCTTGATGGTGATGTTATTGAGTGTACGGTAATCGATAAACATCCTTACAGTCCCATCCTTCTTGGGCACGAAGAGTACCAGTGCTCCCCAGGATGAAGCACTGGACCGAATAAAACCCTTGCCCTCTAACTCATCAATCTGAGCCTTCAACTATGTAGCTTCCTTTGGGTTGATCTTGTAGCAATACTAGGACTTCGAAGCTGATTCGGGCACTAGGTCGATGCTGGACTCCACGTCTCGATCTGGCGACAATCCTGGCAACTCCTCGAGGAAGACGTCAAGATACTCTGCAATCATCTGATGCAGCAACTCCTGGTCTTCTGCAACTGCTCCAAAATAGACTCCCTCTGGCCTCTCTGTAACTCGTCTGCTGATCTCAAACGATGGAACTCCTGGCGGGCTGAAGATTACTTTCCCCTCATGGCAGTCTATTACGACAAACTGCTCGCTCATCCAGTCGATGCCGAGGACTATATCAAATTCGGGCAATGGCATCACTAGAAGTCGAGCCCTTATCTCTCTCCTAGCTATAGTGATAGGGCATTCCACCATCTCACTGACTGGCACTACACCACCTCCTGTCATAATTCAACAGTTCCTCCTAGTGGGCTTAGGTGTGAAGTCGTGTCTATGTAGAAACTCATATGATATAAAGCTATGTGTGGCTCCCGAATCAAACAATGCAATGGCAGGAAATGAATGTAAAAGTATAGAACCTGTGATCACATATGGCACTGCCTCGTCCTCCTCAACTGCAGCCATGACGTAAGCACGTCCCTGTTGTGTTGGTCCCCTCTGCTGCTGGTGCTGTACAAAATGCTGCTGCTGAGTAGGCAACGTCGGAACCCTCTATGGTACAGCTGGTAATGCTCTGGATGGTGCAGGTGGTGGTCCTCCAGCTCCTCGGGGTCCTCCTGCTAGTCGAACTGTAGCCTGAGCGCAGTCCCTCATCTGATGTACATCTGATCCGCAGAAGAGGCAAAGTCCCAGCCTCTTGTGTCACTCGTCGATATGGTGTCCGGGGCGATGACAAAAGACACAACTAGTCGCCAGTTGCTGTCACTGTGGCTGTGCTGCAACTGCTCTGGCAGGGCGATGCTGCTGATGGTGCTGTTGGTGGGGTTGCTTCAGCAGAGTCTGAACTCTCTTCGCTGGTGCCTGCTGACTGCTGCGGCCGATGTCTCTGTCCCTCTTCAGCTTCGGGTCTATCTCCTTCTCTACCACCTGAGCAATCTTGAAAATGCTCGTATAAGTCGTCGCCAGACTGATCGCCACTGCATGCCATAACTCTCTGGTGAGGCCCTTCTTGAACCTCAAGCCCTCTGCTCTGGCGTGCCGACTAGGTTCTCTGTAAACCTGCTAAGTCGGGTGAACTCTGACGTATACTCTGCTACCGTCATGTTGCCCTGCTGCAATGCCTCGAACTGCATCCAAAGCTCATCTCGCTCAATGTCGGGGAAGAACTTCTCCTTGAACAGAGTTTTGAAATCTGCCCAAAGAGGGGCACAGCTAATTGGGGCTCCTCTCAATACCAGGCTCTGGCAAAATCAAAAAGTCGCATGCTCGCAACTTCGACCTTCATGTCATCTGGAATCCTTGCCATCCGTAGCGTCCACTCAGCGTTCTCCAGTCACTCATCCGCATATACTATCCCTTGATTGCCCCAGAAGTCCATCGGGCAGAGGTTCTGGTACTCTCTAGCGGTCCCCGGTCTCGATGTGCTGGTGCCGGTGCTGGAACTGGGGCTGGTGCTACCGGCTCTCTGGTCCTGAGCGCATCTATAACTGTCGCTCGAAACTGTGTGGCCTGCTGACTTTGAGCCTCTCTGAACTGCACAGCCTGGTGATTCTGGGCCTCCATGAACTGCTGGAACATGGCTATCTCCTGGACGCTATCAAACATCATCGTCGAGGGCAGCGGAAGAAAGATAGGAGGCGGTGGTGGAAGCTGATATGCTAGAATGTCTGGTGCGGGCTGATCCGAACTGCCTGCAACTCCGGGCTGATCCGCGGTCTTCCTCGTAGTGACCATCCTGCAATAGAAAGAAAACTTCGTTGATTGACAAACCCTAAAACCTAATAAACAATATTTTTATAATATCAATGCACCTGATAAACCTGATATACCCTTATTTCCCAATTTTTCCTACGCTGCGATCAAGTTTTCCTAGTGTAATCAAGTCCCCCAATAGTACGATAAGACCTAGGTACCATAAGGAAGGACCTGCATGGGCCACCACTAAAAATATGTCACGACCCGCTCTCGAATAATCGAACACGAGTCGGACACATCCAGCCTTCGTCGTTGGACACGACGAAGTAAGCGGTACCAATCTAGGGAAATCTAACCAGATAATCATGAATAAGTATGAAATCACAACATCTATAAACGTATCCCAGAATAAAAGTACAAGTCTCAGAATTTATTACATTCATCCAGAATATCAAAAATGTCTGACTAAAGTCTTAAATAGGAAATGACATAAAGGTAAAGTACTAGGCCTCATCGGCCTCTAGGTCCAACGCAGCTCCAGCTGGCTCAGCAAGATTGGCAACGTCACGTCCATAAAAGGTATCGCAAATAGCCTCCATCTCACCTGCAACTTATCGAGTCAGGAGCGGAGCAAAGCACAGTTCTAGGTAATGAACAAGACATCATGATATAAAAATACAAGGGAACATGGTATGTAAAGCATAAGAAGGAACATGGCGTATAAGCACATGAAAGAACATGGTATGTAAGAACATGAAAGAACATGGTATCACATGGTATAAGCTCAGGAAACACAGGAACTAAGTACAAGATATATCTCCTGAACATGTGTGCACAATATTTGAAATATAACTAAATATGTGACCGGCTAGGGGTAAACACATGAAAGCACATGAATGGTACGGCTTAGGGCCCGAGTGCACGATACGAGGCCTAAGCTAAACACACCTGAGTTGTTTCTTGGGTTTGGTCACAAAAATAGTATATTTCTCCTCCCATGTACAAGTAATAAGAACAAGGAACATGAACACCAGAAAAATATGTCGTGTCGCAGTGTGTCAACAAGGAAGCACATAATATAATAAAATGTACAAAACCATATAATGTACTTGCCTTGCTCCGGGAAAGTACGGGTAAAGTATAGAGCTGGATGTCCTCCTGTTTTAGTAATTGCAAGTTGGTTAAGTTCTATACAAGTTATATTTAATAAATTAAGCTCCACTAGTTGGTTAGGTTTAACCAATTTATCCAATTAACAATTTAGTTCATTAGAAACTAAACACAAAACAATTTATATGCTACTTTTATCCTAAGCAATGTTTTAGACTTTCTAGAAATGTTAACTGAATATATATATAAAATAGTTTTTCATTGGGTTCAAAGGAGTTCTCTCCTAGAATATAATTAATACTTCTTTAGCAATCATACCATAAGAAGTAGTAGTACCCTACTATTATATTCCAGTCAAAGCTTTATTACTCTATGATACTAACTCAATATCTGGGACGATATATCAACAAGCCCGGCCTTCCCATATAGACAGCCCAACACAACTACTGCTATCAACTAATACACTAGCCCATCAATTTCAACCCACACTGACCAGAGTTAGTCCCCGGGCTTTAATAAAACCAAAAAGAAAATACATAATCCAACTCAGCAAGAACCAGCCCACCACTGAATCCAACGGCTATGCATTCCTGTAGCAACAGTCAAACTCATTCCCAAGCCCCGCAGTCGCAACCAAAAATCTATACAATCGAAAATAACGAAACCTGCAAGCAACATCTAGCTATACCAATATTTGGCCATTCAATACCCAGCAGAATTATACCAGAACCCATCAATTTCTTTACAGAAAAACCTAGTTTGAATATAACGGCCACCACATATTAGAGTTTAGAAAGAACCGAACATTAAATCCCACCAAATCAATCAGGTATTATATACGAATTTAGAATCAAAATCAACAATTCTTGTCAGCAAAACCAAACTAAGAAAAATCAAAAGATATTGAGGTTCCAAGAGTCGACTAGTTCAATCAGTTTCCAGTCAGGAGAATAAGAAAATTGTTCAATCGAATTTGAAATCAAAGTAAAAATATATAATTGATCAAATAGAGTATGCATCCGAATCTGAAATGCCAAGGCTCGGTACCGACTTCATCATTCCACACCACGCAAACACCTGCTTTCTAAAACCCAACCTGGACACGCACGCACTTCCTGAACACGATCCGTGTTTGGTCACGGCTAAATAAATGCACATACAAACTGTCCTACACAAACATGACACAGTCTGGACTCGTACATTGGACACGCCGACTCCACTCCTATCGATCCTGACCAACAAAAAAAATACTCAAACACCGCAACAATCGTGCAATAAACCAAAGAGGGATTACATAGTACCTGAAGAAAAATGATCGAGGATATGCTCCGAGGAGTCGGATACGAACTCAAAAGGACTCGACTCGGATTCCAATATCACACTCAGGAATTCCTCTGCATCAATACGTTGAACAATATCCAAACGAAGAAAAGAGAAGAATTTAGAACACAAATTTATTTAGCAGAATTATAAAGGATTCAGAGATCAACATACCTCATATGAAATCTCCTATCGATGGTTCCTCCGAACTTACTCGATTAACTCCAAGTCAAGGACTGCTCGTTCTGAACGAAAAACAATCATAATAAGAAAATAACACTCAGCCAACATGCACAACCCAAAGAACTAGGTCTAACTCACCCGAGGATTAATCGCCGAACCCGAACACCCGAAGAGAAGACCACGTTGCCGGAGTAGATCGGTTTACTGAATGAGAAGATCAATTCAACCGAATATACTTCAGATCTAAATTCTTGATGCAAACATTGATTCAAGAATTTAAAAGAAATCAAATCGATTCACCTTGCTGTCAACCACGAACGAAGACGTCGGAGTCACGGGTGCTGGAAGAGATAAAACCGCCGGAGATCCTCGTGGTCGTCGTCGCGCAGAGGAATTCGTTGACGGTCGGGGTCGCGTGCGCTAAGTGCACCGCTGCACAGGTGGCGCTACCGAAAGTGTCTCCGCCTCCTAGTCGCCGAAGAGAAAGATCAGCACCGCCGCCATCGTCTTCGTCTTCAAAGCGTCGGTAGAGATTAGGGTTAGGGTTAGGGTTAGGTCAGATGGAAAATTAGGGGGGAGAAGGAATTCTGGGTTCAATGGAATGGAGAGCCTCTCTCCTTCAGAGCATTATAAATTGGGGAAATGGAGAATTTGCAATAAAGTCCTCCCGCTCCCGGCCATAATGCAAAATGCCCCTTTTCTTTTTGTATATTATACTGAATTCAAAATAAATCAGTTCGAAAATTGGTTAAGGATTGGGGCCAATCTAACTAACTTGGAATTTACACCTTTGCCATCAATTAGAATTTCCCTCCAAAAATAATCATCACTCATTCAAAATTTGGTAAAAATTTATTATAGAAAACTTTAAAATTCTCAAAAATTTGGGAGATAGGGTTACAGTGCGTAACAGAGATCCTAGGAGGATTCTGGAATATGAAAATCTAAGAAGATTTCGTAAACGTAGCAAACGATAGTAGTGCTTCTAAACAGAAGGTACTAATCGAAATGCTAAAGGCAGCAGTGAAGGTGACAAGCGATAGATGGAAGGTGGTGGCCTACTGGAGTGTCAAGAACACTAGTACTCAAAGCTAGATCCGCCTACACGGTCAGCTTCCAGGAACCAGCAAGTTCGAGTGAACTATGGAACGCTATGAAAAAATGCTCTAAGACGGACAGCTCAGAACCACAAGGATAGAACTCCAGTTGCACGAGAAAGAACAAGGTGCGCAGCAGCTCTCTCTCTTCTCTCTTCGTAAATTTCTGAAGTCTAAGAAGTGTTTCGAGAGAGAAAAGAGGCTCTGAATATATAGCCACTGCTGTAACTGTCTAGATCCGTGATGTGTGTCACGTTTTAATATCAGATCCACAAATCCAGGATCAGTTACGAATCAGTCAGAACATGGACAGCCACGAACTGCGCAAGTTGCACCATTAGAACGAGTTGCGCGCGCGCCATCAGCGCAACCAGCGCACACTACGCGCACCGCACACGCTGCGCACGCGGCGCAATCCGTTCGCCCGCGCACCCGCGCAACCCAGCGCACCCGGGCCGCACAACGAGCGCTACTAAAGCGCACTATGCACCTAGGGGCTGTTTGGATAGATGTAACTCTTTAAAAGTGTAAAAGTGTCACTTGCAGCAAGTTGAGTTTCCGTGGACTTGCAGCAAGTGACACTTTCCAAAATATGTTTGGATGGAGTACTTTTGTCTGGTGAAAGTGGAAGAAAAATGAGTTTGTTGTTTGGATGGATGTTGAAAGTGAAAAAAAAAGGAGTACGGTTGTTTAGATGGGAACTAAATTGTTGACTCTTCTATTATTATTAAAAAAAATTCAAATGACTAATTTAACACCGAATTTGTGTTATTATTATAAAACAATTTTTCTACACTAATATTTTTTTCACTAATTATTATTATAAAACAATTATATTACACTAATCTAACTCCTACCAACCACCCCATTCACACGTGTTCTTCTTTGTTTTGAAGAATAAGGAACAGCAGCTGCTGCTGTAGTTTTTCTTCTTCTTTGTAAATAGATAGAGAAATAGCAGAAGCGAGAACGGTGGAGGCTTTGGGTGCTGGCGGCCGCTCAACGCAAGGTGTTGGCAGGGCGTTCTAAAATTCGGTGCGGAGGAGGCTTTGGGTGCTGGAGGCCGCTCAACGGTGGAGGCTTTGGGTGCTGGCGGCCAGGGTTGTCATCGCGGAGTCTCCGGTGTCCGCGTTTGAGCACCTCTTGCATCGCCGGCCGATCTGCCATGACCCATGTCCTTCGATCACCCCACCGACGGATCTGCCATAGTCTCCTACTCTCCCTTGAGCAGTCAAACAGCCGTGGCAGCAACTCTCCCTCACTTTCACCACACTTCCTTCACTTTTGTGAAGGGAGTGAAATGGGAAAAATGTTGGAGTGGGTGGGGTTCCCAACCTATGTGGAGAAGATCCCGGAGTGCGACGAGCGCCGTCCGATGTCGGAGAAGCTCGGGAGTAGTTGTTACTGCTGCTGCTGCCCCAAAGGGGGTTCTGGACCAAGTCTGCCGAGTTCGGGCCGAACTCGGTCCCAGGCCGAGTTCTGGCCGAACTCGGTCTGACCGTTCCAGGGTTTGGCCATCCAGTGCTGGTTGCCCCACACAGAGTTCTGGCCGAACTCTGTGTGTCGGGGGGCTGAAGCGGATTTCAGGATGAGTTTTCATCATTGGATTTAATCCAACGGTCCAGGTTGGTTGCGGGATTAGGGAGATATATTGAGTTTTCTCAACCCTAATTCATAATCGTATTATCGTATTGGACAACATAAGTTTGAGAGAGAAGGAGGCAAGAGTGCCATTGCAACTTCGGAGAAGAAGACGGAGGATCGAAGGTCGTTTTCGAAGGAGATCGTGTTTCGGGTAATCTCTACTCGTCGTTCTCGTTCTTCGTAGCCTTGTGATCATTGTTCTTGTCTCTGAGTGTTGTGGGGATCCGATTTGGATCGGGAGGAGTTTGTAAAGGGTGTAATTCTTCTATTCCATTAGTGGAGGCTTCTCAGGGTTGGACTCCGATCGTCCCGTGGTTTTTTCCCGCAAGGGTTTCCACGTCAAAAATTCTCTGTGTCTGCGTGCTTGTTTTTGTGTGCTTGTTTTTGGGTTCGTGCGTTGTTTGCTCGGTCCTCTCGCAGGTACTCTCCGATTTGGGGAAAGGTTTCCGCGCTTCTTTCCCAACAGAGTGGTATCAGAGCATAGGTTTTGTTCTGGCTGATACCTACAGAGTGGTATCAGAGCTTTGGGTTCAAAGGGTGTCAGGAGTTGACAGAGGAACCAGAGAGGAGAGATGGACGCGAAGCCGGTGCGCATGGTGAACCTTAATGTCACAAACTATCATTATTGGCGGAGCAAGATGAAGGATTTGCTATTTGTCAAGAAGCTGCATCTACCTGTGTTTGCAACCGAGAGGCCCAGCGATAAATCCGAGGAGGACTGGAAGTTCGAGCACATACAGGTGTGTGGGTACATACGGCAGTTTGTTGATGAGAACGTGTACAACCACGTTGCCAATATTGAGCACGCGAAGACGTTGTGGGATAAGCTGGAATCCTTGTATGCGAAGAAGACCGGGGTAAACAAGTTGTTCCTGATCCGAACGATGATGGGTCTGCGGTACAAGGATGGGGCGTCTATTACGGATCACTTGAGTGATTTCCAGGGCGTGGTTGACCAGCTATCTTCTATGGGAGTCAAGTTCGACGACGAAGTTCAGGGACTGTGGCTACTGTGTACCTTGCCAGACTCGTAGGAGACCGTACGAGTATCTATAATCGCTTCTGCTCCAGAGGGCGTGGTCAGTCTGGAGTTTGCCAAAAGCGGGGTGTTGAATGAAGAGATACGAAGACGTTCTCAGGGCACTTCATCCACATCCCACCACTCAGAGGCACTTGTTTCAGAGAGCCGCGGAAGGGGCAAAAGCAGGGGTCCAGGTGGTGGCAGAGACAAGAGCAGGAAGAAGTCCAAGGGTCGGTACGAGGACTCAGAGTGTTATCATTGCGGTAAGAAGGGCCATATCAAGCGGAATTGTTTCGCTTGGAAGAAGGAGAAGAAGGGCGACAAGGGGAAGCAAGAAGAGAACACTACAGCGGCGGCCTCGGTGCATGGAGGCGATGTGATTGTCGTAGGTGATGAGGTCATTACTAACCTCGCCTGCGATTACAATTCTTGGCTGGTGGACTCAGGGGTTTCAGCACTTGTATCTCACAATAGGGCACTGTTTGCCACTTACACGACAGGCGACTGTGGCGTGTTGAAGATGGGCAACGGAGATGTGTCGAAGGCGGTTGCCATTGGAGATGTGCATTTGAGAACGAAGACGGGTGCGGTTCTTGTTCTCAAGGATGTTCGTCATGTCCCTGATATCCGTTTCAACCTGGTGTCGGTTGGAAGGTTGGATGACGAGGGATTCTTCAGTCTCTTCGGGAATAGTCAGTGGAAGCTTTCCAGAGGTTCGATGGTGATTGCCAGAGGAAGCAAGAAGTCCGGTCTCTACTATATGGAGGGGAGCACAGAGGGGGCACAGGAGGTGAACGCAGTCAGTGACGCGTCTACCGAGTTGTGGCACAGGCGGCTCGGCCATATCAGCGAGAAGGGGATGAGCTACTTGGTGAACAGGAAAGTGATTCCGGGGCTCAAGTCTACAAAGTTGGAGAAGTGCACGCACTGTTTGGCTGGGAAGCAATATAGGGTGTCTTTCCATAGTCACCCAAGTTCGAGGAAGCCGGCGCTGCTCGAGTTGATTCACTCGGATGTCTGCGGTCCTATGAAGGTAAAATCTCTTGGTGGTGCTTCTTACTTTATGACTTTTATTGATGACTGTTCCAGGAAGGTTTGGGTCTATGCCTTAAAGACCAAGGATCAGGTGCTGCCTACTTTCAAGGAGTTTCAGGCCTCCGTTAAAAGGGAGACGGGCAAGAAGTTGTTGTGTGTTCGGTCCGACAATGGCGGCAAATACATCGGTCCCTTTGATGCGTACTGCAGAGAGCAAGGGATACGACACCAGAAGACTCCGCCAAAGACACCTCAGCTCAATGGTGTAGCGGAGCGCATGAACAGGACACTGATGGAGAGGGTGCGGTGTTTGCTGTCAGAAGCAAACTTGCCGGGCAGTTATTGGGGTGAGGCTCTTCTCACAGCTGCTTATATTATTAATTTGTCTCCTAGTGCTCCTTTGCAGGGTGATGTGCCTGATAAAGTATGGTACGGCAAAGTGCCGTCATACAATCACCTGCGGGCGTTTGGTTGTAAAGCCTTCGTGCATGTACCGAAGGACGAGAGGACCAAACTTGAGCCGAAGACGAGGCGATGCGTCTTTGTCGGCTACGGTCGGGATGAGTTTGGCTATAGACTCTACGACCCAGTGGAAGGAAAGCTCTACAGAAGCAGGGACGTGGTGTTCGTCGAGGATCAGACCATGACCAACACTCAGGATTCCGAGACGCCTTCTGAGGCTGAGGAATTGCCTGAGTTAGAGTCATTTCGCTTCGAGCAGTTTCCAGAGGACATCGCAGAGGATCCAGTTATGGGGGAGCCGGTACATGGAGTTGCTCCCAACCTTGATCATCAGCCTGCTGATGGTGGTCAGGGTGTCCCTCAGGAGGATGAGCATGCCGGAGAGGTAGTTCCTGAAGGGGAGGAGGCTGTCGGTATACAGCCAGCACCAGTGGCTCCACTGAGAAGGAGCAACAGGGATCGTCGACCATCTACGAGATACTCGCCGGATGAGTATGTGCTACTGACTGACGGGGGAGAGCCCGAAAGTTTTACAGAGGCTATGGAAGACGAACACAGGCAGGAGTGGATGGTGGCTATGCAGGAGGAGATGAGTTCCTTGCACACCAATTCTACTTATGATCTGGTGCGGTTGCCAAAGGGCAAGAAGGCTTTGAAGAATCGATGGGTGTTCAGAGTGAAGCAGACGGATGATGCTACTCGCCCTCGATACAAAGCGAGGCTGGTAGTCAAGGGCTACGGTCAGCGGAAAGGCGTGGATTATGATGAAATCTTTTTGCCTGTCGTCAAGCATTCGTCTATTCGGGTGGTGCTAGCATTAGCAGCAAGTTTCGACTTGGAGGTCGAGCAGATGGATGTGAAGACGGCGTTCCTCCACGGTGATCTTGAGGAGGAGTTATACATGGAGCAGCCGGAGGGATTCTGTGAGAAGGGCAAGTCACATTTGGTCTGCCGGTTGAGGAAGAGCTTGTATGGTCTGAAGCAGGCTCCGAGGCAGTGGTACAGAAAGTTCGAGTCGTTTATGGGGGAGCATGGTTATGCACGGACGACGTCGGACCATTGTGCATTTGTGAGGTATTTTGCCGATGATGATTTCATCATTTTGTTGCTCTATGTTGATGATATGCTATTAGTGGGTCGGAATGCCACTAGGATAGCGGAGTTGAAGCGCCAACTGGGCGCGACCTTCTCTATGAAGGATTTGGGCACAGCGAAGACTATTCTTGGGATGGAGATCAGCCAAGAGAGAGAGTCCAAGCTGCTACACTTGTCCCAAAAGAAGTACATTCACCGGGTACTTCAGCGTTTCGGGATGGACGGGTCGAAGAAAGTGAGTTCCCCCCTCGCGGCTTACTTTAAGTTCACTGAGGAGCAGTGTCCATCTACCGAGGACGAAAAGGAAGATATGGAGCGGGTTCCATATGCTTCAGCTGTGGGAAGCCTTATGTATGCCATGGTGTGTACGAAGCCAGATATTGCTCATGCAGTTGGTACGGTTAGCAGGTATCTTTCGAATCCTGGAAGGGTACACTGGAGTGCGGTCAAGTGGATTCTACGATATCTTCAAGGCACTGCTGGTTGGAGACTTTCCTTTGGTGGTGACGAGCCGAAGCTGGTTGGGTATACCGACGCTGATATGGCTGGAGATGTAGACACGAGGCGATCGACTTCAGGCTACGTGATGATGTTTGCGGGAGGAGCAGTGTCGTGGCAGTCGCGGTTGCAGAAGTGTGTTGCCTTGTCGACGACGGAGGCGGAATACATTGCGGCGACGGAGGCTTGCAAGGAGCTGTTGTGGATGAAGAAGCTGTTGCAGGAAATGGGACTGAAGCAAGAGCAGTATACTTTGCTTTGCGACAGTCAGAGTGCTATCCATCTTGTGAAGAATCAGACGTTTCATAGCCGGTCCAAGCACATCGAGACTCGGTATCATTGGATACGGGATGTGGTTGAGAAGAAGGACGCGGAGCTTGAGAAGGTGCATACAGATGACAACGGAGCTGATATGTTCACAAAGATTCTACCAAGGGGAAAGTTTGAGTACTGCAGGCAGATCGTCGGGATGACGACGTCCTCCCCATAGTTGTGAAGGGGGAGATTTGTTGGAGTGGGTGGGGTTCCCAACCTATGTGGAGAAGATCCCGGAGTGCGACGAGCGCCGTCCGATGTCGGAGAAGCTCGGGAGTAGTTGTTACTGCTGCTGCTGCCCCAAAGGGGGTTCTGGACCAAGTCTGCCGAGTTCGGGCCAAACTCGGTCCCAGGCCGAGTTCTGGCCGAACTCGGTCTGGCCGTTCCAGGGTTTGGCCATCCAGTGCTGGTTGCCCCACACAGAGTTCTGGCCGAACTCTGTGTGTCGGGGGGCTGAAGCGGATTTCAGGATGAGTTTTCATCATTGGATTTAATCCAACGGTCCAGGTTGGTTGCGGGATTAGGGAGATATATTGAGTTTTCTCAACCCTAATTCATAATCGTATTATCGCATTGGACAACACAAGTTTGAGAGAGAAGGAGGCAAGAGTGCCATTGCAACTTCGGAGAAGAAGACGGAGGATCGAAGGTCATTTTCGAAGGAGATCGTATTTCGGGTAATCTCTACTCGTCGTTCTCGTTCTTCGTAGCCTTGTGATCATTGTTCTTGTCTCTGAGTGTTGTGGGGATCCGATTTGGATCGGGAGGAGTTTGTAGAGGGTGTAATTCTTCTATTCCATTAGTGGAGGCTTCTCAGGATTGGACTCCGATCGTCCCGTGGTTTTTCCCGCAAGGATTTCCACGTCAAAAATTCTTTGTGTCTGCGTGGTTGTTTTTGTGTGCTTGTTTTTGGGTTCGTGCGTTGTTTGCTCGGTCCTCTCGCAGGTACTCTCCGGTTTGGGGAAAGGTTTCCGCGCTTCTTTCCCAACAAAAAATAGAGGAGGACAGCAAGTAGCAAGTGTCAGAGAAAAGACACTTGCATGCCACTTGCACCACCCATCCAAACATCGGATCTCGTTGGTGTTGCCTCCACTTGCAGCAGAAAGTGTGAGTTACGGGGGAGATGCTGCCATCCAAACACGCCCCTAGCAACAATGATGACGTGCTAAGTGCGCCAACATAACGCCTCATGAGCCCATGAGCCCGAGTCCGAGTCGCTACGGGGTTTAGCCCCAATGAAAATTAATTTTCCAAGAGCAAAAAGCATGAATGCTTTTCTTGGAGCCTTATCCTTACCTCCTAGTAAAATCACCCACATGGTTCCCTCCTTAGGGTCACCATCCCATGTGCATATCCCAACAACACATACAAGTATATATGTTACTCATTGTGCTTTTCCATTGTGGGACTAAACTTTGCTAGGCATGTTGAGAGCAAGCTCTCTTCATGTCAAGGAGCAAGAGCACCAACACATGCTTCCAAGGAGGTTCGACCCGTGCCCTCCACGCTGGAGTGCCTCGCCGTTCCCAATGGGCTACGGCCTCGGGGACTCTACAACCCATTTCATTTCCTCCTACCACAGTTGACAGTACCACTCCTTCAAGCTTCGACCCATTTCAAGCTTAACCCATTTCATTTCTTCCTCTCCTCCTACCACTCCTACAATCTACAAATAACTGAATCAGTGGTATTACAATGCAAGAAATTTTATTGAGGTAAGGTTTTAGTGTAGTTACAATTTTCTGAGTCCATTTGCTACAAACAAACCTTCGCCCATAATAATTTATTGACGCATGCTCACGTTGAATAAGGCCGACCCTGTGTTGGAATCCGTTAATTACTCTCTTGGCTGGAAGGAATTGCTGGACAAACAAAGGTTTGTAATCACGTAGCATTCTTCTTTCAAGTATTTGCTCTTTCATTTCGTAATGCTAAAATTGTATGCAACTTGAATGTTCATATTATCTATTGGAATTTTATGTCAGGATACAGTGAGACACTTCAATTTTCTGCCAATTAATGAGTTATTTCTCTTCTTTTTGCTTTTTGTAAGTGAAAATACA
Organism: Iris pallida; assembly: GCA_029216955.1. Lineage (NCBI taxonomy): Eukaryota > Viridiplantae > Streptophyta > Magnoliopsida > Asparagales > Iridaceae > Iris > Iris pallida. The sequence continues at coordinate 993,945 of JANAVB010040619.1, read as the reverse complement.
AATTTTGAAGCGTAAATAGACAACTGTAGAGTATATTCCGCAATAAAAATCATCAAAACTTTATTATGTAATCATTCGGAAGATAACATGCATGATGAATGATAGCATATATTGAAAGAGATGTATTGGATGCTATTGACAATGATGAATGATGGCATATATTGAAAGAGATGTATTGGATGCTATGGACAATGAAGATATCATCCAATATTTTTAGATATTGTCTCTAAGATTTTTATTGTCAAATAAAAGAGTTATTTAAGGACTGTAATAGTTTATGTCTTTATGACATATGATATTAATATATGATATTTTTAAAATTATAAATATATTATTATGTTAACAGTAAATACTGTTCCCCTGGATTAGAAGTCTGGCTATGCCCCTGGACACAAAGACACTAACACAGTTATGTGCCCCTTATTTTAGTATTTTATTGTGTATTTTGGAGTTTTCTTGCGGAATCCGATACACTACGAAACGACACAACCCAAAAGTTTGAAGCTTGGGTTAAAGATTTGGACCCAATAGGTACCAACTCAGCTGTGGATATGCAAACTTTTGAACCTTACTTTCCTTCAACAATTACTTAATTTTTAAGATTTTTAATACTTTAACAAAATACAAACTGGGGCGACATCGAATAGTTGTTAGCTTGAAAATCTTGCCATATCCAAACCCAAGAACAAAACTATGTTCATCATGGGTCTATGGCTCGCGCTAGCAGTCACTACTAGAAAAAAATCATTAACAACGACATTTTATATGACACTAATCTCAAGATTGATTACTATTTTTTACAATTCATATACATGCAACTAATATCAATGCTCTAAACTAAATTTACATATCACTACTCGAGACATATATGGGGTGATATAGGAGATCAGGAACCCTCGAAACAAGAGGTCTGAATGGTTCAGTTTGGCACGCATTTGATTATCAGCTATGGTGTGGCATCTGCGGAAAGAAAAAGAAAAAAAAAAATCGTATATATATGAGGGTATAATAACTTCACTGATAGGTATTGTCAATAATATTGAGTATAAATCGGCTGTAATGAATCCTGTAAGAGGGGTAATATGGCTACTTGATTGGGTTGTAAGCGACATTATTATTGAATAAAATCTACCTTCTCTACAACTCGGTTCGAAGGCCACCAAGTTCGATCTGAAGGCCCACAATTCGGCCTGTCTTGTCCGCTTCAAGTCCGCCTGGCCTGCTCCCTGGCTCGCACCACCACGGCTGTCACTTTAATTTTCCACAACTTGGAAATTAAAATGCTTTCCCCAAGGCTTGACCCTGCCTGGTCTGCTTCTGTCCCGCCTAGCCTTCTCCCTGGCCCGCACCACCCATTACTGCCACTTTAATTCCTCGTAACTTGGGAATTAAAGTGCTTCCCGTAAGGCTTGAATCCAAGGTCTCCTGGGAGATGACTCACTCCCTAGCCACTTGAGATAAAGGTGTATACATATAATATATATTGAATAAGATACTTTTTAATTTTCAAAATTAAATAACTGATACATCATCATTGATATCCCTATCCTCTTCTCAGACTAACCTGCGGTGATCAGATTGCCCCTGCCCCTTGTTAGCAATCACCCGAATAAAACTCGTACGTATTATATGCGAATCTTTTCATATCTTTCAGAAACATATAATATTTGCGTACTTTTGAAGAATTCGAATTAATATGCGAATTTTAAGCACGTAAAGTTTTAAATATGTTTCGTATGAATTATTGATTTTTTTTTTGTTGCAAAAAACGTAGTGGGAACCTGTTTAGTTAATCAAATTTGACAACATGTTTAAGTATGCGAAGCTTCTAACATCGATATTTCCAATTAACGAATATTGGACCGATTTTTTTAACGTATTTTACTTATACTGGACCAATTTATATTCGTACTTTTATCATCCCGAATTTTTTCGATTTGCGAAATTGCTAACAAGGCCCCAGCCTCATTACTTAAGCCCATCCTAGAATATTAACGACTTTAATACCCTTTATTTGTTCTTTGGCTAAGAGGTCGGGTAGCTACCGTCTTTCTTATCCCCCTTTCTTCTCTCCAACACCTAACCCATCCTCTCTCAAAATAAAAGATATCTATCTCAATTTTTGGCTCAAGTATAGAGCTTGTTTATTAATCGAACATTTGTTTGTTTGAACTATCAAGTAATTAGCCATTCATTATTGGAAAAAGCTATTTTGCTCGCAGGCTGGCCAGTCCGTCCGCCTGCGTAGCACTTTTCTATTGGCCTCCTCCTGTTACCCATGTATTACCCATGTCTTTCTGAACCCCCCCCCCCCCCCCCCCCCCCCCCTCCCCCACCCCCTTCTCCTTCTCTCCAACACCTAACCCATCCTCTCTCAAAATAAAAGATATCTCAATTTTGGCTCAAGTATAGAGCTTGTTTATTAATCAAACATTTGTTTGTTTCATCTATCAAGTAATTAGCCATTCATTATTGGAAAAAGCTATTTTGTTCGCAGAAAAAATAGAAAAATGCCACATGGCGGGCTGGCTGGCCCGCCCACCGGTCGAATAGGAGGGTTGTTCATTATTTTTGTCATCTAATCAACAGATGTCCAAGATTGAAGGTTATTGGTATGGACTAGGGATGTGCATCGGTCGGTGGTCGACCTATTTGGTCACAACCGAAGTCGAACCGAAGCTAGTCGGTTTGAAAATAATCAAAATCGAACCAAACCAACCAATTGGTCGGTTCGGTTTTGAAACCGACCGACTTGGTTCGATTTGGTTCGGTTCGACTTGGTCGGTTTTGATCACAGGAAAAAATAGACTGCCATTAATTTAGGTATTGTTGCTTATTTTGTGGTGTGGAACTTCAGTCAATCAAATGGAAAAAAAAAGGACTTGATCTGATTTGGAAGTAACATTGTCAATCACAGGAAAAAAAATGGACTACCATCAACTTTTGTGTGATCTTGTATGACTAATTTATTTACTGTGGAATTTCAATTGGAAAAAAAAAAGCAACAACCGCTGCCAAACAACAAACCCTAGCATAAACCATTCAATTTCAAATTTCAACAGTCAGTACAATGAAGAAGATGCATATTATGGAATGAGAGTGACCTATGTCATAATCACCATACATGAAAATGTGCACAACAATTATACATAAGAATGAGAAGAAAAGTTTTCACTTTTCTTTTCATTCACTGCTGCTTAGTCCCAATTATTTAACACTAGCATAGTAGTCTCGGTATCCCCCACCAACCGGTGCAACCCAACCCTAATAATCTAACACTCACATAGGGTTTGGTTCGGTTCGATTTTAATCGGTTTTGGAATAATGAAACCTTGAACCGAACCAAACCGGTCGGTTTTAAAAAATGTGTAGTCGAACCAAACCGATCGAACCATCGGTTCGGTTAAAAATCGATCGGTTCGATTTGGTTCGATTCGATTTGGTCGGTTTGACTTAAATGTGCACAGACCTAGGGGTGAGCAAAACTCGGTTTTTAAACCGAAAACCGACCCGATCCGACCCGTTATTGAGGTTCGGGTCGGTTTTGAAGAAATCGGATCGGCATTCGGTTTTCATTTTACAGCAAAACGGTTTACGGGTCGATTTTCGGGTTTAGATAGCAGTAACCGACCCGAACCGAAAACCGACAAAGGTATAAAATAACGAAAATACCCTTCCTCAGATATATATACCAAAAACCTAACCTAATCTTCTCTCTCCTCACAAAAACTCACTCGCTCACATCAGCCGCCTCTAATTCCCTCCCCCCCCCCCCCCCCCCCCCCCCCCCCCCTCGTCTACGTCTCTCTATGAGAAATCCTAACCCTACTTCCTCGTTCCTCCTCCTCCAGTCCTCCTCTCGACTTTCTTAGTCCAGTCGACACCAGCTCGAGTAGAGACTCGAGAGAGATCTACGGCTCCGTTCATGTCTCTCCATCTCTAGTCTCTACCGAGATCTAACACAGATCTATCGAGATCTAACATAAATCGGATTTCTGCTGAGCTAGATCTATCTTCTTTTTTTGTTGCAATTTTTTATATCTTTAGTTTAATTTTTTTTTCTAATTTACGTTTGTTGTTCTTGTAGCTTCAACAAGAACAACAAAACTGGTATTCTCTCATTTCATTTGTATTTGAATTTGATGTCTTCTTCAATAACGTGGATAATTTTGCTTATGTAATTTTTTTGGTGCTACTATGTTAGTTTGCTGTAAATTTTGGTGATGAAGATTGAAGAATGCGATTGTGGTTCTTTTTTAAATTGCTGTAAATTTCAGTTTCCTTTAAATTTGGTGCTTCTTTTTTAATACAACTTGGATTGGTGTTGCATCTGCTATTATTGTTGTTTTTTGGTTCTGCAACTTGGATTGGTGTTGCAACTTGCCATGGATCCGAACCGACCGATAACCGAACCGACCGAAGTTGTTTCGGTTTCGATCGGTTATTTTCCAAACGGTTCGGTTATCGGTTTTCTGGATTACGGTTATCGGTTTGATCGGTTCATTTATGATCGGTTCGGTTTGAACCGAACCGAACCGTTGCTCACCCCTACACAGACCTAGTATGGACAGCCTGAGGCTGGAATCCGAGGTCCGGAAACTGATAGGATCGAGAATGGAAGGAGCTGGAGTATCTCCAGATGGAGACTGGGCCATCTTCGGTCCCGGAGCTCGCCATGGCGATCAGCCTCGGCTGAAGGAAGTTCAGAGGGCTGAGCATGTCCGGCGCGGTCAGGAAGGAAGACGCATTGGCCATCATCGACTACCTTCCGAGACTGAAGAGCCTCAACCTGAGCAGGTCCTACCTGCGCAAACAGGAGCTGCTGCTGATAACGGATGGGTGCAAAGAGCTGGAGACGCTGAGCGTGAAGTACTGCGTGGGGTTCGGAGCCGGGGACGAAGAGATCGCCGGAAGGGCCTTTGGTGTCGCTATCGAGCGTGAGGGCTCCAAGCTCAGGGAAGACTTCTGCTATGGTGTATCCGTGGGCTCGATGAATGGTGTGTTTGTTCCCTATGATGACTGCATAGGTCACTATTGCCAAGGATCATGATGAATTCTTCCAATTGAAACAAGGGCTAATTAGAGTTTAGACCCTAGATTATATGACAGCGTTTAGAGTTTAAGTCTTTACATATTCAATTGAAAATTTTAAACCCTAAATTTTTATTTTTTTCCATTATTCTCTCCTAATATATATATATATATATATATATATATATATATATATATATATATATAGTAGCGGACTCCCTCCCCCTCCGTCTCCCTTATGGCTGCCCCCTTTCACCGGCGGCGGCAGGGCAGAGCTGTCCCGAGAGCTCGTCGTCCGTCGCACCCACGCTTCCCTCGTCGACGCCCCGACTGGTCACCCGGCGACAGCCCCTCAGCCCGCCCCGATCAGGTGGACCCAGGGGTTCGCGCGCCAGGAGCCCCGCGCGAGCCTCCCGCTTGGACGAGCGAGCAACTTGCCTTGGTCGGTCGTGGACGAGCGAGCAAGCATGCGCCCACTCCCCTGTCGCTCCGCACAGACCATGCGCCCTCCTCTCAGACAGCAGACGATCGCGTGCAGTCATCTTCGCGCCAGCCACCACCCCTAGTTTATGCGCCCCCTGGCTCCCTTCCCGACGCATGCGCCCACCCCTCGGAGGGGCGCCTAACCCAGGCACCTGCGATAGGAGGCTAGGGATTGATTTTTAAGGATAGAATTATTATTAGGATTCGGATTATTAATTCAATTTGCAGAAAATTTACTGTACAATAACGTATTTATGCTTAATTTGCTGTAGGATACTAACTTTCGCAAAATTTCATCCAAGATAATATTCCGACAGTCCATCTGGCGGAAATTGAGCGCGCTCAATTTCCGCCAGACAGTCTGTCGGAAATTGAGCGGGGGGGGGGGGGGGGCCACGTTCGTTTGCAGGGGGGAAGGGGAGCTTGTTTGCATAGGGGATGGGGTAGCTTCGGTTGTTTGCAGAGGGGAGGGGGGTAGGTTCGCAGACGGGGAAGCATTGTGATAGCTCTTTTTTGAATGAGTGTGTAGCATTGGAGACCCTCCAATCTTGTTTGTATATGTTGAATGAGTGTTTGAATGGGGGAGTGCAGCTTTATAGCACATTGAAAGATGGGATGATTGTATATGTTGAATGAGTGTTTGAATGGGGGAGTGCAGCTTTATAGCACATTGAAAGATGGGATGAAAGAGATGGGAGAGAGGAGTGAGGTTATAAAATGATGCTCGTTGCTTCTCCAGGAACAAATACAGATCTAAGAAGGAAAAGGAGAAGAGAAGAGGAGAAGCAGAGAAGAGGAGCAGAGACACACATTTGGAGAGGTAAAAATTATTGAAGAAATGTAATTTTAATTTATTTTATTTGTGTTTAGTATCTTAGAATTTGGCATTAAAAATAGATGGATCGTCGAAATGACGGACTTATTCCGGGAGGACCGACCACAGACGAGATTATCCAGCAACGTTTGAGTCATATCTCAAGATTAGTATTTTCTGGAAAGGTATACTTAATTTTAAATGAAAGTTATTATTTTGTATATTTTTGTTATTTTGTAGTAATAATGATCATTTTGTAGTAACTCAATTTTTTCTATAGTTATATGATTATCCTGGCGATATTCGAATGCGAGAGCATGGGACATGGCGGTATGAACAGAACGTTGGGTGTTGGAATTTAACAAGCGAACAATATGCTATGTTGGTCATATTCGGATTTAAATACATTGACGAGATACAGTTTTTACGTCATGATAGAGATTTAATTTTAAGCCTAGTGGAACGTTGGTGGCCTGGCCGAAATATATTTCAATTACCAGTTGGTGAAATGACAATTACTTTAGCTGATGTAGCAAACATTATAGGATTACCTATTACGGGTGAACCTATAATATTTAATGAGTCATTTTCAGCTGAGAATGCAATTATGGAGTACCTAGGTGTGGAGCCACCAAAATTAAAAGGAAAAAGCTTAGTCTCATTTTCCTGGCTCCGTCGCAATTTTATGCATCTAGATCATATCGATGATGACGAAGAGGTATCTGTTGATGAAAATCGGGTATGTATCACCGATATTATTAATATTTGTCTCGTATCGCTGGAGCTATTTTAGCATGTATTAATTTTTGTCATTTTTTCGCTATATGTTTAGGTGATTTCTTGCACGAGGGCATACCTACTCGGCTTAATAAGTGCGATTGTCTTTCCCGACTCATCAGATATGGTGAACTTACGTTATCTACCATTCTTGGAAGATCTTACTGCACCTACAAGTCATGCATGGGGAGCATCGATGTTGGCATATTTATACGCCTCCATGTCAGATTTTGTACGCGTGCTGGGAGATAATAAAATTATGAAAAATTTAAATGGATGCATGACTTTAATACAGGTATACAAATTATTACTCATTTTATTTAAAGTTATAATTTGTAGAATTGTATCAAGTTATTCTTTTGTTTAATAGGCCTGGTCCTACGAACATTTTCATATCGGGAGACCAGTTACCGGTATTGATTCCAATGCCGGTAAATTTCCTGTAGCTTTACGATGGATAACAGATGTAGTGGATCCAGCTCATTGTGTTCACTCGAGCGCCCCCTACATCGGGGGCAGTTTGATACTCTGCAGCATACGGAGGTAAAATACGATAATTGGTCATTAAATTTTGTCAACTTTTTAATCTATTACTTATTCTTTTTTCGACATCAAATAGGTTATATGGCTACCTTATGTGCATGAGCAGTATCAAAATGTTCCAGAAATACAAAAAACAGCTTATACCATGAGTCTTCATAGATATTATATAATATATCATGGAGACATCATGTTTCATCCCGCCGATCGTGTTCTGTGGCAGTTTGGGATGAAACAGATTATTCCAGATGATCCACCATGTTTGACTCGTGGTAGAGCCAGTGCAGCTGTAAGAGCTAGAAAAATGATTCCCGGATGGAATTCTAGATTTCAGACACATGGTGTGGCAGAACTATCTGGGCCAATGTTAGATTTAGAAGATGGTTAGTTTTCATCTCCTATATGATTAAAATCATTATTGAATTATATGCTCACATTTGTTGAATTGGTGCAGCACTTGGGAGTAATGCATATAGAACTTGGTGGGGAGCCCCTCGTATAAGCAATAAATTATACTTTCATGAGGAGCCTCGATTCCAACCACGAGCTCTAGACGATTCTAGTCTGCGTGAATTTTATCTCCATATGCTTATAGACTATCAAATCTTATAGTCAGCGCGTTTGTAGGACTTACTTATGGACTATCAAATCTTATATTTCAGGCTCCAAGTATTAAGCAAGCAATCGATTCTCCAAATCCTGAAACATGGAGAACAAAACTTATTGAAATTTGGAATTATATGCAAGCAGGTCCGACTCCCTCGAACCCTTCCATACTTATCCCTGATGACTATCCTGTAGTAGAGGTTGGCATTGTTAGACAACGACATGCACGTCACCGACGGGATAGACACAATGTCACGCAACCTGAAGACCTTCCTGATAGTCCACCTCGACATGCTTACGAGGTCCCGCATCAACAGTCCGAGGAGAGCTCGGCTCAATGGGGTGGCCAAGGGACTTCTCAATGGGGTGGCCAAGGGACATCTCAATGGGCCGACGTAGGGTCTTCTCAATGGGGTGGTCAGGGGACTTCTCAATGGGGTGGCGTGGAGACTTCTCAGTTATTTGCTCAAGGGACTTCTCAATGGGGACCAGAACCTACCTCTCAATGGGGTGCAGAACCGACTTCTGAATGGGAAAACATATTTGCCCCTCCAAATCTTAATTATACACAGATCATGACCACTCCATCAGCACCAATGCCTACTCAACCTGATGATACACAGGAAGAAGGACGTGATGTACCTCCGGAGAATACGGCTGAAAGGAGAGGTCGCCTCAATCTTAGAGAAGTTGAGCGTAGAAATTATCGACGGGATGCCATGGGAGGTAGATGAAATTGTAACAAGATAAAATTATGATAAATTGTAACAAGATGATTAGTACATTTTCTTCCATTATGTCGTAACAAGATGAAATTATTCTCTTGGCTGATTAGTACATTTTCTTCTATTATGTCCTAATCCATTACAATTGCTACATCGAAGATTTCTTGTCTCTGAATCATTGGCAATGATGCGGTTCTTCTTGGGTCTTCCAGCTTTGCGCCGTAATTCTGGTACTCCAATTTCTCCTCTAACCAGGACACTTTGAAGATTGTAGGGAACTGGAATTGGCTCCAAGTGCGACTCGTATACGCTTCTCAATGCTTCTTTAGAAAAAACAGCAGGGTAATATTGTTCAATATTAATTTTTGAAAAATTACACGCAAAACATGCATGTACACATGGAATGCAAGTATGATACCACCTTAAACATGAACAATATTTATCTTCTAAAACCTTAAACATGAACAATATTTATCTTCTAAACGAACAACATATGTTTTATGTGTTTCATAATCTGCTATTTCAAATATATAACTATCAATACTCAGGACTTGCAAGTAGTGATGTTCTCTGTTCATACGAGCCATTGTCTTTAACATCTTCGGACAATAATCTGTTTCAAGCGATTCAGCATGTTTCCGATTTTTGTCCTGAAGTGTTATAATCTTGGCACGGATACCATCAAGTAATGTTGTTATTGGTTTATCACGCAGATTTTTAATCCAGTTATTGAAGCATTCAGCAAGGTTAGATGTGTTAATATCTAATCTAGGACAAGGTGCATAAGCCGTTATCCAGTGTGCTAGAACGCGTGTTTTATCACCTTCTACTCCAATGATCCATTTATACACATCAAAATTTTCAGCTTTAATTCTTTCAAAACAATAATTTGCATCAACTTCATTATAACATCTTGCAAGAGAATCTAATCTACATCGAAAATGTTTTAATCTATCTACTGATTTCAAGTTTTGTTTAAAATGTTGAATACAGAAAAAATGAGGCGATTCTGGAAAAGTGGAACGCATAGCATTTATCAAACCTTTCTGCTTATCAGAAATAAAAGAAATTCTATTCCATACATCAAAATACTGATCAAAAGATGTTCTAAAACAGCCTAAAAACCAGCTCCAAGAATCAGTGCTTTCACTTTCAGCCACTGCATAAGCAATTGGATATAATTGATAGTTAGGATCATGGGCACAAGCAATAAATAAGATGCCCCGATATCTAGATGAGAGAAAAGTAGCATCAGTACTAATCACAGGTAAACATCCCTTTAAAAATCCATCAATGCATGCTTTAAAACATATAAAAATTCTTTCGAAACTATTGCGTTCATTAGTCTTTATAAAACATCTGCTACCTGGATTTGTCTCGATAATTGTGGAAGCATATCGTTCAAGACCACCGTAAGCATCAATATAACTACCGTTTATTTCAGATAAAGCAATTTCTCTAGCTTTCCAAGCTTTCGAATATTGATACGTATTCGATGTTCTCTGTATATATCCTTCACAACATGCGATGGACTATACGACTGGTCATCTCTAATTTTATTAAAGATCTTATTCTTAATCCATACAGTAGTAGCTAATGGATGACTACCTGTTGTAATGCCACATAAGCAAGTATGTCGATTTTCTAACGTAGTAATAACAAATGTCTCGCTATTACCAATAGATTTAGCGTATACCCTCCAATTACAACTAGATTCATTACATTTATATATAATCTTGTGAGCATTATTCAAAGTAGCCGAACAAACAAAATTATGCTTAATTGCTATGTCACTAATTAAACTTCTAAATTGAATACGATTTTCAAATTGTCTGCCAACAAATAATTCAGGAGTATCAACATTATCATCAACATTATCAAATACATCACCTACATTTTCAACTAAATCATCGCTACTGGAATCATTGTCATTACCTTCATCTACTCTATTTTCTTCTTCAGTGGCCAAAATAACTTGATGAGAAGAACTAGGACCCGGACCCAAATTAGTAGTTTCATTATTAGGACCACGTCTACTACTTATATGAGGGGGTGCTGGAGTAACAAAAATACTAATATACGGTGATGATACATTAATTTGAAGAATAAATGCCCATGCATGATTACTATTTAAATTTATACAATTCGAAGCAAAAATATGCACTAATATAAATTCATCAAAATCAATAGAAAATTGTTCAGCCAATAAATTAAGTAAACTACTAAACGTAATATTTCTATCTACTATAACAACTTCAGTTAAACCCCCTTCATAAGCTAACCCATTTAGGACGCCTCCAAGCGAGCATAGAAGAGTTATACTACTCATGTTGGGAAGATGATAGCTTCTACTTTTCAAAGAAATGGGAAGATGGTCGTTTCTACTTTTGAAAGAAATGGGAAGATGGCAGCTCTACTTCTGAAAGAAATGGAAGATGAGGAGGAAGATGGATGAAAAATTTGATAGGAAGATGATCAATTTATAAGAGCAAGAGAGAGCCGTTGTAGATATATCCGTTGGAGATATAGCCGTTGTCCTAGCCGTTAGGTGGGAAAAAAACAAAAAATGATGTATCCATTATCATAGCCGTTGGGTGAAGAAAGAAAAAAAAAAAAAAAAACAAATCCGAAAATTGAGCGCGTTGTCCGCAGCCGTCGCCACGTGCCCCCCCCCCCCCCCCCCCCCCCCCCCCGCTCAATTTCCGACAGACTGTCTGGCAGAAATTGAGCGCGCTCAATTTCCGCCAGATGGACTGTCGGAATATTATCTTGAATGAAATTTTCCCAAAGTTAGTATCCTACAGCAAATTAAGCATAAATACGTTATTGTACAGTAAATTTTCTGTTCAATTTGAGTAGTATGTAGTATAGGATAGAATTTTAAAGAGATTAAATTTATATTTAGATTTTAAGAGGCTCAACAGGAGTATGATTAGGTTAATTATTAGAATGGATTATATTTAAATATATTTAATTTGATTTGCAAAGGGTCTACCTAGATTTAATTTTATGAGTTTATATATGATAATTTCCAAATAAGGGAATGGTTCTTTATAGATAATGATACCTAAAATTACTATACTTATTTAATTAGTAAATTGATTATTAGGATTTGGCCTTTATCAGGAGAGAAATCGAAACATGGGTTATAATAATTAAAATTAAAATTTTAAAATATTTGTTTAGTTCAAAGATAGATTTAGGCCATAGAAAATACTAAACTTCCTTAGGAAATTCCCTAACAATTATCATATCTTAATTATAAGAATTTTAGGATATTTGGGATTTTATATGACCATTCTAGGCTACAGTGCACTAGTTGGTTAGTTATAAGGCTTAGCGATGTTGCACGGGTACCCCATTTCAAATTTATCCAATCTCTAATTTCAATGTTTCTATTATTAAATTGGGGTATAATTGTTAATTAATACAAGCCTCCACTTTTTTTTCTACTTTTTCTCCCACTTTTGGGAGATTGAATTTCTTAGGTTATGAGGGAAAAGTAATCCCTCCACTTTTTCTTCCATCATATTTTTTTAAGAGAAAATGAATTAATTTATCGTTTAACAAGTCATCGATCTCTTATCATCCAGTTTCATGTTATCTCGCCATTTATTATCATAGCTAATCATCTTGATCTAAAATTTTATTTAATCAATAATTAATGGATCAAACCCATAATCTAGCTACGTTCGTCACAAATTCTGAAAACAAAATATTTAAGATTAGTCATTAAAAAAATGTATATAACTTACGAATCAATGTCAAGTATAATGGTTTCATAATTTCACATACTATTTTCTATTACCATCAGAGCCGGCCCAGGGGTGAGCCTGACAAGCCCATGGGCTTGGGCAACCCCCCGGGCCTGGGCAACCACCCGGACTTAGGGCAATCCTTCTCAAAAAAAAAAAAATTCCTTCATCCCCATCGGCTCTAGACCTATTCCAATTTCTATATTCCTAGGCGGCCGCACCTCTCCACCAAATTGCCAAAAGTCCAATTTCTACCTTTCTTTTATCTGTCCTCGTGCACTCGGAAGAAGCAAAGAAATCAATATATTCAGTCTAAAAAAATATTACTTTGCTTTCGAATGCATAGTGTCTAAGGAGCTGTCGTACAAAATCAAAAGTAGGCCTTCTTTGGCGAAAGTCCAGTGGGTTCTTCCAGCTTCATACTTGGATGTTAAGAACAAAGATTATGGAGGTCGGTGATAAAGTATTTCATTTTTAAATATTACGATTTTTGACAAGTGAGTTGTTAGATGCTAATTTTTTTATTGTTTTCTTCCACTGATATCTTAGCACTATTAGACTTTTTTGCATTACATGATACTTCACTGGAACACAATATTGGCAAATCTAGCTTGTCTTGCTTATCATAACACAATATTGATAAAATGTATTATTATTTTAATAAAATTTAAGGGCAACCAAAATTATTTTCGGCTAGGGCAACCCAATCCGCTGGGCCGGCCCTGATTACCATTTGAAGTTCTTAGCTAATATTGGTCTCATTACCCTATCAATAGTATTAAAATTCAATCAACAAGAGATCCCTATTTACAGTTATTCTCGACAAACATAATTTGATTATGAGCAGTCAATTATATTTATCTGGATCTTAATTTATGTAACATTTAAAAAATCACACCCTTAACTACCCAAGATCAAAATCATACAAAAGGAAACAAACTATACAATTTACCTACTGGTCTATCTTATCCAACCTTAACTAACTATAAAAATGGTTCAGTGGATTAACCATCGTTCGGTGGCCGAAGATTAGTAGATCGGCTCACGGAGACGTATTATTTCTTCCATTTATAAAAATAATGAAAGTTGAAAACAGTGGGCTCAAAAAGACATGTAATACAACGTACACAAAATCTCGTGTATCGTCGGACATCTAAAAAATAAATTAATAAGCATGATCGGGGTAACTTCAGTTGTCTACTTTTTCCCTTTTAAATGAAAAATCTGAGTCACGAATCTCATCCTCACAATAACTCTCCTGTTAGAGCATCATTAATAGTTGTGACTCTCAAATGCAATTTGGGGCTCAAAATTTCAAAAAAAAAAAGAAGTAAATGTAAAATGAGTCGGATTTGTATGAAAACAATAGGTAATGTTAAAATGAGCTACGGTCCCAATGAATTGTGTGGTCAAAAATTGATGTGAAAAAAAAAGTAAATTCTAGAATCTAGAAAGTTGGGCTCTAAATTGGGACCTACTATTCTACAAAATGAGTTCCTACAAGCTAGAATATAGAAATTGGGAGGTCCAACCCTTAGCACCTATGGATGGGATGGAACCGAAATTATAAAAATTAGAACTAGAGATGAGACTTATTATTCTATAAAATGAACTCTACATTCTAATGGTCTGCTTGGATTGAGGGGGAAAAAAAAGTAGAGTTAAGTGGGGTTAAATGAGGGGGAGTAGAGTCAATACATAGAACCTTGTTTGGATTGGAGGGAGAGTTAAGTGAGGGGTATTTAATAACTCTTGCTTGGATTAGAGGATTTGAGTGAGAAGAGAATTAATAAAAGTATGATAGTTACTAAAATAACCTTATTACATATGTCATAAAATTAAATTTGATTAAAATTTTAATTATAACTTGTCAAAATATCTTTACAAATTAGGAAGGTACGGAGCAACATGTTGAAAAAAAAATGGAAGAAAAACCATGATATTTTATAAAACAAATGAGGGGTATTTATGACTTTTTAAACAAAATCGATCAATCACCCTCCTTAACCCTCCGATTTGGGAAGTTAAAAAAATGGACAAAAAATGGTGAAATAAACTCTCACTTAAGTCTCTATAACTCTCCCTCCTAAACTCCCACCCTCAAACCAAACATGATTTTATTTTCCTCTCACTTAACTTTCCCTCAATTAACTCTCTTAACCTTCAATCCAAGCGGACCCTAAATCTAGAATCTAGAAAATATGATGAGCCTTACTAATGATGCCCTTGGGCCCATCTATTAGAACAGGTTTCCAACACGACTTCCTCATCTCTAAAAAAGGCGATTGATTCATTGTTCTTGAAACATGGATTAAGCTTGTCAAAGTTACGTGGACAGGGGTATGATGGTGCTAGCAATATGAGGGAGAAATTTAATGGTCTCAAAACTGTCATCTTGAATGAAAATCCATATGCTTTCTATGTCCATTGCTTTGCCCATCAACTACAATTAGCCCTTGTAGCGGTTGCAAAAAATCACAATCAAATTGCTCTTCTTTTTAATACTATCAATAATTTGGTGAATGTTGTTGGAGGTTCTTGCAAGCGTCGAGATACTTTGGGAGAAGCACAAAGTAGCAAGGTCATAGAAGCACTAAGAACTGGTGAAATCTTTAGTGGGCGTGGTTTGAATCAAGAATGTAGTCTTCAAAGGGCTGGCGATACTCGATGGGGTTCACATTATGGTACTTTGATATCTTTGGTTGTTATGTTCTCCTCTGTTAATAATGTGCTTGAGATTGTTTCACAGGATGGTACTAGTTCAGAGCAAAAGGGTGAGGCATGTGCTTTGTTAGATGGAATTCAAACTTTTGAATTTGTGTTTAATTTGCACTTAATGAAAAGTGTAATGGGAATTATAAGCGAGTTGTCGCAGTCATTACAAAGAAAAGATCAAGACATTGTAAATGCGATGTCCTTGGTTAATTTATCCAAACAAAGGCTACAAATGATGAGGGATGATGGATGGGAAAAGTTAATAACTGAAGCTTCTTCCTTTTGTGAAAAGAATCATATTGTGGTTCCAAATATGGATGATATATACGTAGTGTGAGGACGGTCACGACGGAATGCTCAACAAAACACTAATCTACTTCATTATCGTGTTAGCTTATTTTATATGGTGATAGACTCGCAACTGCTAGAGCTCAATGATCGGTTTAATGAGATAAACACAAAGCTACTTATTTGTATGGCATCTTTAGATCCAAGTGATTCTTTCTCTTCCTTTGATAAGGATAAGTTGATTCATCTTGCTAAATTTTATCCATTAGAATTTTATGAATGTTGCATTATGGCACTTGATAATCAATTGGAGACTTATATACTTGATGTGCGAAATAGTGATGAATTTTCGGAAGTTAAGGGAATCAGCGGCCTTGCAGTGAAACTAGTTCAAACAAAAAAGAATGTTGCATATCCATTGGTGTACTTGCTTATGAAATTAGTTTTGCTACTACCCGTAGCAACGGCGTCGGTTGAAAGAGCATTTTCAGCAATGAATATTGTAAAAAATCGACTGAGGAACCGGATGGGCGATCAATGGATGAATGACTGCTTGGTTACATATATTGAGAAAGATGTGTTCACTGCTCTCGACAATGAAAAGATCCTTCAACGCAACCAAAACATGAGGCCGTGCAGAGAGGAGTTGGATGAGTTGTGAGATTTGGTATCTAATTATGTTGGGTAGCAGTATTTCATTTTGAATAGTAGAAGTATTTTGCAGTATCAATATTTTGCCGTATATTTGAGGGCATGTTGTCAGTATGGCAGCATTACCTTCGGTTTTTGACAACATCATTCATTGTCATTATCTGTTTGCAACAAATATGATTGTTGTTGTTGCTGTTGTATGTGATACATTATATATTTCTCAGTATGCTACTTTCAGCTTAAAAAAAACACTAAACAAGTATCTGGACATGTCTCCGGATGATTGCTCTGCTAATGCTCGGCTGATTGCTCCAAGCTCGGTTTACAGCAGTTGGTTCCCCTCAATAGTTACACTATTAAAGCAGTTGGCCCATCCTCGGCTGATTGCTCTGCTAATGCTATATGTGATACTTTTGATTGCTCTGTTAATGCACATATCTCCAATATTTGATTGGTTTTAATGATCCATGATGGCACATATTTGTACAAAATTTTAATGGTTTTAATGGTCAGTTTATAAAATCTATGCGATAGTTCTGAAAATGGATGGCACATATCTGTACAAGATTTTAGATTTTATAAATGGATGGAACAAAAATGATGGATCATTTGGTTTTAATGGTCATTTAATTTCTCTGCTAATGCTATATTCGATACTTTTTCTCAAATTGATATCATTTGATCATTTCTCATTTAGTTTCAGTTTGTTCTAATTTCTCTGTGTTGGAGTGGGTGGGGTTCCCAACCTATGTGGAGAAGACACCGGAGTGCGACGAGCGCCGTTCGTATGTCGAAGAAGCTCGGAAAGTAGGCGACTGGAGTCACTACTGCTGCTGCTGCTGCTCCTGAAGGAGTTTCTGGCCTGGGCCTGCCGAGTTCGGCCCGAACTCGGTCCCAGGCCGAGTTCTGGCCGAACTCGGTCTGGCTCCTCCAGGGTTTGGCGAGTAGGTGCTGGATGCTCGACACAGAGTTCTGGCCAAACTCTGTGTCGTCGGGGGCTGAAGCGGGATTTCGGGTGAGTTTTCACCATTGGATCTAATCCAACGGTCCAGGTTGGTTGCGGAATTGGGGAGTTAAATTGGGATTTCCCAACCCTAATTCATTATGCCATAACGCAAAGTAGCACAACTTGGAGAGAGAAGGAGGCAAGAGTGCCATTGTAACTTCGGAGAAGAAGACGGAGGATTGAATGTCGCTATTCGAAGGAGATCGTGTTCAGGTAATCTCTACTCGTCGTTCTCCTCTTCGTAGCCTTGTAATCATTGTTCTTATCTCTGAGTGTTGTGGGGATCCGATTTGGATCGGGAGGAGTTTGTAGAGGGTGTAATTCTTCTATTCCATTAGTGGAGGCTTCTCATGGTTGGACTCCGATCGTCCCGTGGTTTTTTTCCGCAAGGGTTTTCCACGTCAAAAATTCTCTGTGTCTGCGTGGATTGTTTTATGTGATTGTTTTTGGGTCCGTGCGTTATATTGCTCGGTCCTCTCGCAGGTACTCTCCGGTTTGGGGAATGGTTTCCGCGCTTCTTCCCCAACAGAGTGGTATCAGAGCCAGGTTCTGGAATTCAGAAGGAGTGTCAGTAGTTGACAAAGAAACCAGAGAGGAGAGATGGACACGAAGCCGGTGCGCATGGTGAACCTGAACGGCACAAACTATCACTATTGGCGGAGCAAGATGAAATATTTGCTGTTTGTCAAGAAGCTGCATCTACCCGTGTTTGCATCCGAGAAGCCTAGTGATAAATCCGAGGAGGACTGGACATTCGAGCATATACAAGTGTGTGGGTACATACGGTAGTTTGTGGACGAGAACGTGTACAACCACGTTGCCAATATTGAGCACGCGAAGACGTTGTGGGATAAGCTGGAGTCTTTGTACGTGAAGAAGACCGGGGTAAACAAGCTGTTCCTGATCCGGACGATGATGGGTCTGCGGTACAAAGACGGGGCATCTATTTCGGATCACTTGAGTGAGTTCCAGGGCGTGGTTGGCCAGCTATCTTCTATGGGAGTCAAGTTCGACGACGAAGTTCAGGGACTGTGGCTGCTGTGTACTTTGCCAGACTCGTGGGAGACCGTACAAGTATCTATGATCGCTTCTGCTCCAGAGGGCGTGGTCAGTCTGGAGTTTGCCAAGAGCGGGGTATTGAATGAAGAGATGCGGAGACGTTCTCAGGGCACTTCATCTACATTCCATCACTCAGAGGCATTGGTTTCAGAGAGCCGCGAAAGGGGCAAAAGCAGGGGTCCAGGTGGTGGCAGAGACAAGAGCAGGGGGAAGTCCAAGGGTCGTTACGAGGACTCAGAGTGTTACCATTGTGGTAAGAAGGGCTATATCAAGCGGAATTGTTTCGCTTGGAAGAGAGAGAAGAAGGGCGACAAGGGGAAGCAATATGAGAACAATACAGCGGCGGCCTCGATGCATGGAGGCGATGTGATCGTCGTAGGTGATGAGGTCATTACTAACCTCGCCTGCGATGACAATTCTTGGCTGGTGGACTCAGGGGCTTCAGCACATGTATCTCACAATAGGGCACTGTTTGCCACTTACACGACAGGCGACTGTGGCGTGTTGAAGATGGGCAACGGAGATGTGTCGAAGGCAGTTGCCGTTGGAGATGTGCATTTGAGAACGAAGACGGGTGCAGTTCTTGTTCTCAAAGATGTTCGTCATGTCCCTGATATCCGTTTCAACCTGGTGTCGGTTGGAAGGTTGGATGACGAGGGATTCTTCGGTCTCTTCGGGAATAGTCAGTGGAAGCTTTCCAGAGGTTCGATGGTGATTGCCAGAGGAAGCAAGAAGTCCGGTCTCTACTATATGGAGGGGAGCGCACAGGGGGCACAGGAGGTGAACGCAGTCAGTGATGCGTCTACTGAGTTGTGGCACAGGCGGCTCGGCCATATCAGCGAGAAGGGAATGAGCTACTTGGTGAACAGGAAGGTGATTCCGGGGCTCAGGTCTACAAAGTTGGAGAAGTGCACGCACTGTTTAGCTGTGAAGCAAAATAGGATGTCTTTCCAAAGTCACCCAAGTTCGAGGAAGCCGGCGTTGCTCGAGTTGATTCACTCGGATGTCTGCGGTCCTATGAAGGTAAAATCTCTTGGTGGTGCTTCATACTTTATAACCTTTATTGATGACTGTTCCAGGAAGGTTTGGGTCTATGCCTTAAAGACCAAGGATCAGGTGCTGCCTACTTTCAAGGAGTTTCAGGCCTCTGTTGAAAGGAAGACGGGCAAGAAGTTGTTGTGTGTTCGGTCCGACAATGGCGGCGAATACATCGGTCCCTTTGATGCATATTGCAGAGAGCAAGGGATACGACACCAGAAGACTCCGCCAAAGACACCTCAGCTCAATGGTGTAGCGGAGCGCATGAACAGGACACTGATGGAGAGGGTGCGGTGTTTGCTGTCAGAAGCAAACTTGCCGGGCAGTTATTGGGGTGAGACTCTTCTCACAGCTGCTTATGTTATTAATTTGTCTCCTAGTGCTCCTTTGCAGGGTGATGTGCCTGACAAAGTATGGTACGGCAAAGAGCCGTCATACAATCACCTGCGGACGTTTGGTTGTAAGGCCTTCGTGCATGTACCGAAGGACGAGAGGACCAAACTTGAGCCGAAGACGAGACGATGCGTCTTTGTCGGCTACGGTCGGGATGAGTTTGGCTATAGACTCTACGACCCAGTGGAAGGAAAGCTCTACAGAAGCAGGGACGTGGTGTTCGTCGAGGATCAGACCATGACCAACACTCAGGATTCCGAGACGCCTTCTGAGGCTGAGGAATTGCCTGAGTTAGAGTCATTTCGCTTCGAGCAGTTTCCAGAGGACATCGCAGAGGATCCAGTTATGGGGGAGCCGGTACATGGAGTTGCTCCCAACCTTGATCATCAGCCTGCTGATGGTGGTCAGGGTGTCCCTCAGGAGGATGAGCATGCCGGGGAGGCAGTTCCTGAAGGGGAGGAGGCTGTCGGTATACAGCCAGCACCAGTGGCTCCACTGAGAAGGAGTGACAGAGATCATCGACCATCAACGAGATACTCACCGGATGAGTATGTGCTATTGACTGACGGGGGAGAGCCCGAAAGTTTTACAGAGGCTATGGAAGACGAACACAGGCATGAGTGGATGGAGGCTATGCAGGAGGAGATGAGTTCCTTGCACACCAATTCCACTTATGATCTGGTACGGTTGCCAAAGGGCAAGAAGGCTTTGAAGAATTGATGGGTGTTTAGAGTGAAGCAGACGGATGATGCTACTCGCCCTCGATACAAAGCGAGGCTGGTAGTCAAAGGCTACGGTCAGCGGAAAGGCGTAGATTATGATGAGATCTTTTTGCCTGTCGTCAAGCATTCGTCTATTCGGGTGGTGCTAGCATTAGCAGCCAGTCTCGACTTGGAGGTCGAGCAGATGGACGTGAAGACGGCATTCCTCCACGGTGATCTTGAGGAGGAGTTGTACATGGAGCAGCCGGAGGGATTCTGTGAGAAGGGCAAGTCACATTTAGTCTGCCGGTTGAGGAAGAGCTTGTATGGTCTGAAGTAGGCTCCGAGGTAGTGGTACAGGAAGTTCGAGTCGTTTATGGGGGAGCATGGTTATGCACGGACGACGTCGGACCACTGTGTATTTGTGAGGTATTTTGCCGATGATGATTTCATCATTTTATTGCTCTATGTTGATGATATGCTATTAGTGGGTCGAAATACCACTAGGATAGCGGAGCTGAAGCACCAACTGGGCGCGGCCTTCTCTATGAAGGATTTGGGCGCAGCGAAGACTATTCTTGGAATGGAGATCAGCCGAGAGAGAGTCCAAGCTGCTACACTTGTCCCAAACGAAGTACATTCACTGGATACTTCAGTATTTCGGGATGGACGGGTCGAAGAAAGTGAGTTCCCCCATCGCAGCTCACTTTAAGCTCACTGAGGAACAGTGTCCATCTACCGAGGACGAAAAGGAAGATATGGAGCGGGTTCCATATGCCTCAGCTGTGGGAAGCCTGATGTACGCCATGGTGTGTACGAGGCCAGATATTGCTCATGCAGTTGGTACGGTTAGCAGGTATCTTTCAAATCCTGGAAGGGTACATTGGAGTGCGGTCAAGTGGATTCTACGTTATCTTCAGGGCACTGCTGGTTAGAGACTTTCCTTTGGTGGTGACGAGCCGAAGCTGGTTGGGTATACCGACGCTGATATGGCTGGAGATGTAGACACGAGGCGATCGACTTCAGGCTACGTGATGATGTTTGCGGGAGGAGCAGTGTCGTGGCAGTCGCGGTTGCAGAAGTGTGTTGCCTTGTCGACGACAGAGGCAGAGTACATTGCGGCGACGGAGGCTTGCAAGGAGCTGTTGTGGATGAAGAAGCTGCTGCAGGAAATGGGACTGAAGCAAGAGCAGTATACTTTGCTTTGCGACAATCAGAGCGCTATCCACCTTGTGAAGAATCAGACGTTTCATAGCCGGTCCAAGCACATCGAGACCCGGTATCATTGGATACGGGATGTGGTTGAGAAGAAGGACGCGGAGCTTGAGAAGGTTCATACAGATGACAACGGAGCTGATATGTTCACGAAGATTCTACCAAGGGGGAAGTTTGAGTACTGCAGGCAGATCGTCGGGATGACGATATCCTCCCCATAGTTGTGAAGGGGGAGATTTGTTGGAGTGGGTGGGGTTCCCAACCTATGTGGAGAAGACCCCGGAGTGCGACGAGCGCCGTTCGTATGTCGAAGAAGCTCGAGAAGTAGGCGACTGGAGTCACTACTGCTGCTGCTGCTGCTCCTGAAGGAGTTTCTGGCCTGGGCCTGCCGAGTTCGGCCCGAACTCGGTCCCAGGCCGAGTTCTGGACGAACTCGGTCTGGCTCCTCCAGGGTTTGGCGAGTAGGTGCTGGATGCTTGACACAGAGTTCTGGCCGAACTCTGTGTCGTCGGGGGCTGAAGCGGGATTTCGGGTGAGTTTTCACCATTGGATCTAATCCAACGGTCCAGGTTGCTTGCGGGATTGGGGAGTTAAATTGGGATTTTTCAACCCTAATTCATTATGCCATAACGCAAAGTAGCACAACTTGGAGAGAGAAGGAGGCAAGAGTGCCATTGCAACTTCGGAGAAGAAGACGGAGGATTGAAGGTCGCTATTCGAAGGAGATCGTGTTCGGGTAATCTCTACTCGTCGTTCTCGCTCTTCGTAGCCTTGTAATCATTGTTCTTATCTCTGAGTGTTGTGGGGATCCGATTTGGATCGGGAGGAGTTTGTAGAGGGTGTAATTCTTTTATTCCATTAGTGGAGGCTTCTCAGGGTTGGACTCCGATCGTCCCGTGGTTTTTTTCCGCAAGGATTTTTCACGTCAAAAATTCTCTGTGTCTGCGTGGATTGTTTTGTGTGATTGTTTTTGGGTTCGTGCGTTGTATTGCTCGGTCCTCTCGCAGGTACTCTCCGGTTTGGAAAAAGGTTTCTGCGCTTCTTTCCCAACACTCTGTTTAGGTATGATTTGCTATCAGTGATATTTTTTATTTGTTTCCGGATCCAGGTCACAGTAGGCCATCCTCGCCATCTAAATCTTTGTTTGGTAGTTGTGAATTATTCATTATTTTGACATTGATCATCTTTCTTAAGCTCTCGCTCCTGCTTTTCAGCTCCAAGCTCTGGTGGGTTTCGAAAAAACCATCAAACATCTCGACGAGCATTTAGTTAAAATTGGCACAAAGGTCAGTGATTTACCACTCTTTCATTCCCTTGATGGAAATTGCTTTTAATTTTATGCTCCATTCCCCACCATTGCAACTAAATAACTAAATAGAACCTGTAGTGAATCTAATTGTGATTTATACATAGAAGTCCTCGGAATAAAGATACCCCCCCCCCCCCCCCCCCCTCCCCCCCCCCCCCCCCCCCCCCCCCCCCCCCCCCCCAGTCGAATGGCTAGCTCCGCCTCTGATTGGTTGGAAGAGAAAATGTTTAAGGATCGGTCGGACGGACGGCGTACACGTATGTTGCACATTCGGTGAAGTCCTTACCCAAATGTATAAAATTTGGGTGCCCCTTTGGGTCCAACTTGGAACTATCTTTCCCAGGTCTATTTATTCATTTACTTTCCAACAGTTTCAAGTCGGCTCCGGATGCATTCGTGCTCGAGCGGTGTGCTATAAAAGTGAGAAAAGCCCGAAGCTCGCGGCGATAGATAGCTATGGAAGAGGAAAGGAAGTGGGAGGAGTTGGGCGTAGACTGCTTGGCCAACGTACTCTCGAAGCTAGGCCTGGACTGGAGGGCCTGACGACGAGAGCGTGCCGTTCGTGTGCAGGCCCTGGCACGGACCACCAGTGCTGGACAGCGCTCAACCTGATCATGCCTTGGAGCGAGTTCAGTCAGAGGCTCAGGCGGGCGTACGGCATCAAGCGCCTCTCGTTCGCCCGTTTCGTGTCGTCCCTGCTCGACCGCGGCAACTGCCGCACGGTCGAGCTGGCGTTCCCGGTCGAGCATTCGGCGGCGTAAGTTTGTGTTTCTTTTTCTTTCTTCCTTGCATGTCATGTAGATGTAGGCTTCCAGAAATGCATCCCCTCAGAAAAAAAATTACTTCCTAAGGATCTGCTTAGTAACGAATAACGATGTTTTCAACAATTTTATGATATTTTTTAGGCTTAATTGCACTTTAATACCCTTAGCTAATTCGATTTTTCAACTTCATACCCTAAACTTTTTTACTCAACAACTTAATACCTCAACTATTTTTTTTTCAACTTCATACCTAAACTTTAAAATTTTCGAAAATGTCCTTATCCCTCCCCTCCCCCCCCCCCCCCCCCCCCACCCACACACACACACACACACACACACACACACACACCGGTCAAGTTGTTACAAAAAAAAAATTTAGGGTATTAAGTTGAAAAACAGGAGTAGTTGAGGGTATCAAGTTGCAATTAAGCCTATTTTTTAACCGACCATTTGTGAAAATTTTTGTTTGTTAATTTTTTTAGGCGCTGATTTTGGTTGACTCAAAAATCCTCCAAAAGCCGTGATATAATTTTGATTGACTTTTATATAAACCCCAATAGATTTTGAGATATTCCATTTGTATTCTCACCAAAAATTTGTAATTATAATTACTTATATACTACAAGTTTTTTTTAAAAACCTATCTCCTACTTTCAACCAAACGTTTCTATTATTTCATATTTTTTTATTACTTTGATCAAATATGGACTTCTACCTTCTGATAAAAACATGGACTACATGTCAGTTCCGTGCTTAGGACAGTTTTACTTATAATAGTAAAAGCACGTGCGTTGCACTTAAAATTAAGTTTCTTTCTTTCTAATCTTATCAAAAAATAATTTAAATATTTAAATTTAAATTTAAATTAAGATTATATATATATTATTTTTTTAAATATTTATATTTAAATTAAGATTATATATATATAAGATTTGTAATCATTAATTAAATTATAATTATAATTTGTTATGGATATATGTAGACAAAAAGAGAGGGTATTTATGGGGAAGAAAATGAGAAAGTTTAAAATTACAATCTTCTGTAATTCTTCGGAAAAAAAAAGAGGGTATTCGGTAATGGGAAAGAAGAAAAAAAAGTTGAAAATTATATTATTCCCTAATTTTTTAAATGAAATGGTTAATTATATACACACGGCTTACACGGCTTAATTTGGAGTTGTTTTGAAGTCTCCTTATAATAGTAGAGATATGGACATATAGGTAATTTTATTCGCGTAATTTTTTTTTTTTTCAGAACAACTCGTTAATGAATTACCAAGCATGGGTTAAACCGTTACTTAAAACCACCAAAAATTGGACCCCTCGTAACCAGGGGCGGATCCAGAAACTGTAGATGAGGTGGACTACCATAAATTTGGGTGGACAATAAGTGGACTAACCCATATAGAAAAATTATATGAAAAAATGATGTTTTTTTTAGGTGGGCTCAAGTCCATCCCACCTCATCCAGAAACTGTAGATGAGGTGGACTCCAAATTACACGGCTTAATTTGGAGTTGTTTTGAAGTCTCCTTATAATAGTAGAGATATGGACATATAGGTAATTTTATTCGCGTAAATTTTTTTTCCAGAACAACTCGTTAATGAATTACCAAGCATGGGTTAAACCGTTACTTAAAACCACCAAAAATTGGACCCCTCGTAACCAGGGGCGGATCCAGAAATTGTAGATGAGGTGGACTACCATAAATTTGGGTGGACAATAAGTGGACTAACCCATATAAAAAAATTATATGAAAAAATGATGTTTTTTTTAGGTGAGCTCAAGTCCATCCCAACCAGAGCTTCGATCCGTCCATGCGCTCATAAATGTTACTTTAAAAACACCTTATAATCGCTATTCCTACAAATGCCAAGTTCATTCAAAGTTATGATGTATGATGCATGGACACGACATCTATTTTGCTATAACACGACATGTATCGTATTTTTTTTTTTTTTTTGAAATCACACGCACACACACAATTGGGAGGCTCGAACCTTGCCGGCCCCTCCGGATGTCCGCTCTAATACCACTAGGCTAGAGAGCTCGGACCATGTATCGTATTTTTAGTATCGTATTTTTAGAGTGTCCATGTTTTCTACATTCAAACCAATATCCGGATAAAGATGAATATATTCAAACTCTTCCCGTTTGCTGCAGATGCCCAAGGCTAAAGGTTCTCCGTCTTCCCAACCTGTTCCACCAGGAGGATAAGCAGCTCCCGGGACTTATAGAGAAATGGAAGGATCTCGAGTTCTTGACAATGGGGAGGAAGCCTTCTTCGTTTCCCCGGATAGTCGAACAAATAGGCCTCAACTGCAAGAACTTCGCAGGGCTTCGCCTGTCCGTCCGCATCGACAGCAACGACACGTCGGCCATCGTCGAGCATCTTCCCGGCCTCAAGTGCCTGGTGGTGGCGGCCCGGAGCTCGTTGAACAAGAGGGAGCTCCTGGCTGTGCTGGACGGGTGCAGACGACTCGAAGTTGTGGACACGTCGAACTGCACGGGCTTCGAGGTCGATGACGAGATCTTGAGGAGGGCTTCTTGCGTTAGGGCGTTCAAGTGCGCGGGCGCTAGGTTGGAAGAAGACCATATGGTTGCTATGACGATGTGTATTGGGGAAATTGTGTTCTAATGTAACTCCAGTCTCGCAGAATGAATCTTTTATTTCAATGAAAATTATGAAAAAGGTGTTTAGCTCCCGCGAGTGCACAATTGGTGCACCCGTGGGGCTGAGAAGGATGAAGCCGCCGTCGCTGTCACCCCTCCTCCCTCATGTTCCATCGCAGACTTTATAGATGATAGCTGTCATATTTTATTTAGGGACAAAAATTGGATGCTTGCGAAGGATTGTCAACAGCTGGCTCGAGGAGATTTGTGTTATGGCATGTAGAGGCTCAAGCTGTTGAGTTGTGCAAGCAAGCCACAAACACCGGATGGAGGCTCGAGGGATGCTCGACAGGAGTTGGATCTTCGGGAACTTACTGAGGAGAGCCTTCAAGAAGTTTTGAGGGTTACAGAGGATTCGGTTTCGTCGAGACAAAGCGACGAACGGAGGTGAATCAAATATTAAGATTCAGTCTGTCGGTCCTATGACAGCTGGTCGATCTCCAGGTGGGAGTTTCTCTATGGATCCAATTTTGGTGACGGGTGGTTTGCCAAATCTTTGTAGGACGGCATCGATTTTAACAGTTCGAAACCACGGAAGAGATCAAGGTTTGCAGCAAACTCAATCAGAGGTGGGAGCATCTCCATTCACACAGTTCCGGAGAAGCTGTGGGTCGTCGATGGCGTGCACATTCCGTGATATTCTACTCGAGGATGCATGTGTACGGAGAAGCTTCAGGGTCGGACACGAAGGTGGACAAGTTCAAGAATTCGAACCTCGAGAGAACCGCACCGTCCGCTTGGTTGGGCCAGCCAAGGGTAAAGAAGCTCGTCACTACGATAACATGTTCCGGTGAAAGACGAAAGTCGAAAATAGGAAGCCAAGACTCACGGTGAGGCTGATCGTCAGGGACTTCGATCTTGATCATGTCATTGATGTCGGCAGGATCCCAGTAATGCAGGAGGTGCTACGTTTGGCAACTAGCGTCGACGTGACGGTCGAGGAGCTGTGAACGAAGGAAGATGCAAGGAAACTCGAGAGGGGTGGGGGGGGGGGGGGGGGGCGAAGATCATTGGCATGGGAGAGCAGGATTTCTGTCATGGGGTGACAGTCATGGAGTCTAGTTGAGGAGACATTGAGGACAACACCCTTTCATCAGACTGGAGGGAGAGATTGTTGGAGTCCAGTCTGAATTTGGTAAAATTAAATTTTGGAGTCCAAATATGATAACGGATTTAATTTGATATGATTTGAAAATCTACATTAAATATTTGATTTGATTAGATTTAAAAATTTGTATCAAATATTTAATTTATCCTATTTGGTCGTTCATAATTGGTGATGGGATATAATCTACACCGTTGGTTGTTGGTGGACGGCCAAATCAAATTGTGGGCTACTTTTAGGGTTTTCTAACCCTAAAATTAGGTTTCTCATCATATTTATATGGTGAGTGGAGGCACAAAGATATAGCACAAAATTGAGATTCTGGGTGCTCGTCCACAGGATATTTAAGAGAAATTCTCCAATTTGCTATTAGGACTTCGTCATACAAGACAAAAGGAAGAAGAGATCTAATTGAGGAGTCGTCAACTTCGGTTAGGGAGATTGCTAAGGGTTGTGAGCAATTTCAATTGTAATCTATTTCTTTTCTTCTTGAGTGTGGTGAGGAGATTGAACCTATTAAGGTAAAAGGTTCAACATTGTTTTTGTCAATCATGTAATTTCATTTGAGTTATAGAGATTGAAATTTGTTCAGGTGACGTAGTCACCGCCATATACTTGTCTTTATCTGTGCTTGGTGTCCGTTAGACGGGGGTTGGTTATCCCAGGTCGGTTGGCCTAAGTTTTCGATGCGGCAACGTCTCAGACACGGTATCGGAACGCTTGTATGACGTGTCCGATCCCAACATGTGGATGAACATGTTTCTATCTACTGTCCAATGGGGAGCCCCTGAGGCAATTTTATGGACATGTAACTATGTAGCATTGTCAAAAATATGTCATGTGATTTTATATATAGCTGCAAGAATATGACATTTGTCTGTGTTTTTGGCATGAGACCTTGTCTATGTTCCAAGTGTCAAAATGTTTCAGTTGGAGTTCACGACTAAGCTAATCACCGAAATGTGGAATATATATGAACTTGATTCAGTCATTTGATTGGGAACCAAATGTGTACTTGTTAGGCTTTAAACCAAATGGGTTGATGGTTGTGGTGTGCCAGCCCTACCAAGATTTTCAGAAAAAACATTATGGGATTATAGAATTTTTAGGATACCATTAGATTGTTTCCTTTATCGTGAAATAAGTTTTGATTGTTTCTAAGATTACTTATATTTTCTTATTAGGATTACCATTATCTTAAATAATATTTGTCTTATCTTAATAAGATTAGTGTTGGGCATCAAATAAATAAAATAAGACTAGTGTTTCTGATAGCCATAAATAAGGGCTATGAGAAATCGACTCTCCAAGTATTATATCTCATATAAAGTTTTCTAGGTTTTTGTTCATCCGATATAACACTATCTATTCTCCACCACTCTGCTACGGGTGGCTGGACGGCATCGGTTGTAGTAGGCGTCATGAAGACGTCGGGGACGCCTTCGACGTCGTGGGCGAAACGAGGCTTTGAGTTGCTGGCATCAAAAGACGTCGGCCGTCCCGTGAGGCTCTGGAGCGCGTGCAGTGCGCGAGACGTGCGCTTGGGACGATGATGAAAAAGTCAGTGCGGACAAAATCCGCACGAAGAGTCCGAAACGACATGACGACCGGCTAAAAATCGTGTGCGAGAAGACACACGATTTAATTGAGCCCGCAGGTGCTGAATTTAAAAAAAGAAAAACAAAGTGCCACGTGCAAATGCTGACGATATTGTTCTCGACAATGACAAACGACAATCGTCGGTAACTCAGCCAACAACCACCACCTCCTCCACATCATCTTTCACAAAATTGTTCTCCACCGCCACCACCTTACCATAGTTTGCAATGTCCGTGCCAGAATAACAACACTAGATCGGTATGATCATCAAACGGATGGCAGTTCTAATATTGAAGATAATGTAGAATCTTAAGGAGATTATTCTAGCCATTAATGATATGGAGGTCGACGAAGGGAGACATTTTAGGGAGGCTTTGTCACATTTCGGTGTCACAGAACTGAAAAATCGCCATTGGATACCGTACAAGTCTAAATATTTTTACAAGGGATGGATATGCACAGTTAATAATCGATCTCAAAACAAAATTATCGCAGCGAAAATAAAAAGACAAATTGAATCACAGAAGACCATATAAAAAAAAAATCTTTTTATTAATATTTTGTAGAGGAATACAAAGGCACTAAATGGTTAATTGGAATATGTCATTTTGGCTTATAACCCACGATTACAATACAAAGAAATTATATCGTTTCATAGGTCGTCTTTTATATAAGATAACACCTCACAAGAAAGTTTCAACTTGTCCAATAATTTCTCCAATGTCTCAAAAGTGTCCAAGCTACTCGTACATATGGAGGAAAGGGTCAGCACATTAGAAAATGTATTGGTGTGCAGGGTCAATCCAACTCACCTAAACCAACACAATAATCATGTGACCGTACAAATTTAATTATTGTGTTATTTCTACTTCACTACCAAAATATGTCAGATTAGCGACGCCAGATGACGTCGCTAACCAAGGAAAAACGTCGCTAATTCATTTTAGCGACGAAATTAGCGACGTATTGACCATGTCGCGTAATACGTGGTCGCTAACTAAGTTAACATCGCTGTTCGTCGCTACAGCGACATAATTTTGCGACACGCTTCGTCGCTAGCATTTTATGCAACTAGCGATGTTCACCGACATTGCGTTGCTAATTAGCGACGTTACAATTCGTTGATAATTGTCGCTGGCTGTTCAACTAGCTTTTAGCGACGCAACAGGTGAAGGTTAGCGACGTTTAGCGACTTTGGTTCTGGCAATTTGTGTTTGCCATGTCACCTTTTTAGCGACGTTTTGCGACAATCCGTGACGTTATGATACTTACATAGCGACGTACGGATACGAGAATAGCGACGAAGTTAGCGATGTTGTCTATTAAAATTGTTGACCTGTCCAATTTGCCACATTAGTACGTTTGCGACGTTCGGCGACGTTCTTTTTTCCAAGTTAGCGACGTTCTGATACAACTTAGCGATGTAATCATGCGTCGCTAATCGTCGCTAATTCCAAAAAATGTAAAAAAAAAAATAGAATGCAGTCTGCTTTTTATATAAATGACAGTTACATTATATAGCATTGTACCTGCATTTAGAATGACAGTTTGCAAATAATAGACCCGGAGCAACCCTCCATAGAATTCTCTGGGTTCGCCGTCCCCTTCGGTGGAACACTCAACATCGGTAAACCAATATAGAGACAAATGATAAAAATGCACTACCAATAATCAAATAAATAGAATCGAACGATCAGAAAGACAGAAAATAGCCGGGTGGCTACAAATCAACTACCAAAAGGCTATAAAAAATGTCCGATAATATTCAACATAACATAACACAAATTGTCAGTAAATGTATAAAATAAATACATAAAGACCCAATAATGGATCACCAACACAAAAAATAAAAATAAGTCCAATAAAGGACTATGCCTGGTCAGGAGGAGGAGGAGGAGGAGTCGGCAGTCCCGTATCCAGGACATCATGAACCTATACTGCTTCGACGTCAGCATCACCGGTGACGACTCATCAGTAGAAGGAAAAGGAGACAGTGGAACCGCTACAGTCGGTGTGGATGCCGACGCACGACCAGGAAGTGTCTGCTCCATGGCTAGCAGTTTAGAGTTGGTGGAATCCATAACAGCCGCCAGCCTCGAAACCTGCTCGCCAATGGCCACCTGCGACCTATGCAACGTGTGAACGGCAAGATCCGCCCTCTCCTGCACCGCCTGAACGGCACGATCCGTCCCCTTGCCCGTCTCCCTAATGGTGCGCTCAAGTATATCAAATCGTACGGTGAGGGCCACATCGTCCGTCTGCAGATGAGACTGGGGCTGTTCCGCAATCCTCCACAATAGCTCGTCACGCAGCTCAGTAAGCTGGCGACGGAGTTCCTCCACTCGGACCGACTCCTGTGAGGGCTGTAGGGAGTGCACACTGGTAGAGGGGGCCCTGGATGACTGCATCGTCACAAAGGTGTCGTAGGATCCCGTACCGTAGTACGTATCCCTCTGAAGACCACCAACGGCAGTCATCCGGAGCTTGTCCATCGTCCGAGTCAGAGGGGGTTGCGAGGAAGTACCAGCCCCTCCCTCCGCAGGTGCACTCTCACGCTCTAGCCTAAGAAACTCATCCTAGAAAAGTACGTATCTCGATAAGCATAATATTTACTACCAACCTAGTTATTCTCCGTCTATAGATATATATTGCATATTTCTTAAGTTATACTAAAGTTAGTGACACGTAAAATAATACTTATATAGCTCTGCGTGGCCCGATCATCGATGAGCTTTCCATCCTTCCGATGGGTGGCCAGGAAGACGGTCACCATGTTGGAGTTCTCACCCCTCTTTATCTGTTATAATAATATGTTTATCATTGAAATTAAACATTTTATTCCTACTTTCATTAAAATAATATATTACAATATGACGAAAATGTTCCGTCATGGGAATCGAGCCACCACACTACTTCCCTGCCCTCGTCCTAGCCGCCTTCGCCTTCTCTGACCGTTCCTTGTACCTAGGAGCGTCGAATCTAGCCTTCATGGCAGTCCACTGCTCGGACGTGATCCAACCTTGGATCGGTTTTTCAAAGCGGTCTCAAGCCTTTTGGTCGTCAATCGCATCCCGGATCAACTTGGCGACAACGGCAGGGAATTGCTTATCGATCGTCTCAGCCCAGTGTAGTGGATAAAAATATGTTTTCTACAAAAAGTAATTTAATTAGTTATATAATATGCATAAAAGATGATTTATACTAAAAGCAATATACTTTAGTTACCTTGAAGTGGGTAAACCAGAATGCCTTCCTCTCGTCTGAGGCATCCGCGTAGTTGATCCAAGGGCCCCCGTAGTTGGACCTCAGTAATAGCCCCAATGCCCTCTGAACTGATGGGGGACGATATCTATACAAAGATAATTAAATTCATGAATATATAGATATAAGTATAAATAAATGTTAATTAATTAACTTATTTTGTAGGCCCGTCGGACCAAATCTCCAACCTCGTCTCTTCCGGAGGGGCGTATGGGGGATCGCTCGGATCATATAGAGATGGCGTAGGTGCGACCTCCTCCACCCGCTCCTGCGTCTCCATAGTGTCGTCCGCATAAGGAATAATGCTGGACGGGCTAGGATTAGGCGTGTAACTGTCCGTCCCAGGAGTACTGCCACGTACCGTCGACGCAGACAGTGATATGAGTGGCTGGTACACTAGAGTACTAGGAGACGAGGGACCGGCACCGTCATCCACTAAAGAAGTACCACTCCGTCTACTGGTGGAACCTCTACCTCCACGGGATACTCCTCTACCGCCACGGAGGTACGATCCTCTGCGTCCTGTCATACCTGATAGAAATAGATATTTACAAGATAATAACCATACATTTAACATATCACAGTTTATAAAAGTAGACCCGGGACAACCCTCCGTTGAATTTTTAGATAATAACCATGCATTTAACATATCACAGTTTATAAAAATAGACCCGGAACAACCCTCCGTTGAATTTCTAGATAATAACCAAGTCTAGATAATAGCATCCAAAAACATCCAAGTCTAGATAATAACCATGTTTAGAAAATAAGAAACATCAAGAGTTATAAAAACATCCAAGTCTAACCTAGAAATAAGTATACCAGAAATAAATTCAGTCAAAAGTCATATCATATATATATCTACCGTCGTCTATGCTGGGGCAGATAGAACTCCCTCAGCTACCGCGCATAAGTAGAATCCACGCCAGCAAGATTAATATCCAGAGGAGATGGATGACTGGAACTCCCGATGCAACTGCCCTCTGGTGCCACCTCCTCCTTCACAGCTATCTCAGCTTAGGAATCACTTCATCCTTATAGTAGGGAGAAGTTCTTCCTTGACCTTCATCTCTACTTTAGGTACCTCAACCTCCTCGACAATAGCAGGAAGCACTACCTCCTCAGCAGCAGCAGGTACCACTACCGCCTCGGCAGCCATCTGTGCCTTTCTCAAGCGACATGCTCGGATCATGGGTGTCATCTGGTAAGATTGATGGAAACATAGAGATTAATTAGGGATTAAACAAAATGACAGTATTAGACGTGTAATGTGGAAGATTCATTGTTGCATGGAGATTAATTAGCGGTTAAACATATTTTACATTTATTTTATTTTTAATCATCTTTTGAAAATTCATCTTCTTCGTCCTCCGCGTCCTCATCTTTGTCTTCCTTCTCATCTTCGCTTTCATCTACTTCGTTTTCCTCTTCGAATATTTCTACCTCTTCTACACGATTAGACGTGTAATATGGAACTTCGTTGTGTCCACGTCAACTGTATTTGTTACGAGAGGTAGCTCGTCCTCCTAATAAGCTATTTCGTTAACATCCTAGGTACTTCTGGCTTTAGTCTTGCATACTGCCCACCAGTCCAACCTAGTTGTTCTCCGTCTAGGATAAGTATTGAAGTAAACTAGTTGAGCCTGACTTGCTAGGACAAATGGTTCGTATCCTTGATATCGACGTCGGTAGTTAATATCCACAAGACCATGCTTGTCAATTTTCCAACCTTGATGTTGGATCGGATCGAACCAATCACACCTAAACAACACAATCCTAGACAACTCTATGTCGTAGTTATATGTCAACTCCACAATCTCCCGTAAGACACCATAGAAATCATTGTCCGAATCGACATCTTTGTTGTTTGTAGATCGGATACACAAACAACTATTTTTGGTCGAATCAAGATTCGAAAATTCTCTCTGATCGGAACATTTGTTGACTTGAACCTAAACCCATTTGTTGACTTCGTAGCATCGGCATTCGGTGCCTCCTCAGCCGTATCATGATTGTTCGGATCAAAACTAGTGTAACTCCACTTCCCAATTTTGAGAAAAATAAATTTGATTTCTCAAAAAATAGCAATTGTTGATTTTGGTTTCAAATAAAAAGGTTAACATATTTTTAAACTAATAATTTTGATGATCTATTTTGGAGAGAATTTAATTTAGGAGAAATTTCAATTTCAAAAAGTTGTTACAACCAATTTAGTGGTCCCCTCATTTTTTAAAAATGTTTTAAACTGTTTCTCAATAGTTCATGTAATATTCGAAAAGGAGAAGGGTTTTTTGAATTATTGCCTTTAGTTAATAGGGTTTTGTGTAAATATCTTTGGCGGGAGGGGCTAAGTGCAAAAGATGCAACTTTCATTATATATGCGAGAAGTGAGAACAGAGTTCTCATTTCCTACTCAGTTCTCTGTTGATTTTCTCCTCTCTGAGCAGCACCACCATTTCCGACGACTCCGATCGACGTCGACGACGAATTGGCGGTGAGGCTCTGCTCCACCACCCCGAGACCTTCTTCCTCCTCTCTTCATCAACCCTCTCAAACCCTAAATTCTGGAGTTTGACCTCGACGACAATGGCGGTCTTTCCCTTTGGCGATTAAGCTCGACGTCGACGACACCACACTCCGGGAAGAGCCCCTCACGACAGTGTTCATAGCCTCGGCGCTGACGACGACCACGTAGTAATCTCGCTCCAACGGCGGATCCCCATTTCTTGACAAATTTCTCCATGGACTCTTTGCTTCTAGCCGTGCCTTCGACTAGGTGAGCGCTCGAACTTCCATCTCGGATTCGTTTATATTCTGATCTCCTTTATTTTAATAGGGTTGAGTTTCAAATCTTGAGTGTTTTGAATTGTTGATCTTCCTTGATGAAGGATCGATTCTCTTGCGGTTAATTGATCGAAAGTGTTCGATCGGAGCCTGGGTGAATTGACCGACGTCCCTATTCTGCTCTTGACAAGCGATGTCTGGTGAGTAACGACTCTCTACTGTTCGATCTGGTGATTTTCGTGTGCGGATGGATTTGAATAAAGGCTCTTTGTTCTTAGAGTAAAATCGATCAGGATGATTTAAGGATCGATTGTCGGTGGCGGTAGCAATTGTTTGGACTGAATTATGAGTGTTAAATTCTAGTTTCTAGATTTTCTTGCTATTTTCCTTGTGTTGGAGATTCAAATTCATTTGACTCCTTGTTTGATTGTTGACGCCATGTACTTGTTCGTTGGAATGCCTCACAGGGTGTCAAGATTCTGATCTGACTTGATCGAAGAGGCGTATCCGACTCTTCAGATCAGCTCCCTTGTTGAGGTCGCTTTCCTTTCTCCAGGTATTATTTTCTTCTATGCGATGTTAGCAATTCACTTCATGTCTTGAGTTAGTTGTCGAGTGTCAACCAAGGAAGAGTCAGGGCACGTTGTGCAGTTCTCCATGTGTTGTGTGCGTGTCCTGCTAGTATATATCATAGAAGTCGTGTCCGGGTTGCTCGTTGCTAATTGAAGAATGATCAGACAGAAGAGTAGCCATTAGACTTCTATAGGTAGAGGAAACTCTGGCTGGGGGCTAAATGTTGTGGGATGATTATGGAATATGTGTGGTGATGAGCTTTGTATAGTTGGTTTGGATCACTCTATTTTTCTAATGTGTTGTTAGCTTGGCAGGAAGTTTAGAGTATGGAATAGGTTTTCATGGTTGGTTGGTGAATGATTCTTTTGAAGTCTTCTTGGCTCACACTCTTGAGTTATCTATGCCTCAATTAAATTCAGTTGGATAGAGTATTAGTAACTGGAATATGTGATAATCATGATGGTTTATAAAGCCCTGTTTTTGGACTGTATATGTTTAATTAAGACTGATATCATTTAGCATTGTACTTAGGGATAATTCAAGCCATGTTCCCAACTGAACATGATAGTGTCCAGTAGATGGGTTAGCATTACTGGGCTAACTATTTAAACCTTAGTTAGAATTGTTATACATGAACATATGGAGGGAAGATATCCTGTGACTAGAGTTCAGTCTTGCATACTGAACTGTTCTCAGGATTGCTTATGACCGAATCCTTAAGATTTCACATTTCTGATTAGGCAACTGATCTATACTAGTTATACTATCATTCTATGCTAAGAAGTGCAAATTGTATCACTGAATAGAAAGCCAGTGCAGCATGGGGACTGTTGTGCCCAGGACAGTTAGTGTCAGTTCATATTTTCATTGATATTCTCTATTTCTCCTATAGAAACTAGTTAGCTTTAACTAATGATTTAAGGGAGGATTTCAATGAGATGTCCTGTGACTGGATTTTTATTGAAGAATAGTGTGTGGATTATGACCCTGTCACTTAAGGAAAGAGTGGAACCTGTCACATGTAACCCTGGTAGGATCAGTTATATGTTTTTCCCTAAGCAAGGTTTTCTTAGCAAGATAACTAGGATCTCATTTAAACTAGTTTAGCTAGACTTAGTGTTCACATGCTACATGAAGTATTACATTGAGACTTGGATGTAATATTTCATGATAACTTGTGTTTAAATTATTATGTAGCAATGATAGAAAATTGATTTTATAAGATAGATTTTAAGTAGAAGGCTAAGCTAATGTATCTTGATTAGAGTTGTTAAATAAACCAAGTTAGATTTAGCCAGTTATTAATTTCTTGTAATTCATAAACAGGAGGATTCCCAGCTCAACTACCCTTTCTCGATCACCCGGAGCCAGGCAAGTATACTCCTCAGATTTGTTCTTTCTCATGTCTTGCATGTTTATTCTTGAATCTCCTTGATTGAGACGATGTATCACAGTATTGTCTGGTTCCATGTTTAATGTATTACTTGTGTCTGGGAGGGAAAATACTATAGATATGTGATCAAACCCTGTTACTACTCATGTGAATAGCTTGGGTCCCGTATCGTGCACGCGGGACCAAAGCCGTACCATTTCATGTTTGTTGCATCTACCCAAGCCGATCACAATCTAGATGTATTTCGATATTGCACATATCAGGATTCAGGTTGTATTTCAGGATTCATGGTTGTATTTCATGTTCAGGTTGTATTTCATGA
Source organism: Iris pallida (assembly GCA_029216955.1). NCBI lineage: Eukaryota > Viridiplantae > Streptophyta > Magnoliopsida > Asparagales > Iridaceae > Iris > Iris pallida. Next base: position 956,365 of record JANAVB010040619.1, on the reverse strand, counting down.
TTCAGGTTGTACTTCATGTTCAGGTTGAATTTCATGTTCAGGACTCATACCATGTTCCCTGTTTTACTTTCAGTATTTTCTGCTCAGTTTCATGTCTTGTCTCATTTCCTGTACTTATATATTCCCTGTTTCTTGATTCATACCATGATGTTCATGTTCATTTCCTTGGATATACTTAGCTCCGCTCCTGACTAGGATATGTTGCAGGTGCTTGCAGGATATTGTTCTACTCTATGGGTCAGAGCCCAGGATATTAGCTTAGCAGGATGAGACTTAGCTTGAGGCTTCAGAATAAGACTACTTAGCTTTACTTTTAGATATTGACTTTAGAGTTCATAGCACTTTTCATTCATGTTGTTTCTAGTACATTATGATATCTGGATTTGTGGATTATGGTGATCTTTCTGGGATACGTTATAGATGCTATGATTTTTACTTGTCTTGATTATCTGGTTAGATTTCCCTAGCTTTTGGTACATGTTACTTCATTGTGTCTAACAATGAAGGCTGGGCGTGTCCGACTCGTGTCCGATTATTCGGGAGCGGGTCGTGACATATTTTTAGTGGTGGCCCATGCAGGTTTGTCCTAATAGTACCTAGGTATTAGAGTGCTATTGGGAGACTTGTTAAACTAGGGAAATTTGATCACAGCATAGGAAAAATCAGGAAATAATGGTATATCAGGTATATCAGGTATATTGATATCTATAAACACTTGTTGTTTTAGGTTTAGGATATTTTAACAGTTTTCTGTTTTTCAGACGATTCAGACACGCAAATATCAGAACCGTCGATTCACCTGCACTTGACGCTTTCGAGCTTCCACTACCTTCTTTCACTCTACTATCCCCATGGGTAGTACGTAGATGACGGAGACGTTTGAAGAGTCCCTTGAAAACTAGATGGAGCATGCCATCATTTCCAAGTCAGACTTGTGGATACACTCTCCAAGCCAGGAAGGACTTCTGATTTCCAGACTCTCAGATCTTTGGGCTTCTCCGACACCAAGCGCATATCTTGCACCAATAAGTAGATCGAGGACCTGGAGCCGCCACTGAAGATCATCCAAGTCTTGCAGGATCTGACTCCTCTGAAGACTGAAGCCACTAGCCAGGAGACCCAGAATATAACACAGACAATGGAACGAGATAGAAAGCTGGATCCAGGAGAGGCATGAAGACTTATGACGGGGATAACAACTACCCTGAACCCGCAAAGCGTTGCCATACTAGGACATCATTTCTTCAGCCGCATCATCAGATTCAGACAATGACCAATTGTGTTTTTTGTCGCAATCCAGGACATCGCTTCGAGGAGTACCGCAAAAGTCGGAGGTATGCTGTACTACGGATTGCCTGCCCATCAAGTCAAGGATTGTCCAGAGACCGTTGATCACACTGTCCAAGGACAAGCACCAGGAGCACCAGGACTACAACAAGGGGACCAACCTCTTCAGATTCAGCAATCACATGGAGCATTACCGCATGGACCAGTCTACGTCAGGACAGTTGAAGAAGTTGAAGTGATTCCAGTCCCGGAGGAATACTGAAGACAGACTGAAGACAGAAGGTTTCTTTTGCGTGGTTGGGAAAACCATGGATCATGATTCATAATCCAGTTTTTCCTTTGATTCCTCTTGCACGTGGATTGTTTCTTAGAAACTTCCTTGTTCCTATTTAAGGATTATTAGATTTTATTTCCTATTCTGGAACCTTGGTCGCTATTCGAGATGTATTTTGAAAGTTTGTTTCCATTCTTGTTCGTAACTCTGCTCTTATTCGAGATTTTCTTCCTGCTCGATAACTTGTTTCCTATGGTGTCGTTTCCTAATTCAAGATTTGGTTCTACTCGGATTTTGTTCCCCATTCAGACCCCGTTGATATTTAAGATTTTACTTCGGATTACATTCCTATACAAACTTATGCCATTCAAAACCTTGTTTGAATCTTGCTTCTATTCGATATTTCATTTGCAGATTTCATTTTCTATCTTTGAAATTTTGACTCGTTCGTGAATTGTTTTTCTCATTCGTGAATTGTTTTTTTCCGTTCTATTCACGATCTTGTTCGATCTTGCCTCGTATTTTGAGATTTTACTTGTTTCATATTCGCTATTTAATACCATGTTTTCATAATCATTTTTCACGTCTTTGTTTTCTATTATTGGATTCTACTTGAAATTTTGTTTCCTATTTGAACTGTGTACTATTCGAGAATTATTCCTACTCGAAATATCTTCTTGAAACCTTGCTTGAACCTTCGCTTCTATTGATGCTTGTTTGGGATTCTATTTCCTATTTCTGATTTTATCTTTATTCGAGATTGTTCTTTATCTGCGACTTTGTTTCAAACTTATTTGAGATTTGCTTGTCTCATATTTACGATCCAATACCTTGTATTCCATTCACTAAATGATACATGCTTTCCATTCACTCTTCGTAACCTAGCTTTCTATTTGAGATTTTGTGTCCTATTCGTGACTTTGTTGATAATTGATTTCCTATCTAAGATTTGTTTTGAAATTCCTTTCCATTCGAGGTAGTGTTTGAGACTTTTTTGTTATTCGTGAGTTTGTTATACATTGATTCATGAACAAGGATTTTGGTCATTATTTCGAGACTTTGTTTTCTATCTGGTATCTTGCTTTTATGTCACCTGAGATTTTACTACCTATCTGGGATTAAGTCCCATGTACTAAATCGTGTTATTATTCCAGATATCAGTTAAAATTCCGTCATAAATTGAAACTTCGCTCCCTGTCTGAAATTTTAAATCTCCCTGGTTGCCTTTTTTACCCCCTACTCTTTGATTTGATTCCGTGATGCTTCATAGTACCTAATAAACCCTTGTATTCTAACAGACAGGTAATCTCACCATTTTCGTGACTTGGACTATTGAAACTTATTTTGATTCCTTGAAATTCTTCTATGGATAAAGTTCAAAGACTATTCGATGACCAACTAGGGTGTGTCAGTGCGCTCTGCAGCCGTTATCTGGATTACGGAGACCGAAAGTTCACTACAGCCAGCGGTGCACTGGAGAGGCAGGAACTCTAAGTTGAAGTGATTTCAGACATTCATAGGTCTTCAAGTATTATTGAAACTTTATCTTATTTTTCATACCTTTGATATCTTGGGTGGTCTCGACAATGATTGTTGGAAAATAGATATAGTGCATAAAATATTCGGTAACATATCGTTATTCGAATCACGGAGCCGAAGTTCACTGCAGCCAGGTATACCCTGGCGGGGTAGGGATTCTGAGTAAAGTGATTTCAAATATCTATATGTTTCTGGATACCATAGAAACTATGTTCCTTTCCCTATGATTATTGGTTTTCGAGAATCACAAATCCTTGCACGTTATCCTGATTTGATACTGTACCTCCTGAGTATTTCGTATGTTTCCTCAATCAACCCTTGCTAATTACCCTTTTAGTATTTTATCGTTAAATCATTGAATTCCTCAAAATTATACATTGCTAGATTTTGATCCCATACTTCATTGTGTCTTGTCTAGACTTCGATCTTAAAGCATGTCTATTTGACCATGATTTTTCTATCTTGTCCTAGTCCACTTGTGTTAAACTATCGATTTTTTTATTATACTTAATAGTTTGTGTCTTCATGATTTTGCTCCTCTAAGTTGTAATTGAAATTTCATTCTATCTCATGCCTATTTGATTCTCGATCATTGTTAGATCGTGTTATTCCAACTTCTTGAGTGTAATTATCGTGCAGGGTCTCAAGGCTCAGGGAGCATCTCAGAGTTGCACAGGATCGACAGAAGCACTAGGCGGACAGCAGCAGATGGCCACTGGAGTTCGCAGTTAGGGATAAAGTGTTCCTGAAGATCTCGCTTCGACAGAGGCGGGAAGCTCAGTTCAAGGTACATCTGGCCTTTCGATGTGACGACACGGATTAGCGAGGTGGCATACCGACTAGCACTTCCAGCTAGTTTGGAGAGAGTGCATGACGTTTTCCAAATGTCCCAGCTTCGACGCTACATTCCAGATCCGAGCCATGTGGTGAATTATTCAGAGCTGGAGGTGAGTCCGAGCTTTAACTACGAGGAGCAGCCAGCGGAGATCTTGGATAGGAGGGAGAAACAACTGCAGAACCAGACTATTCCACTTGTCCGCGTCATGTGGAGACACCACTCTCCGGGAGAGTCCACATGGGAGCGCAAGGACGAAATACGGGAGCGCTATCCTACTTTGTTTGATTGAGTGTACTTTGATATTGAAAATTTTTAATACAATAAAAATGAATTGTGTTTGAACCTTCTTGAGATTTTGCTTTAAAATTGTTTTGTTTGTCTCTCGAATTTCGAAGACGAAATTATTTTAAGGGGGGAGATTTGTAACTCCACCTCCCGATTTTGAGAAAAATAAATTTGATTTCTAAAAAAATAGAAATTGTTGATTTTGGTTTCAAATAAAAAGGTTAACATATTTTTTAACTAATAATTTTGATGATCTATTTTGGAGGAAATTTAATTTAGGAGAAATTTCAATTTCAAAAAGTTGTTACAACAAATTTAGTGGTCCCCTCATTTTTAAAAAAAATGTTTTTAACTGTTTCTCAATAGTTCTTGTAATATTCGAAAAGGAGAAGGGGGTTTTTCAATTATTGCCTTTAGTTAATAGGGTTTTGTGTAAATATCTTTGGCGGGAGGGGCTAAGTGTAAAAGATACAACTTTTATTATATATGCGAGAAGTGAGAACAGAGTTCTCATTTCCTACTCAGTTCTCTGTTGATTTCCTCCTTCCTGAGCAGCACCACCATTTCCGACGACTCCGATCGACGTCGATGACGAATTAGCGGTGAGGCTCTGCTCCACCACCCCGAGACCTTCTTCCTCCTCTCTTTATCAACCCTCTCAAACCCTAGATTCTGGAGTTTGACCTCGACGACAATGGCGGTCTTTCCCTCGGGCGATTAAGCTCGACGTCGACGAAACCACACTCCGGGAAGAGCCCCTCACGACAGTGTTCATAGCCTCGGCGCTGACGACGACCACGTAGTAATCTCGCTCCAACGGCGGATCCCCATTTCTTGACAAATTTCTCTATGGACTCTTTGCTTCCGGCCGTGCCTTCGACTGGGTGAGCGCTCGAACTTCCATCTCGGATTCGTTCATATTCTGATCTCCTTTATTTCAATAGGGTTGAGTTTCAAACCTTGAGTGTTTTGAATTGTTGATCTTCCTTGATGAAGGATCGATTCTCTTGCGGTTAATTGATCGAAAGTGTTCGATCGGAGCCTGGGTGAATTGACCGACGTCCCTACTCTGCTCTTGACAAGCGATGTCTGGTGAGTAATGTTAGTCTATTTGCAAACAATCGATGGAAAAACTCAGTTGCAATCCCTAAGAAGAGATGCAAAGAATGCAGTTGCAATCCCTAAAAAAGAGATGCAAATAATGCAGTTGCAATCCCTAAAAAAGAGATGCAAATAATGCTGATTGCGTAGCCTAAACGATTAAAAAAAATCGAATCACGTTTGCAATAGCGGTTTCTCGAAGGCAACAAGAGATGATCAACAACAGTTGAGTCTCAGATTCTCGAAGGCAACAGAAAGAGGAAGGAAGAAGAAGAGCGGATCTCGCTGGGGTGTTGAACACCGGCGCTCAAAGCTATACCCGCAGTACGGATAAGCTCCCAGGAACCAGCAAGTTCAGGAGAACTTCTGGAACGCTCGTAAGTCAATATTTGAGACTTGAACGGGCTTCCTGGACTTAACAGACTCCCTCAACTCTCTTCTTGGTGCATCTTTCAAAGGAGGCCAAGGGGCTCTATTTATAGAGTGGAGTTGAGACTTCACCTCATCTCCTATCCGATGTGGGACTAAAATACCAATACTCAAAAATAGAGTTTGATATTTTAGATCATCCCACAATCAGCATAGAAGTGTGCCAGTCCACGCCTACCCCCCGAACCCTCCCGTGCATGCACGAGACATCTTGGAGTCCGTGTCCGAGTCCGAGTCCGCACAACAAAAATTAACTTGCATTCTTGTTGGATTTAATCCTTTTTCCTTCTAGGAAAATACTTCCACATGGCACAAACTTGTGCCCCACTACACCTCATGTGCACACCTCAACACAAGCAATGCATTATATTGAGATACTCACCATTTGGTGTAGCCGATGTGGGACTATCTTTTCTAGTCCAAAGGCAAAAACACCAACAATCCCCCACATATCTCAATATATGGGTTGAGCGTTCCCCACAGTGATTGTCCATCATGCATTAGGAGAGATGTCGCTACGACTTGAATCTTCCCGCATAGGTTAAATAACAGCATGATACAAGAATGGACTAAGCCTTGAATTCTGCACCATAACTGCAATTCTTCCTACTCACATAGTGACATCAACTGTGCTTCTGGCTGCACATTGAAGGCCTTGTGCCAGCCTGGTTTCAGTGTATAATTTTTGGGCGTCTACAAGTTTACCCTCAAGAGACGGCCTGATATCTCTGTCCATACACTATAGGTGAGTTCTATATAAAGAGTCATTGGCATGAAGCATTGCGCTTCTTTGCGGTGCTACGCCGCTATGACATGGCTGACAAAGCCAAGGCATTACCCCTACCTGGGAACCTCATCGTAGTGTCATACTACTGTAGCATGAGGTCTCAAGCCTCTTTGTAGTGCCAAACTACCCAGCATGAAGCCTTGCGCTCCCTTGTGGTGTTACGCCACTATGACATGGCTTGCAAAGCCGAGGCTTTACCCCTACCTGGGTACCTCATCGTGGTGTCATGCCACTGTAACATGAGGACACTGGCCTCTTTGTAGTGCTGCCTACATCTCTTTATTACGATTATGCAACATTAGGCTACCTGCCTATATGCGGTGCTACGCCGCCTGTAACTTGGCTAACAAAGCCGAGGCATTACCCCTACCTGGGAACCTCATGGTGGAGTCACCCCACTGTAGCATGGAGTTGTAACACTCCTTTGTGGTTGTTGCGCCACCATGCTTCCTGTAAAGCATAACAGACCTTCACTCAGTCTGAGAACTCATTAAGGCATTATGCCATCCTTCTCACAGGATCAATTTTCCGTAGAAAATTCATAGTAGACAACAGTGGTTCTGGGTCCGAAACCCTTACATGTTCCGCAGAACAAGTGCCCACTGTTAACTAATATTTTTCCAGTCAATAGTCCTCCCTTGAATCAAAAAATTAGATATCTGGTAGATTTCTCTTTGAACCAATAACATAAAATTTATTGATAGGATTATAATGACACAATATTAGAATGCCTTCAAGCCCATCTTCCTTGCTGTGTCCTCGACCAGCTGACGCTTGAGACCCTTCGTGAACGGATCCGCCAGGTTTTCCTGACTCCGAACATCGATCACTGCAATGACGCCCCTTTTTATGAGATCGTTCACTGCTCTGTGCTTCAACCGCACAGTCCTCTTCTTCCCGTTGAAGAGTTCATTTGATGCCACTGCTGCTGCCGCCTGGTTGTCACAGTATATCGGAATCGCCGGTATCTGAGCCCCAACCATTGGAAGGTCATACATGAGCTCCCGAAGCCACTCTGCTTCATCTGCTGCAGCGTCCAATGCAAAGAATTCAGATTCCATGGAGGAGCGAGATAACATAGTCTGCTTCTTCGACTTCCACGATATAGCAGCTCCACCCATGGCGAACACATATCCACCTGTAGAATATTCGCTCTCCACCTCTGAACACTAGCTAGCATCACTGAAGCCTTCCACTACTGACGGATCTCCGCTGTAGTATAGTGCATATGTCTGAGTCTTCTTGAGATATCTCATAACACGCTTCACAGCTTTCCAATGCTTTACGCCTGGATTGCTCGTAAATCGACTCAACATTCCCACTGCAAAGGCTATGTCAGGCCTTGTGGCAGTAGTAGCGTACATCAAACTTCCGATGACGCTAGCGTACTCCAACTGCCTGACGCTCTCCTTCGAATTTGGCTCCAGTTTCAGATCACTCCTGTACGGTGTATCAATAATAGGAAGATCTTGATACCCGTAGCGAGAGAGCATCTTCTCAATGTAATGAGACTGTGACAACGCTATTCCAGTGCCTGTCCGGATGATCTTGAGCCCCAAGATTACGTCGGCATCCTCCAAGTCTTTCATACTGAACTTGGTCGAGAGGAATTTCTTTGTCTCTGTGACGCAGCTTAAATCCGTACCTAGGATTAGCATGTCGTCCACGTATAGACAAACGATTACTCCTCTTCCGTCAGCAAACTTCGTATAGACACACTTGTCTGTTTCACTGACCCTGTAGCCATTTGACCTTATCACCTTGTCAAACTTCTCATGCCACATTTTGGGAGCTTGCTTCAAACCATACAGAGACTTCATCAACTTGCAGACTTTGTCTTCCAGACCTCTGACGACAAAACCTTCTGGTTGTTGCATGTAGATCTCTTCGGTCAGCTCGCCATTAAGGAATGCCGTTTTCACATCCATCTGATGTATCACCAGCTTGTGTATTGCTGCTAAAGCAATTAACAATCTGATAGTTGTCATCCGAGCTACTGGAGCATAAGTGTCAAAGTAGTCGATCCCCTGCTTCTGAGCAAACCCCTTGGCCACTAGCCTGGCCTTGAACTTGTCAATGGTTCCATCTGCTTTCATCTTCTTCTTGAAGATCCATTTGCATCCGATGGGTCTTGCTCCTTCTGGTAGGTCGACCAATACCCATGTGTTATTGGAGGTGATTGAGTCAATCTCGTTGTCAATCGCCTCCTTCCAGAATATAGCATCTCTGGTCTTCATCGCCTCATCATAGGTAAGCGGATCTGCTTCCACATGATAGGTGACGAAGTCATCTCCGAAGTCTTTCGGCCTCCTCGCTCGCTTAGTTGACGGCTCAGCGAGTTCTGGTTCAGCTGGTGTCTCCTCGACAACAACTCCATCTTGGACTACTGGTTCGATAAAGATCTCTGTCTGCTCCGTACCCTCATTATTCTCCGGAATGTCCGCGAGAACAATGTTCTTGTGCCTTGCAAACTTTTCTTCAAAATATTCAGCATCGCGAGATTCGATGATATGATTTGACTCGATATCAAGGAATCTCCGAGCATCACTCTTCTCGGCATACCCCAGGAAGATCGCCTTAGTAGTCCTTGTCCCCAGCTTCTGAATCTTTAGATCCGGGAGCTTCACATAAGCCAGGCACCCCCACACTCGAATGACATTCAGGTTGGGTCTGACTTTGAACCAGAGTTCATGAGGAGTTATGTCGGAAGTTGCATACGGCACTCTGTTCAGAATGAAAGTGGCCGTTAATGCAGCTTCTCCCCAATAGCACTTTGGGAGACCCGCAGTCAACAGCATAGAATTCATCATCTCTGTCAACGTTCTGTTCTTCCTTTCTGCTACTCCGTTGGATTGTGGAGAATACGGAGCCGTCGTCTCGTTGATGATTCCATGTTCTTTGCAGAATGATGAGAATTCATGAGACCTATATTCCCCACCTCGATCACTCCTCAGCCTCTTGAGTTGTTGTCCAGTTTGCCGTTCAGCCTCGGCCCTGAACTCCTTGAACTTCTCGAATGCTTCGTCTTTAGATTTGAGTAAATAGACGAAGGCATATTTGGAGAAGTCATCGATGAAAGTAATGAAATACTTCATCCCGGCCTTTGTAGAGAATTGTTTGAAGTCACAGATATCTGAGTGAACCAACTCCAGAAGATCTGTGCTTCGATGGACCCTGTGGAAGGGTTTCCTAGTGATCTTCGTCTGAGCACATATCTCACATTTCTCTACCTTACCCCCACACTTGGAGAGAAGTCCTAGACTAGACATTTTGTTTATTCGCTTACAATGAACATGTCCTAGTCTATTATGCCACAACTCAAGAGAGTAATTCAAACTAGTGATAGCATTGACATTATTATGCTGGGTTACAACAAGCTGAATTTTGTACATTCCTTCAGTCTGAAAAGCTTTTCCGAAGAAAGTACCCTTCTTGGACATCACCATTTGGCCAGCATTGATGTCCATCCTCAAGCCTGCGTTGCAGAGCAGGCTCCCAGAGATCAGGTTCTTTGCGATTGCAGGAACATGCTTCACACCTTGAAGTGTCAGAATGTTCCCCGATGTAAGCTTCAGCTCCACCGTCCCGATCCCCAGTACTTCAGCTTGTGCCTGGTTCGCCATCATGACTTTCTCGGAAGTAGGCTCATAGGAGACGAACCAGTCCTTGTCTGAACAGACATGACATGTCGCGCCAGTGTCTATCCACCAGTCCAAGTCTGCCCCCACAGTTGCAACCTGTGCTATCATGGCAACCTGATTAGTAACCAAAGAACCTTGTTAGGCTCACCTTGCTCTTTGGGCTTGGACTTGCATTCACTTTTATAGTGACCCTTCTTGCCACAGTTGAAGCAAGTCACATGGGACTTGGACTTCTGTTGCTTGAATCCTGGACCCTTCACTTTCAGATTCGAGAAGTCCTTCTTCTTGTGGTGAGAAGCCGCCTGCTTCCCTTTGTTCTCTCTGGTGGCTTGAACCAGATTCGCCGTTGCTAGTTGCTTGGACAGGGTGTCCAACTTCTGTTGAGAGCGCATCTCGTCCTCAACATGAATCTCGCTGAGGAGATTATCCAGGCTAATCTCCATCTTCTTCCTATGCATCCTTGCATAGATGTTGCTCCATCCTGGAGGAAGTTTTGCCACGATCCCTCCAACGACGAACTTGTCGACGAGGGGCATGCTATCGTCCTCCAGTTTCTGGCGCAGCTTCAGGAACTCTTTCACTTGGGGCAGCATGGTCTTCTCGTCTTCAAAGACCCATTTGTGGTATTTTTCAACCATGAACATCTTCGACCGGGCCTCGTCGTCGTCATACAGCTTCCCCACGGACTCCCAGATCTCTTTGGCAGAAGTCCTCTTTGTGTAGGACTCGGCCAGAGAGTCTTCCATGGAATTCAGGATCAGCAGCCTGCATATGCTGTTATCCTTTTTCCACTTCGTCTGCTTGCTCGTAGCAGCGGCCAGAACAGCAGCAGATCCTGTTGCTGGAACGATTGGTTCTTCCTCATCTAACACGTGATCAACATCCACGAGTTGAAGGTTCAGAGTCACCTTTCGCTTCCAGATCTGGAAGTGTTCGCCGTCGAATTTCTCCAACTTGTTAAAGCCGGTATCGACAAGCGAAGCACGAGTGTTTTCCATCGAATCGTATAGCTTTGAGATTGTTAGTCTATTTGCAAACAATCGATGGAAAAACTCAGTTGCAATCCCTAAGAAGAGATGCAAAGAATGCAGTTGCAATCCCTAAAAAAGAGATGCAAATAATGCAGTTGCAATCCCTAAAAAAGAGATGCAAATAATGCTGATTGCGTAGCCTAAACGATTAAAAAAAATCGAATCGCGTTTGCAATAGCGGTTTCTCGAAGGCAACAAGAGATGATCAACAACAGTTGAGTCTCAGATTCTCGAAGGCAACAGAAAGAGGAAGGAAGAAGAAGAGCGGATCTCGCTGGGGTGTTGAACACCGGCGCTCAAAGCTATACCCGCAGTACGGATAAGCTCCCAGGAACCAGCAAGTTCAGGAGAACTTCTGGAACGCTCGTAAGTCAATATTTGAGACTTGAACGGGCTTCCTGGACTTAACAGACTCCCTCAACTCTCTTCTTGGTGCATCTTTCAAAGGAGGCCAAGGGGCTCTATTTATAGAGTGGAGTTGAGACTTCACCTCATCTCCTATCCGATGTGGGACTAAAATACCAATACTCAAAAATAGAGTTTGATATTTTAGATCATCCCACAATCAGCATAGAACTGTGCCAGTCCACGCCTACCCCCCGAACCCTCCCGTGCATGCACGAGACATCTTGGAGTCCGCGTTCGAGTCCGAGTCCGCACAACAAAAATTAACTTGCATCCTTGTTGGATTTAATCCTTTTTCCTTCTAGGAAAATACTTCCACATGGCACAAACTTGTGCCCCACTACACCTCATGTGCACACCTCAACACAAGCAATGCATTATATTGAGATACTCACCATTTGGTGTAGCCGATGTGGGACTATCTTTTCTAGTCCAAAGGCAAAAACACCAACAAGTAACGACTCTCTACTGTTCGATCTGGTGATTTTCGTTGTACGGATGGATTTGAATAAAGGTTCTTTGTTCTTAGAGTAAAATCGATCAGGATGATTTAAGGATCGATTGTCGGTGGCAGTAGCAGTTGTTTGGACTGAATTGTGAGTGTTAAATTCTAGTTTCTGGATTTTCTTGCTATTTTCCTTGTGTTGGAGATTCAAATTCATTTGACTCCTTGTTTGATTGTTGACGCCATGTACTTGTTCGTTGGAATGCCTCACAGGGTGTCAAGATTCTGATCTGACTTGATCGAAGAGGCGTATCCGACTCTTCAGATCAGCTCCCTTGTTGAGGTCGCTTTCCATTCTCCAGGTATTATTTTCTTCTATGCGATGTTAGCAATTCACTTCATGTCTTGAGTTAGTTGTCGAGTGTCAACCAAGGAAGAGTCAGGGCACGTTGTGCAGTTCTCCATGTGTTGTGTGCGTGTCCTGCTGGTATCTATCATAGAAGTCGTGTCCGGGTTGCTCGTTGCTAATTGAAGAATGATCAGACAGAGGAGTAGCCATTAGACTTCTATAGGTAGAGGAAACTCTGGTTGGGGGCTAAATGTTGTGGGATGATTATGGAATATGTGTGGTGATGAGCTTTGTACAGTTGGTTTGGATCACTCTATTTTTCTAATGTGTTGTTAGCTTGGCAGAAAGTTTAGAGTATGGAATGGGTTTTCATGGTTGGTTGGTGAATGATTCTTTTGAAGTCTTCTTGGCTCATACTCTTGAGTTATCTATGCCTCAATTAAATTCAGTTGGATAGAGTATTAGTAACTGGAATATGTGATAATCATGATGGTTTATAAAGCCCTATTTTTGGACTGTATATGTTTAATTGAGACTGATATCATTTAGCATTGTACTTAGGGATAATTCAAGCCATGTTCCCAACTGAACATGATAGGGAATGTCCAGTAGATGGGTTAGCATTACTGGGCTAACTGTTTAAACCTTAGTTAGAATTGTTATACATGAACATGTGGAGGGAAGATGTCCTGTGACTAGAGTTCAGTCTTGCATACTGAACTGTTCTCAGGATTGCTTAGGACTGAATCCTTAAGATTTCACATTTCTGATTAGGCAGCTGATCTATATTAGTTATACTATCATTCTATGCTAAGAAGTGCAAATTGTATCACTGAATAGAAAGCCAGTGCAGCATTGGGATTGTTGTGCCCAGGACAGTTAGTGTCAGTTCATATTTTCATTGATATTCTCTACTTCTCCCATAGAAACTAGTTAGCTTTAACTAATGATTTAAGGGAGGATTTCAATGAGATGTCCTGTGACTGGATTTTTATTGAAGAATAGTGTGTGGATTATGACCCTGTCACTTAAGGAAAGAGTGGAACCTGTCACATGTAACCCTGGTAGGATCAGTTATATGTTTTTCCCTAAGCAAGGTTTCCTTAGCAAGATAACTAGGATCTCATTTAAACTAGTTTAGCTAGACTTAGTATTCACATGCTACATGAAGTATTACATTGAGACTTGGATGTAATATTTCATGATAACTTGTGTTTAAATTATTATGTAGCAATGATAGAAAATTGATTTTATAAGATAGATTTTAAGAAGAAGGCTAAGCTAATGTATCTTGATTAGAGTTGTTAAATAAACCACGTTAGATTTAGCCAGTTATTAATTTCTTGTAATTCATAAACATGAGGATTCCCAGCTTTACAACCCTTTCTCGATCACCCGGAGCCAGGCAAGTATACTCCTCGGATTTGTTCATTTCTCATATCTTGCATGTTCATTCTTGAATCTCCTTGATTGACACGATGTATCACGGTATTGTCTGGTTCCATGTTTTATGTATTACTTGTGTCTGGGAGAGAAAATACTATAGATATATGATCAAACCCTGTTACTACTCATGTGAATAGCTTGGGTCCCGCATTTTGCACGCGGGACCAAAGCCGTACCATTTCATGTTCATTGCATCTACCCAAGCCGATCACAATCTAGATGTATTTCAATATTGCACATGTCAGGATTCAGGTTGTATTTTAGGATTCATGATTGTATTTCATGTTCAGGTTATATTTTATGATTCAGGTTGTACTTCATGTTCAGGTTGTATTTTATGTTCAGGAGTCAAACCATGTTCCCTGTTTTACTTTCAGTATTTCCTGCTCAGTTTCATGTCTTGTCTCATTTCATGTACTTATATATATTCCCTGTTTCTTGATTCATACCATGATGTTCATGTTCATTTCCTTGGATATACTTAGCTCCGCTCCTGACTAGGATATGTTGCAGGTGCTTGCAGGATATTGTTCTACTCTATGGGCCAGAGCCCAGAATATTAGCTGAGCAGGATGAACTTAGCTTGAGGCTCCAGGTTTAGACTACTTAGCTTTACTTTTAGATATTGACTTTAGAGTTCATAGCACTTTTCATTCCTGTTGTTTCTAGTACATTATGATATCTGGATTTGTGGATTATGGTAATCTTTCTGGGATACGTTATAGATGTTGTAATTTTTACTTGTCTTGATTATCTGGTTAGATTTTTCTAGCTTTTGGTACAGCTTACTTCATTGTGTCTAACAATGAAGGCTGGGCGTGTCCGACTCGTGTCTGATTATTCGGGAGCCGGTCGTGACAACTAGGCCCCGTAGCGTCAAAAACCATGTTCACCCACCCTTTATCGTAACCAGCGTGGTCATGGACATCCATATACGACAAATTAGGCTCCAGCTCCGTTGCTAAAGGCACAAGTTCTCTGTGTGAGGTCCACTGATAGTAATTAGACATGAAACCTCTCGAGTACAAATGATATGTCACGTCCACTTCTGGATGATATTTCATGTTATGACATCTCACACATGGACACTTAATTTTGGTACAGTCCATGTACCGAAGGAACGCCTTGGCGAACTGCAGGAACTGCTCTACCCCCTGTATAAATTTATCCCGCACACCGCACATGTCATCAGGATGACGATTATACATCCACGAATGATACCTCAGATAGTAATTCATATCCATTTAACAATAATTCTGCAAAGATAGATACACATTATTCGAGTATATTCCAAATGGATGCATAGACACATGTGTATTAAATGGGTGTCGTCACATGTTCAACAAGAAGGCCCCCTCTCTGACCCCCCCCTCTGACCCCCCTCTACTTTCTTGTTTCTCATTCGAATCTCTCAGCATCCTATTCCGCATCATATGATATCCACCAATCGAAAACTTTTTTTACTTCTGATGTTTTGAATATAAAGCTCTGCTTCACGTTTGGTTTTACATTTTTCTCTGGTAGAGGAAGCCATGAGATTCATGGTATCAACCATAAATGATATCGATTCCGATACCAATACTGTGAACCTTGGTTAATATTAATATTTTCACACTTCTCTAGCCTGAGGTTGAGGTGGATATCATATGATACGGAATAGTTGGATGAATGACCCGAACGAAAAGAAAGGAAGTTGGGAGGCTCACTCTATACACTCTAGGATACTCACTCTATACACTCTAGGTACTATGATATACTACTAGGATACTCACTCTATACACTCTTACTTATGCAAGTCTTTTGAGGCAGTCAGTGTTATACTAGATTTCTGAAAAAATCTATAACTCTAATAGGCCCAAAAGACTTGGCATAAGTAAATTTAATTTTCAGAGAAGGGCTGATCAAAATACTGTATCAATTATACCTACACTTCTAGGATACTCTATACACTCTAGGTACTAGGATACTTCTTAGCAAGGTTCTCAGTATCGCTATCGGAATCGGTATCGGATATAGGTAAATAAATAATAGGCTGCTGCTGCTCTGGTATTGAATCAACAAATGATGTTGATGTTGCCCCCTTCAAGTCACTATCTTCCCTCTCATTCAACCATCAGTGGCTAACTACCATACTCTTCATCACCCTAAGTTAACAGTTAACTTATATACATAGATAGTCCTCTAATAACATTTAGCTACTAGCTCTCTCATGGCCTACCTCTACTCACACACAACTACTCTATAGGTAACATGTCTCTACACTAACACAAGCTCATCCTCTATTCACTCAACCTTATAGGTAACACTCGTAAGCCTTCAAATGGATACTCATATGGCTGATACATAAATCAAATGACTGATACCAAATTCCTTTCTACAGCTGATACAAAAATTAGTATAAGATTGATATTTGTATCATGACTGATACAAATATTCCAACAATATACTAAAATAATTGTATGGGACTGAAACTAAATAAATATGGCTGATACAAATAGGTAATGAATTGAGTGTGTCTATGTCTGTGTCAGTGAGTGTGTCGGTGCCGTGTCAGTGAGTGTGTCGGTGTCATGTTAGTGAGTGTGTCGGTGTCATGTCAGTGAGTGTGCCAGTGTGTCTCAGTGAGTGTGTGCATGTCGTGTTAGTGAGTGTGTCAGTATGAGTGTGTCAGTGTGTCTGTGTCGTGTCAGTGGAAGATAGGGTTAGGGTTAGGTATACCTGGACGGGGTCGGGTCGGGGTCGCCGGAGCACGGGACGAGGGGGATCGACGGTGGAGGAGCGGCGACGAGGGGGGTCAGCGGTGGAGGAGCGGCGACGAGGTCACCAGAGGGCGAGGGGGGTCGCCGGAGGGAGGCCTCGCCGGAGGGGAGGGGGTCGCCCCGGGGAAGGGGTCGCCGGAGACGAGAGGGGGAAGGGGAGAGAGATTTGGGGCTCTCGAGCGGGAGATCGAAAATTTTAGGGAAAAAATGAATTCGATCGGGCCCCAGAACCCTATATGAAAGATTTTAGCGACGTCGTAAAAAGACGTCGCTAAACGTTGCTGTTAGGTAACAAACTGATGACGTACTAGACTAAGAGTCGCAAAAACATCGTTGAATAAAATAATCAGCGACGTTATGCAACTAAACCGCGACTTGTTCTTTCCAAACCATAATGCTAGTTGCTATCAGTCGCTAAACGTCGCTGATAGTGATGTTCAGTGACGTCATTTTTATACGTCATTAAATACACAAAACATAGCGATGTATTTAACCGGAGTCGCTAATCTCGACGCTAATCTGGCATATTTTGGTAGTGCTTGGGGTTATGTTTGTTAACAGTTCATAACCAACATTGTAAGATGTAATATTAAACTTATCACTTGAATAGTGATATATCTTACCCATATTAGACATGTTCATTCCTACAACTAAGGATTAGATATAAATTAAGCATCACATGACCATCCATGAATTAGGTTTGTTAAACATGCAGAAAATTTATCATTAGTATACAACCTAACTACATGACGGTCACCATTGGCACAGCATTTTGGACTATTCATGGTATTACATTGTCCACAATACAGGTAGTCAGGTTTACTGGTGGACTCTAATACTTGTGTCATTCTTCTCTCACAAAGCAATGCACCTGTACTCTTGTTTTCTCTCAAAGAAGGTACATGTGGTTATTCTTTTGGTGGGAAGAATGCATTTTCCTTATTTCTCCTAGGTCAATACGGTTCCAGTGCTTTGGATATCGTTTGAGAAAAAATCAAAATTTTGTGCACAATTGTCCATGATCATGCAAATGCTTATGTCCTATAACTAAAAATATAGTATGCATGATAATAGAATTTGAAAGTAAATACAATAAAATCTCTACTTGTACAACAGTTCATGCTCGCGATATTTTAGTTTCCATCCAATGTTATTCCGATTTACGATCCATTGGTTTCAAATCATTCTGACTATCCCATGGTACTGCACCACCTCAGATATTCCCGTGGTACCACACCACATTCCAACAATCTTATGGTGCCAAACCACATATGTACCACTTCTCTTACGTACGAAGCTTACTACATAATCTCATGCATAGATGTACTAGTATTTACCGATCCAACATTTCCAAAAACAACAATAATTAAGTAACTTTTTTACTTATCTTTTTATTCAAATCACTACCAAATTAAGACATTAGTGACGCCTAAAAACGTCGCTAATATGCCAAAAAAATGTCGCTAAAAATTAGCAACGTTTTGTGTACTCGCGTATTTCATGGTTGCTAACGGAAAAACGTCGATATTTGTGATGTAGCTACAAAAACTAGCGACGAGTAATGGTCGTTAAGTTAGCAAAGTTCAACGGAAAAATTATAGCATGTCGCTAAATCAGCGGCGCTATCTTTTTGCTAAATATCACAAAATTAGCGACCAAACGAGCGACGTTTTGCTACAACAATTTTGACATGGCAAAATTCGATGACTGTCATTAATTTGCAAAAAAAAAGTAGTTGGTCAGGATATAGGGTTAGGGTTAGGAATTACTTGACCGAGAAGGAGGGGAGGAGGAGTATCAGAGGGAGGAGTAGAGGCGGACGGCGGCAGTTGGGTGGCAGAGCAAAGCCGGAGGGGAGGAGGAGCTAGCGCCGGAGTGATAAGGGGAGGAGGGTAGCGATGGTTGGAGGGAGGCCAGAGCGGACCCGGAGGGGAGGAGGAGCGCCGGAGGGAGGATTTGGAATTTGGGGAAGGAGGGGATGTGAAAAAATTGGGAATGGAGAAAAGTGGATATGGATCGCATATATTAAAAGTTAGCGACGTCTAAGTCGGACGTCATTAAATATCACAAAAATAAAAATAAAACTTAGTGAGTTACAATAAACTTTGTCGCTAAATGTCGCTATTATGAAAAACTTAGTAATGTTCCACGACTGCTAGATGCGTCTATTTTAATAATACTAACAATAGCCGTTATTAGTTGCTATTTGTCGCAAACAGCAACGTGTTGTGACGTTTATTAATGGAGTCGCTAAATTTATATAATTTAACGATGTTTGCTTCTTGTGTCGCTAATAACGTTGCTAATCTGTCGTACTTTGGTAGTGAATGTTATCGATAAGTTGTAAGAAAATTAAGAGAATTCTTTTATTAAGCGTAAAGATAAAGGAAAGAAGGACCAGAGCCACTCACCATGATAAATTATCTTTCTGTCTTGATCACGCAGATACCAAATGATTTCTCCAAGAGATGATTTAATGTGATGTATGACCTTCTTAATTGGTATAACCATACAAGCGAGCCATGCTCAATAAATCATCCAATCCGACCAAGTCTGCATCATTGTTCAAATCTTGCGATGGCCCATATATGCAGCTCAAAACCATCCGTCATATTCAAGCCAACCAACCTACACAATGCCTCTGTATGGAGCGAGGAATTACATTATGTATATGAGTAGTGGCTCAAAAATTGTGGAAATGAAGGAATGGTGAATTATGAATGTTGTGAAAACTGAAGAAAACGGTGTTATATTCATGTCGTATCCATATTCATTATCCATTCTAAATTTATATATAGTTACATATACATTGGTAATGTGGACAATTTATGCAAAAGAGCAACTTTTCGAACAATGTCCAGGGCACCTAGACCGTGTCAACCTAGGGGGAATGTCATTTATCGTAGCAAGAAAGGATCGCACGGGTATTCAGGACCTTCGGTTGGACTAGATACCTACATCAGAAGGGGTGTTGTATGTCATTTACTTAGTCCATATATAATGAGAATGACCATTGATCATCATATAGTTAGGATGCTAACGAGATTGTTTTGCAGGTTCTTTAAATAATAATCCTTGTTTGTAGAGACAAGAGTCTCGATCGTGGGTAAGAATGCATGTATCATGTTTCATGCATTTTATAATTATTGACCCTTTCTCAAGTATGAAATAATACATAACTTGATGAGTTCGACAGAAAGATTATAAATACTTGGAAACTATGTTCGAAATTATATCGGGATTCGAATGTTTAGCCTTATAAGAGTAAACTGTGAAAGAACTGAGAAATATTAGAAATAACACATAGTGATACATAATGGAATGTTATAAATTCACATGAATACATGTTTTTGATTTAGATGGGTTGGTTTTACCCCCTCACTAGTACATCCTCGTGTACCCCTCACCTTTGCATATCAGGAGATGCTTCGGGAGCTCCGAGACAATGAATCATTTCTTCTTCTTTTTTCCTTTCCTCTCATTCTCAATTACTTAGAAGATGTTTATTTTCAAAATAGTCGATATGATGTATGAAACTCATGGTTGGAACATTCTTTTGGTTATAATCATAAAATTGGTATGGTTTATATTATTTGTTTATAATAACCCTTTTTTTTTGCTGCAAATGTTGTTTATGTTGACTCTTAAGTGTTCTTCTATTTATCATTCAACTGTTCTGTATATTTTGTTGTTGATCATAAGAAATATATTTGTATTATTTAGAATTCATGGTCTTTTATAAGTTTAACTTAAATTTGTATGACATCATGTCCTAAGGATTAGTGAATATCTCGGAATCGAAATGTGACACATATAATGACCAATCTAAAATGTAATGCTATGGAGACACACTTGTCTTGACATACTCCATGGCGATGTGTCATTGTTTGACCAATCTAAAAGATCATTGTTTCGTTTAAGGATGCATGACTGCTGTCGAGATACATGTTGATTATGGACCTAATTCATGATTTACATGTCATGTAGAGAGCATGTTCACAGATGATGCACTAACAGACTGTTTGGATACTGCATATGCACATAAAAGTGGAGAGTTTGGCATAGAGTAATGCTATTCGTACCTCCAAATTGTTCCTCCAATACATCCTTCCTTATGTGACAGTTGACATGGCATGTTAAATAATATTATGTGTCATCTGACATGACCGATGACATGGTAAATTTTAACCCAAAATGTTAATTATCCAATTTTGTCCATATTAATTTAGTGTTAATATTAATGTTAATTTAATACTAATATTAATATTAATATTAATTAATGTTAATATTAATGTTAATATTAATATTATTGGCATATGCAGCATCCGAATCCTACTTCGGCCATTTGGAATAGGAGGAAAGTATGGGCAATAAGTGATATCATTAATTATATTGCAGTTCATGTCGGAGGGTTGACATGCAAACTGTTGCGAGGGTATGGGCAGGGCCGGCCCTGGGGCCGTGCCAATAGTGCGGCCGCACAGGGCCTCCAATTTTTCGGGGCCTCAAAAAAAATATTAGAGTTAGTTTTATAATTTTGTATTTCAAGTAATTCCATTTTTTCCTTAATTCCTATTCTACAATCCCTCCAAGACCTCCAATTCTTGGATCCCTATTCCCTACTGACTCTAAGATTCATATTTATAATTATACAAAAAAATTAGGATTTTTTAAAGATATTGCTCTGACCGGTGTGTTAATTGCTATTTTGTTTCTAAAGATCCATCAATTGTTAGATGAATTTATTTTCTACAATAATGATTAAAAAAAATTATATATATAATTTAAGAATTTGAATGTGCATGCTTAGTATTTATTTAAGAAATAATGATATCAAAGACCGGAGCTCTTGGTCTTGCATCAGGTCCATAGCCGGTCCTATGATTTACGGGACCTATGACAAAATCTAAAATTTGTGCCATTTTTCTCACATAAATAATTTTTTTTAGCATTTTTAGAAGCAAAATCATCAATTAGGCTATCAAAATCTTCAATCAAGTTATCATATTTTTTTTCCGATTGGAGCGCTGGCTTTTTTGTTGCTTCCAGATTGGGTCTTTGTTTTGTTTTTGTTTTTGATATAACTAGACTATTGTAAAATTACGGGACTTCCAAAATTGGGGGCCCATGACAGTCGTCACCTCGTCCGTACCCTGGGCTGGCCCTGCTCAGGTCTTAGAGGCTCTAAATTGTGTGATTACATATTACTTCTTATTTGGGTATTGATCGTTATTTATTTTATTATATGTTTTCATCAACAGAAAAATTTGAGGCCAGATTTAGACAATTTAACGGTCAGTACGTCTTCTATCTAAAATATTTTTATTATACTATGTAATATGCTTGAATATAGATAATTTGAGATTTAGTTATTTTGTTTAGTAACAACCTATATATTCAGTTATAATATACAATCAAGAGCATCTCCAGAGATTTTGATAAAGACATATAATAATATATTTAAAAAATATGAATAAATAAATTTAGTGCCACATTTTGAAATTCGCACAGGGCCTTCAATTATTAAGGACCGGCCCTGGGTATGGGAAGCGATCGAGTGCCAACCCAATTTTTTTTAATTTAAAGGTTATTAATTTTGTTAGTAAAACCAGGTAATTTCTAAAACGTGAAATAATTAGTAATTTAATTTAATTATTAATTTAGCTCAATAGTATTTTATAATAAGTTAAGACACTACAAAAAAATAGTGAAGACACATCAAAGTAATGCACATTACCAATATTATTTAATATATTATAATTACTTAATAAATTATTTGGTAATATTAATTGTTAATATTTAAATTAAAAAAGTTAGATAATTAAAAAAATGTCTAGTAAAGTATTCGAATATTATATCACTAGTGTCATTGCACATGCAATACGTGTGCAAGAACTTGTGTGTAGTACAGTTGGTGTCAGCACTTGTAGATTTATGATTTTGTCCAGCTAGAAAAAAAAATTATAATAGTTGAAAAATGGTTTGAAAAAGTTTGAAGTAAAAGGTTAAATTTAAGGGATGGAAGTTCAGTAAGAAGTGACTGATGAACTTAGCAGACACATTAGAAGTGTCAATCATAACATTTATCGTCCGGACTAGTCATCTTATATAGTGCATCCTTATAGGCACTCCACCAGTAGTAAAACTATCAACAAATTGTAAAGTTCTAATGTGAATGATGACATCTGCAGTTAAAATTAAAAAATAAAAAATAATTAGTTGTACAGTATATATGCTTGTATCTAAAAAATTGCATTTCAAACTAACACGTATTTTTGTAATTATAAAAAAAGATCGCAAATTTTATAAATAAAAAAAGGAAGTAACACCTATTTTCGTAACAAAAGAAAAATTTATATACAAATATGTCGAAGATGTTGTGATTTGGATAAATTCAAATATGGATGCCCTTATCCATACCCACAACAACATCTCTATCTCATTCCCTCTATATATGTTATCAATGAGAAAAGCTACGTACAGTTTTCTGGCTACCAATTCCTTATCCTTCTTTCTTATTTTCACAACACGTTATCAGCACCACGCTCTAACCGAGAAGGCCGTCGGCCGTTGCTCCAACGACAAGAGAAGGGGAGTCCATACCAACTTCAAAATCAGGGCACCAACCGAAAAAGATCAAAGAGTGGAAAATCCAAACAGGTTCATAGATTACAATTTTTCTTTTCCTTTGATAAGGAGTATGTGCTATGATATGTATCCCAATTAAACCTATTTGTTTTCTTTTGCTATGTTCATTGGTTTCATTGGATGATATTTGTCAAAATCTTAACCCCTTATTCTTCTTCATCTGATCTATTCATACATCGACTCAATGAAATATTTTGTTAACCGATATGCTGCGGTTTCTTAAGAAAGAAGAAGAATTGAACGAATTTTGCTATCTGCTCTTAAAAGTTTCAATTTTAGTTCAGTTTTGGTGCATTTGCTTGTCTGGTGTTGCAGTCACCTACTTGTGGTATCTACCTATACATTGAGATGTGTTGACATTTCAATAACTCTCCTCTCTGAGTGTTTATCAAGCCTCATCAAGTATTTTCCTAGTACGTTTTCTAATGCATATTTGTATTTATTTTATGATAAAAAAGAAAAACATGATAACCATTCAGCATGCTCATAATTTCTTAGTATCAACTGTTGAACTCGTATCTGCATCAAATACCAACTTATTGCTAAATGCTATACAAAAGTATGAAGTGAGAGTTTGACCTTTAGATGACTTTGTTTCATGCTTACTATTTAACTTAAATAAAGGATCCTACAAGCATATAATCCCACCATTGATTCTGATAAAAAAACATGGTAAGCCATACTTTAGATGACTTTGTTTCGTGCTTACTATTCATGCTTCCATTCAGAGTTTTAGTAAGAAAGATTTGGTACTTTTATATTTTTAAACCAAAAATAAAATTGTTGTTATCGACTAGATATGTCATGTTCCTCTAGTTATTTGATAAAGGATCACATGTTTTTCTATCTCTATCTAGACTTAATTTTGTATTGGATTGAGTAGAAGTAATGTTCATGTGTGTTATTTTTCACCATTATATTCGATTGAGTGCCCAAGTCTTCTGATGAAGTAGATATATCAATTGTGATTTTACTGTGAACCGTATGTTGATCCACCTTGGATTGAGTTATCACTAATTTGCAGATTAATCCCTATTTTGGAATAGACTTATGACAACCCAATCAGTCCGACTACAAACTCAAATAGGAAATTGTAATATGATTATGACATATGATATTATTTTTGTATTTAAACCATTAGCTTTTTCTGTTTTGGCCATTAAAAAAAATAACAATCAAGAAATGACACATAATCAAACGACAATTATGGGCCTGGGTTTTTAAAATTAAGAACTCAGGAGTTCCTCTAGGATTTTGTATTCCCTATCAAAGTCGATGATTGCACAAACCTCTGGTCCAAAATATGGGTTCCTCTAGGTGGATCAGTTTGAAAAAAAAAGGAAAGAGGTTTATGAAAGGATATAGAGAACGATAGTCACTAGTATATCTCGAAGGAGGATGATTAAACGAGAAAGCCTTAAAAGAAATCTATTCCAGGAGCTACTAGATAAGCTACAAGCAACTATCTGTTACATAATATATACTGTTTAGAAGATAAAGGACACATTTCTTTTAAAAAAAAAGGCAACTATGTATAGCAGCAAATATCTCATACTAATAATGTACATAGTTTGCTATGTATGATCATTGCCAAATACTGAATCCTTCGTGTCAGTTAGAATGGAGATAGTTCACGTTGTGGTTTATGATATATGTTACATGACTGTATTTCATGTCCATTGGAAACAAATTTTCTACATATTTCATGCATAAATATGAGTATATGAGTGTTTGTTTTCATATCTTTTATTTGCTAGAATGTTGGATTATGTTGGACAAATTATAATTTTATTGCTTTTGCATAAGATAAGCTATTTGCTTGCTTGAGTTTTGTACCACTCCATATGAGTACATGCATGCATGACAGGTGTTGCACTGCATGTTCGGAGAAAATTAGTCATCCATTAACTAAAATTTTGCATGTTGCAGCGGATTGTTGGCTCCCGAAAGGCCAAAATTTTAATTTTGGTATTATAAGCTATCATAGACCTGGAGTTCTATCTTTAGAATAAATTTCAATGAGCTATGAGCATCCCTATTTTTTATTATTGATTTCATTGGACACAAAAACACAAGCTTCTGAAGGTGAACTATTGTTATCCACTATTTCATTATCACGTCCCGAAGGATATTTGTGGAATGCCTAAATGAGACTCACGATATACTCATGGGATTTTGATATGCTATCAGTTTAGCTTTAATATGCTTCGTATTATTCAAGCTTATGATTATTTCACACCAAGATATTGCAAAATATTGCTTATATGCTTAAATATATCCATAAGAGATTGGAATGATACATAATATGAACACATCACCAAGCTATAGATGACTAGTTCCATGATGACAATTATAATGCTTTAAGAGATGAAATCTAGTACATGGATGTTGATATTTCATAGTGGCATTTTAAAGTTGCAAATCTCTTAAATTAGAAATTTTAAAGTTGGTGATATACGGTTGTTCTATCCGTAAGGTTACTACGGATGCATTATTATCCTACCAACTATCATAGACCTGAAGTCTATGTTTAGATTACTATTGATTACTATTATCTTTATTTGTAACTATTGGTAATATATTGCCATATCTAGAAACTATAATCCATGGAAAATAGACATCTTATGCATGACTGATAGTACTATGTACCAACATCATCCTTGAAAATAGAATCTTTTCCTCCAACAAGGATACTAGTGTGAAAATATTATCTATGATAGCTGGTCATGCACATTTATTGAAGGCTACGGCAGAGCACACTTAAATTTACCCAAGGAAACTCACTCATATAAAATGTCTTATACTCTCATAATTCCAGAGGAAAATTATTGAGTTTTAAGGACATAAGGACAAACATGGGTATTATATTGAAACTATGAGTGAGTAAATATAAAGAATACATTTACAAGAACCAGGAGTTCGTCCTAGAGAACCAGAAGTTCGTCGAAGTTCGTCCTAGAGAACCAGAAGTTCGTCGAAGTTCGTCCTAGAGACCCAGAAGTTCGTCCTAGAGAGATTATCCAGCTATTCACTATGGATATGCGTTACTCACATTAGGGTTGTCAAGTCACATATATCAAGAATAAGTTTTTTTTTTTAATTTACAGCATACATCCTTGATCTCAAGGATAAGTTTTTTTTAAATCATAAATCCTGAAGATTGTATATGAATAACTAGTAGCATAGTCTTGAATTACATCTCTTTTAGATGGCTTATGCTGGTATTATTTGAAACTATAATATTAGCATTTATGTTTTGTGAATTATTATGTTTATCTTCTTAGATTATTAAATTTTCTAGACATGAGATATTTTCGTGATAGAATATTTCTGTGATCTGTCACGTTAATAAGACATAATTCCTGTCGTTAGGGGGAGATATGAAGAAGATAAATTATCATTCTAGAAGAACGTCGTGAATTATCGTTCTAAAAGAATGTCGTAAAATATCGTTCTAAAAAAACGTATTGCATCATCGTTCTCGAAGAACGTTCTAAAGCATCATTCCAGAAGAACGTGTCATGGCATATTTCTAATTTATCTAATCTTGACTAAATTAAGAGAAATTATCCTTTGCTTGCTTACGTTTTTAATTATGCTGCATAAATAGCTAACAATCTATAAATTTATTTTCTAATAGAAGTACCAAAAGAACCAAATAAAGACAGCAAATGAATAAGTTCTTTTGTAAGAACGCGTAATACCTAAATGTTCTAAATATTTAACTCTCCAGAAGAAGAGGCCGAATAATACTAAAGATAAGTTTCATCTCTTCAGAAGAAGAGGCCGAATAATATAACATACCCTAATGCTCTTGAAAAAGCCGCTCCTGAAGTAGCATCTCCTGAAGAGAAAGTTCATGACGATCCGGAAGATGTCATGAACCAAAGATCCAATTTCTCAAAGTATATCGCTCTGGTAGAGGATATACCTCAGATTCCAGAAGAGACTGAGAAAGAGGTACCGGTACCCATAAAATCTATGTTTTATACATAGTTAAGAGAAATTTGGAATAAAAAAAATTTGTCATAGATGACATTATCGACTGAGAATAAAAAGGGTGATAAAATTAAAGGATAACACTAAAACCACGAATAATCTAATGAATAGATGCGATATCTCTTGCAAGATGTGGAGTGTTCGGTCCTACAGTACAAAACCCAAAGAAAATAAACCCAGTAGGTTTTGAATGGGTATCTGTAACAAATAGAGATCCAAATATATAAGAGCTCAAGGATTCATGAAATGATCATGAATAGAATATGAATAAATATATTCTTCGATCATGATAACCTAGACGATAAGATATATTATCGAAGGTCATGGTTTTAAATTTTTAGGTAAATCCTTGAAAGATTTGATATTATCATGTTATCCCCGAAGAATCTACATATGGATTAAACCATCCAGAAGAATGTGATAGGCTCATTGAGTTTATGGAGAAATTCCTGAACAGATTCATCAAAATGGTCACCTTCTGAAGAGAAGATCTCATGAAGAGATTAAAAGTGCCTCCTGAAAATCTCCTGAAGAGATTTGAAATATCTCCCGAAGAGATTGTAATCTCCCGAAGAGATTGGAATATCCAGAAGAGATCAGAATCTCCCGTAGAGATCGAAAATCTCCTGAAGAGAGGAATCTCCAGAAGAGATAAAAATAAATATCCAAAAGAGATCTCATATAATATCATAAAAGGATGAATCTCTAGAAGAGATCTATTATGAATCTCCTGTAGAGATAAATCTCCTGCAGAGATTTAATATGAATGATATACCTATAATGGTCAGATCAATAGGATATTTTACAACCAAAAGAACATGTTCTGGATCCTGAAGTACCATGTTTAAAGAATATAAAAAAATTTATTGTCATTTACTCGGAACAATATTTTAGAATAATATTAGGCACATAAATTATTCTTGATGAATATTCTGATCTAATGAGATATGCAGATGAATGATATTTATCTGATACTCCATTAAGCGGATACCACAAACAAGGTATGTTTTTATAAATAACGTTGCAGGTAGAGAGAATAAATCAAATCACTGCGACAATTTCACCAAAGCGAACAGGGAATGTGCATGGCTATGTTTTCAACAGTTGGACATATCAGGGGGAGTCGCGAGCTTTCAAGAATCACAAATAAAGCCTACAACCTCTTCATAAGGATACTAGTATAAATGTATAGACAAATAAAGTATTGGGGTGATATGTAATATTTAAATTGTATTGGGAGTTG
The DNA here is from genome assembly GCA_029216955.1 of Iris pallida. Classification (NCBI taxonomy): domain Eukaryota; kingdom Viridiplantae; phylum Streptophyta; class Magnoliopsida; order Asparagales; family Iridaceae; genus Iris; species Iris pallida. The sequence continues at coordinate 927,859 of JANAVB010040619.1, read as the reverse complement.
ATTTTTCATTTTGAATTGATGCAAGAACAATAATGTAATATTTTTGAGGGGGAGCATCCTGTAGATGCAAGTATCCTGAAGATGCTAATGGAGACATCTTGAAGCATGTCTTTGCGCATTGTACTCTTTTCCTTCGTTGAGATTTTTTTCCACTGGGTTTTTCCTTCGAAAGGTTTTTAACGAGGCAGTGTAAGTCGCACCCACTTACATTCCTGAAGACTCATATTCCTGAAGAATATTATTGTACTCTTTTCTTTTCTATGGATTTTTTCCAAAGGGTTTTTCCTAGAAATGTTTTTAATGAGGCAATAATTAAAGTGGGCATCCAAGGGGGAGTGTTGTGATTTGGATAAATTCAAATATGGATGCCCTTATCCATACCCACAACAACCTCTCTATCTCATTCCCTCTATATATGTTATCAATGAGAAAAGCTACGTACAGTTTTCAGGCTACCAATTCCTTCTCCTTCTTTCTTATTTTCACAACAGAAGAGGTAATATATCGCATGCTACGATTATTAAACCAGTCATTCTAGTTAAAATATGTATATTAAAGTATTAGACTTTATATAAAAAAATTAGATATTAACCAAACTAAAAAATAAATTTGGTTAATATAGACTTTTATTTCAGTAATTTATATAGATATTAATTGGACACATGCGAATCAATTTGATATATGGTGATAAGTCGACTATATCAAAATATATTCCATTATAAAATCCGTATGTGTATTGTTGGCTTCCGTCCAATTTTTTTTATAAATCTCTTAGCAAGTATAAATAGGTTGTAAAATAGATATTGAATTTTGTATTAGAGTTAGAGAGATGAAGGTAGTTTCCATATAAATTTTCAGATAACTGAGCATCGAGGACCTAGTGAATGCTTATTTATATTTTGTATAATTTTTGTGTTAAATTTGGTTCAGGAATCTTCGACATATTGCAGCACATTATACATGATAATCTATATGTTGATATGTACAATCAATATTAGAGATATTTTAATAAACTATTTTTTGCTTTACTTAGTGAAGCGCTTTGTTTTCCATGTATATTTGTATATTTTTATTCTTGTGAGCTCCGCCACCATGACTTGCCAGCTATAATATTTGTATATATATATTTTTAACTCCGATTTTGTACGTTAGCCAGCAGCATGCATAAGATTGGATAATCGACATTTGATGTTATGAAATAAAAAAATGGTGGTCTTGGTTTTGTTTAAATGGAATGTATAGACTATTTGCAGAACTGGATCCAAATTATATATTATAATGGAGAAAATCTGTAGGTTCTGCTCATGGCACACGAAAAATAGATTTTAGTATTTTGTTGTAGCAAATAGATTGTAATATACTCGAATGCTTGTAGAATCAGATCAAAAATATTATAATTTCAATAATCTATATACACCACTCATTTTTTCTATTGCAAACATGGTAAAAAGAGACACCGGTGCTCATAATGCTTGCTGAAAGAATTTGATCCAAAACCAATTAACCAAGTAGTATATAAAGATTCTAAATCAATTTTACATGAAATAGAGAGGCAGCTTCTAATCTAAGGACTTCAATGGAGAAACAAAACAAAATTTTGATTTTGTGAAGTGGACACACATGGTAGAAAAATATTATAAGGCATACCTTCCCTTAACTACTTGGTTGGTTTTGAACGATGCGTGAGTATTGGACAGTCGAGCGAGAGGAGACTGCTCAAGATCCGTTCTTGCGGATGGTTCCGATAGGTCTTGGAGGCTACGACGTCAGCCCAAGTCCGAGAAGGAGTTGCAGAGGAGGAGTAATAGAGTTTTTTAAAATTTTCTTCTCAAGTCGGAAGAATGTTAGAGCATCCACAGTGGGAAAGATTTCAAGTGTTACATTTTAATTTTAGTCAAATTTTATAGCACTTAAAAGATGCAATGGACACTTGTTCATACTTAAAAATTGCTAGAAAGCTAAGAGACTCCAGATTTGAAGCGTCCCGTAGCTCCTCTACATTAATTCATGGGCCCACAAATATTAACTATTTTTACCAAACAAGGAAGAAAAAAAAGTGGGAGGTACCAAATATGGAGAAAAAAAGAGGGAGAAGGTTAATTTGGAGTATTTGTTTGGAGTGTACCATTGTGTGCCAATATCAATGAGACACTCCAAAAATAATAATTGTACGTGTTTGGAGTGTCTCCACTATGGATGTCCTTAGGTGTTGTTACCTAAAATATTGAGAGAAATAAAAAAAGATTGTGTATCCTAAAAGATAGGAATAGGTGGTTACGGTAGTTTAAATTTTTTTAAAAAAATATTTTTAAATGATATTTTATCCTTAAATAAATATAATGTTATATCTAAAATCCACATAGGCCTGGTATTTGGATTATAGGTTAGAAACCCAACGAACTTCATATAAAATAGGTCACGAGGAAGCCACCAGGAAGCTTCAGCGGAGCAAGCTGACAACATTTTTTTCAAATGCCCAGAATCCACAATATTCAAAGAAGCAATCTTTTTCTTTTCCTTCTATTTGGCCGGCGAAAGCTCGTTCTTCGCTCTCCTGTTCCTTTCTTTCTCACCACTTCTCCTTCGTCCCCATTGCCAATCCCCTCTTCTTTAAATTTCGTGCTCCGCGCCATTCTCGCGACAGGAACCGTACGGACGGATCATAGCATCTCCCCCGGCATTCGAGCTGTACGGATAGATTTCGGGTTCCACTTTGCTATTTTTGGTCAATTTTCGTGTTCCTTCTATTGAGTTTCTCTGCTCGTATTGACCTTCTCTCGACGAAAGTTGAAATCTTGCTGTTGAAAATTTTGAATTTTTGGTCCATTTTCTCGTTTTGGTTTTCTCCGTTTGATGTTTTTTTTCCTTCTTCTTCTTCGAGAAAGTTGATATCTTGGCCTTTGATTTGAGGGCTTTGGTCCATTTTCTCATCTGGGTTTCCTCCATTCGTGTCCGTATTGATCGATTTTTGGATAAAGTTTGGATCTTGGTGTCGGAATTTAGGGTTCCGGTTGTTTTCTCAATTGGTGCCTGTAGAAATTTGAAATCTTGCCATTTTAATTAGGCTTTTTGATCTGTTCTCTCCTGGGTTTCCTTTGCTGGTACTTGAAGAAATTCGAAATCTTGTGCTTTCCCATAAAAATTGTGGCTTGCTAGTATACATTGATATTACGAACAATATTCTTATTGAGATGGAAGTAGTATCATCCGAAGAAAACAACACCGAGGGAGAAGAAACGGAAAGAGACATGGTCGCCGGAACGCCGGACCATCAAGCATTCCCCTACCGCCCCCAATACCCGGTCCGAACCCGAGCCTACCGCTTCGACGGCCTCGGGAACTACTCTCCCGGAGAATGGGACCTCTCCGAAGGCCAGGGCGCAGAATTCTATTGGTACCATGTAGAACTCCCCAAAGGAAACCAGAAGCTTGCGGTCTCCGCCCAAAATCTGATCACCGTCCTCTGCCCACCCTTGAAGCTCCAGGACATCCTCACCCTCGCGAGCAACGGCCCGTTCTGCGGCCACGTCAATGGCGCATTGATCTTTAGGGTCAATTCTTCGGGCCCTTCCATGAGCGACTTCACCCTTAGGCTCGCAGCTAGAGTCACTGAGAGGTCGGTGATCACGGTGAGCCTAGGGCGGGTTCCGAGATTGGGGTTCTCGCCGACGACCGGCCAGAGCTTGTTGTCTGAGATACCGAGCGTGGGGAGCTCTCATGTGGTCGGGAACGAAGTGATCGGCGGGTCGGGTAGCTTTGTGATTGAGGAGCATCTGCTGGAGTCGCTGTTGACGATGAATCACTCGGAGGAGGCAGATAATCCGGTGCCCACATCTGTTTCGGGTTTGTTGTTGCATATTGTGGATACGCATGTCGACCAAGTCCAGGATATCGTGACGAAGCTCGAGATGGAGCTGGACTCTGTTGAGCTTGAATTGGACAAAGGTAATATTTTGTTCTGATTACTTAGCCTCTGATGTTGGTTGTAGGCCTGTCAATGGTAGACCGAAAATCCGTATCCGATCCGTATTCGAACCGAAAATATCCGAAATTTTGGATACGGATACGGATTCGGATATCATATCGGATATTTATCGGATATCGGATGCGGATACGGTAAGTGTCATATCCGAACCAATAATATCCGAACCAATAATATTTAAATTATTTAATAAATTTAAAATGATATTTACTACAAATTATGTTTTTCAGCCAAAACTTATTGAAAGTGTAGATACTTCAAACTATGTTTTTCGGCCACTTTAAGTGGTTTAGATCGGTACCATAGGGTTGAACTTAAATTTCCAGCAACATATATACTACAATATATTTGTCATATCATATATAAAGAGTTAAAATGTTTTGGTTGTCACCTTGCAAGCGGCTGAAAAACATAGTTTGAAGTATCTACCAGATCTAAACCAGCAAGGTGGCAACCAAAACGTTTTAACTCATTTTTTCTTCCCTTTTTTTTAATATTTTTTAGTAATCTTATTGGTTCGGATATTATCCGATATCCGTTAAAATTATTGGTAACGGATATGGTAGCCAAAAATTATATCCGATCGGATATCGGATAGTTATCGGATATATCCGATAGTTAATGGTTAGGATATGGTAATGCCAATATCCGACCAATAAGCTACCATTGACAGGCCTAGTTGGTTGTTTGCAGTACTTTCAAGTTTTAGGTTCTGCTATTATTATCAACAATGCCTTTGATATACCAAAATTATAGGCAAAGTCTATAGGCACCTCAAGTTTTACTTGAGGGCAGCCCAATTTTTTTCAATTTATTTACAAGTTTGCCATTCCAAATTTTTACTTGAGGGCAGTCCATATATTTGGATTTGGACTGCCAACTTTGTTGACAGTCCTAATTGTTGCAGTCCTATTTTATGTTAGGACTGCCGACTTTGTTGGCAACCCAAAAGGATTTGGGTAGTTTGGATTTGGACTGTCAACAAAGTTGACAGTCCTAACATAAAGTAGGACTGCCAACTTTGTGGACGGTCCTACTTTATATTAGGACTGCCATGGGGGTTGGGCAGTCCAAAGTAAAATTGGGACTATCATGAGTAAAAATTACACAAAGTTAGGTTGTCCTGAAGTAAGGGCTGTCTTGGAGTAAAATGTGGAGTGCCTATAAAATTTGCCAAATTATATTGGTAATATTGTAGCGTAGTTAGTAAAGACTATGCACAAACCTCTTCTGCCCTGAAAATGGCTCTACATTGTGGAGTTAATCACCATTGTATCGTCACCAAAGCCTTCTCCCCTCCATATGGTGTGGCTATGGGGCATGGGAAAGCTCCACAAAAGAAACGACTAGAGCGTTTATGACCCGTTGTCAACTTGACATCAACCATCTGTAGCTCGTGCAAATTCCCTAGCGATGAACTTGCGTGAAACCTAGAAGGCTAGTTCATGGGTAAGCGGGCGGCCTAACTTTTCGATAATATAACTCGTGTAACCAAGGAGCAACCGCTGAGTTCCCCTAGACTAGAAAGGTGCTCCTTTAAGTTCCCCTAGATAGCTAGAGTAGAAAAGAGCCTAGGTGAAGTGGTTAGATGATAAGATTTGCCACAGGGAATTGCATGCATCTCTATGAAACATTATTACATTAATCCAAATAACAAAAAGGAATGAGTCAATGACAGTACCAATCTTGGTACAAATCTGTTGATGGAGTTCATGAGAAGGGGGAAAAAAGACATTCTTTCAATACTATTCATAAATAATTTTAAAAAGGTGGAGATAATTCTCCTATAAACTGGACGGGACCATGCAAGAAAATCTAGAGGGAGGATGTTAATGGTGTTTAGGCTTTATTCATGAGGGAAGTAAGTGGGATGATAGGGTTAGATCGAGCATTAATGTCCGAAAATAAGAACAAGCTAACAGATGCAACAGGCGACTATGCAGTGTATTATGGTTTATTTTGTAGTAGTATCATTTAAATGTGGAGAAAATGGCAGACAAATCAAGAATGACTGGGACAAGTGATGCAACGAGTTTTCGGTGTTTTGATAGTGGCACCGCTTTTGCCGTAGGCGGCCAGTAGAGATTTGGCAGCATATACAGAAGTTAGACGGTGTAGGCGGAGGTGAGGCTGCGTAGGCGGAGGCGCATAGGCGGAGCAATATCTTACTAGATGTTTTGGAAAAACAATTTTGCAAGTATTATGGACCTATGATTCACTTTTACAAGCCTGAACTTCATAAATATTTTTTCTACAACTTAGTCATGCATAAAACATCCTTAAAATATGTATATTATGCCAAAAAAATAGTGGTAAAACAGTAAAACTGTCCAAAATGTATCAAGTGCCTAGGCAGTGCCCAGGCGGTAGGTGGAACCTCTCTGCCGCGCACCCGCCTACCGCCATTTAGAACCTTGTTTTGTTATATGAAAAGCTAGAGTGCTTCAGCAGAGTACGTAGATAAGCAAATTTACATGAAGGAAACCTAGGTCATCTTATACTGTTATTGAAAAGGTAATCAATTTAAAGACTGTAATTGCTTTTGAAAGACCTTGGTGAAATTGCAAGATAGGAGACCAGGAACTTGAAATACTCTGTACGTATACAGAACCCTTGCATAGCTTATAGCAACCCACATAAATTGAGAAACCATTGAGGATTTCAATACATAAACAATATGCAGCGAAAGGAGATAGTTATGCATTTACATTTGGAGCAAGCAAAGTTCGAGATTTTATTTAAATTAGGGGTTGTTCAACGCGCAAAGTGAGATATGTCCATTTCAGTGTTCGATTGCTGCCAAATACAAGATTATTGTTACTATAGATTTAAATATCTAAATAGTTAATAAAATTGTTCAAATATACATGATATGAAATAGAAAAATTGGTCGAATTAATGTTATAGTTATTGTTACTGTTGTTATCTATATTTTGATAAATTAGGACAGTATTTTAGCTACCTATCCGTGTGTATACCAGTATATATTAATGAATTACAATGGTAGCAGTTACCATTTAAAGAAAACAGCTCATGTGTATCACAAGGAAAGGGTAAGTGCACACTTTGTGTCATGATGAAACCTGAGTAACACAATTATTTCCATTGACATTAACAACTGTATAACTAACCAAGGAAGCTTGAAACAGTGAATAGGTGCCGTATTCGTGACAGATTCGAATCTGGCACGAAATCATGGAGGACATTGTGATTCATGTCGGATCCAAATCACAGTGCATTTGATCGCATCTGGCATTTGATTTTACATATATATATATATATATATATATATATATATATATATATATATATATATATATATATATATATATATATATATGAAAATTTCATATACAATAATAATGTTTAATTACATTACGTATACATAAAACGTTTGCATAAAATTTCATATACATAAAACGTTTGCTGAAATGGAAGAAAGGTAACGAATCGCCAAAAGCAATGGTGGTGCGAGTGCATGCACTCATACCGCCATTAGCAATGGCGACATGGGTGCCATAACGCCATTGTCAATGGCGGTTTAAGTGCTAGCTTCCAAGCTATCGAGCCTTCTTTTTTAAGGTAACATTCTCAGACCATCATAGGCCAAAATGCCAATAGTTTTGGCAGTCTGAGAACATTTTTATCTTAAAAAAAAAAATTCACCATGCCATTAGTATTGACGGTGTGGTGAATAAAGTGTTGTGGTGAATAGCCACAAGTATTAACACAGACTCTTCCAAATATACAACTACACACTCCCTTGCTAAGCTAAGAACATAAAAAATGATCAAGCAAACGTACCCTACAAATGTTCCTGAGCCACATACATGCACACATGAAAACAGCAGGTTAGCAACATCCAACCAACCAAAGCCTTTATTGACATGCCAATGCTAATGCACTTGTGGACAGTGGACACCGCCAATACTAATGACGTGAATTTTATTTTTAATAAAAATGTTCTCATACCGCCAAGGCCATTGGTGTTTTGTCCTCCAGGGCGCCAATGCTAATGACAATCTGAGAACATCCTGCTTAAAAAATTAACAGTTAAAACGCTACTACCATTGGCGTTATGGCACCCATGTCGCCATTGCTAATGGCAGTATGAGTGCATGCACTCATACTGCCATTGCTTCTGGCGATTCGTTATTTTTCTTGCATTTGAACAAACTTTTTATTGTATATGTAATATAATTAAAAATTATTATTGTATATGAAAATTTCTTATATATATATATATATATATATATATATATATATATATATATATATATATTAAAAATATATATATATATATATATATATATATAAAGAATTTTCATATATATCTCAATATTGAAGAATGGTTAATGATGTCTTGACACCTTGTTTAAACCCTGCCTAGGCCCTTAGGCGCTAGGCACCCTCCTGGTTGCTTAGTGTCCTGTCTATCACAACATTGGTGACAGGCACATAAATAAATTGTATTGGTTATGCACAGTTTTGGATTGTACAAGTGGGGTAAAGCATTAAAATTTTGGCAAAAGTTTCTATGACCGATTGTCTACCTTCTATGTTGTCAAATTCCTAGTCAGTTAACTATGTCAGAATCATGCCATAGAACCTAGGCGGCTCTTTGGCATGTAGGTAAACCTACCTTTCTCATATGCAGTTTGTGCTCGTGCAACCAAGGAGCACCCTCCAATTTCCCTAGACTATAAAGAGTGTGTACGAAGAGGTAAGATGATTCAATTTGCTCTAGGAAGTTGCATTCATGTCTATATTAAACCAAAGAGTGAAAAGGAATAACAATCCCGAACTAGGAAAACATAATATGTAGATAAAGATGATAGAGCAATCTTGGACATTTTAAATTATTGACATGCTAGATTTGAATATAAATAGAAGTCAACATAATATAACTGTACGAAACGTGTTGTCCATTATATGGAACAACTCTTGCAACTTACCACCAAGGGGGTGGTCTAGTGGTAACACCAGTAAGGGAGAGGAGTGGGCGTGGGTTCGAATCCCTGCCTGGACCAAAAAAAGGGAATGGGAGGGGGTGTTGTTGCTAGTAGCCCGGGGAAGGAACCATCATTAATGATTGGCCTTATCTCCAAAAAAAAAAACACTCTTGGCTACTTGTTCTATTTTGCTTGTATTCATTATGTTCTAATCTATAAAAATAATTTGACTGCAGGTGGTTCTACACTCAAGAAACAAATGTTGGATGACAGAAGGTTTCCAAAAATGCATCTTAATTTGCAGCGACTTTTACAGGTAAATGTCTTCATATGTATACCTTAGAGTGAAACATCCCCATGATGGTTTCATTAAACTACATTCAAAAAATAATTTAGCTCTATATTTCTCTAATTCTTTTGTTGATCAAATTCAATTCCTCTGAAGTTAAAATTTATATGTTTTCTTGCATCGTCATTAGTTTATCACTGTCAGTTATGACTGGAACGCATAAACAAGGTAGTACGAGATCCAAGTTTGTGTGGGGTTTCTCATTGTCCTTGATCATGTTGCAATGCAGGTTGTTGCAAATGGTGAGCAAGTGTTTCCACGCATCAAAGAGAAATGTGCAGCCAAAAGTTGGTTCGCAAGTGAAGACGTTGTAGCACTTGAAGAGTTAATAGGTCGCCTAAGGAGGCTTAAGGAGAATTTAGGGTTCATAGTGAGTCGAGTGACCGCAGTTCAGGCAGGTCTTGATAGCTGGCAAGCAGAACAAATAAATAGAAAGCTCTACTATCTTTCTTTCCTCTCGATGATTTTTCTTCCATTGTCAATTGTCACCGGAGGTAAGCTCTACTATCTTTCTTTCCTCTCGATGATTTTTTTTTTGGAAGTACGAGTTTAGCTATATTCTTCTTCTTCCGCAGTATTTGGGATGAATGTGGGAGGTGTACCATGGACAGGGCAAAATAACCCAGATATAAAAGATGGCTTCCTAAACGTTATGTTGATATGTGTTGCAATGGTGTTCCTTCTTCTGGTTTGCTTCGCGTTCCCCTCTCTATATTCCAGGGTATCTGCCTGGAAAAGGCAGCGAGCCTTGAGAAGGAGTATTTCTCTCAATAGGAAGTCCTTCCGAAAAAAATTGCTAAGAGGTGGCTTTCAAGGAGGAGGTTATGTTCGCATTTGAGAGGTATCTTAAGGTACTTGTTTATGTTCCTCATGTTGAATCTCGTATTCTTTTAGAGCTCTTCTCATTACTTCTATCTTGTTCAGGGAACTCGTTATGATGAATGGTAATTTTCGCGTAGAAACTCAGATTATTTACCGAAAGTTTCCAGTAAGCTTTTCCATTGGAAGAAATGGGGACCTATCAGAGAAGGCAGACTAACCATGTTTGTATTGGTGCAACAGAATCCAGAGAAAAAGCGTCGAAGGAGGGATCTTCTGTAGCATGGCAAATACTACAATTTATTTTCTCTTCATTGATTTTGTTTATTCACGCGTTTTTTCGTTGTGAATGAGGGAGGTTGTTTTGCTTCCAGGCACAAACCTTTCGGTCATTATGAAGTGTATACATGCGCAGTTAAGTAAGAGTTTACTTTTCTAGTCATTATGAAGTGTATACTTGCGCAGTTTCCTTGGTCACTTGGTTCTCTCTTTGGGTCAAATTTTGTTATGCTCACTACCAGTACAGAAATGTTGTTTCCTTTCATAAGCGAAGAACAGGTATATATATATATATATATATATATATATATATATATATATATATATATATATATATATATATATATATATATGTGATGATGATGAAAAAAAAAAAAAATATATATATATATATATATATATATATATATATATATATATATATATATATATATATAGATGATGATGATCTTCCTATCTTCCTATCATGTATGCTATGATTTGTCGAGCATTTGTAAAGAAAAAATATTCAAAATTATGTACTCGGTGATGAAACAAGATGGAATGTTTCGCCATCTTTTATCAAAATAAATAAATAAAAGAAATTTTGGACTTTGGTTTGAAAGATGTTGACTTCACCTTCAGACGATTGAAGTGCTGCTTTTTGTTATTGTAGGGAAACTTTTGCTTTTCCTCTTAGAATATGCAGAATAGACCATGTTTGTCTTAGAAAACTATTTGGACAGAGTGTCCATCTTCGAGTGACCTCTGGCTTCATCTTCGATGTGGATCCAGTATAGAAGATCCTCTAGCCGGATCTCTATATTTTCATGGTACATGTTGGTTTTGACGTTCTGCTCCCAGGAACTAATAATAATTAAGAAATGGTCAAAGTTGCGATCTCGGTTAGAAGTCCGTTTGAGTTGTAAAGCTTGAATTTTCAAGTGTTTCTCTTTACACTTGTTGTTTGAAGTCGGCAAGTTGTTCGTATCAAAACTTTGTGGTTGTTTAAAGTCGGCGAATCCTTCGTATCAAAGCTCGTGGTTGTTAAAATCAATGTGTCCTTCAGATTAAAGCACGTGTTGTAAGAAGTCGGCAAGCTTTTCAGATCAAAGCTTATATTGTACGCTATTTCACAAATAGTGGATTTAACTTCGAACAAGAGTTCTCGTGACTGGATTAATCTTTCGCGAGAGAAACTAGTATATATCGCGGTGTTTGCATTTGTAACTTCTAAACTCAGCTTACTTTCCATATACTTGATATATTGCTTGATAGTTGGTAATTAGCCTTAATTTTTATTGAATATATTCCGTTGCACTCTATTCACCTGTGAGCCCCCTGAATTTTAGGGATTTTTCAAATTTTTTAAATGAATTATTTTCGATAATTCATTTTTATTTAATTATCATTAATGCCCTTTTTCGTGACTTTGATTTCTGGAGCGTCAGAGATGTCAATCTCGGAAAACTTCCTTCACGAGTTTGTAGTCGACAAGGTTATCTTCATTTTGATATATCATGTCCCATCCAAACTTGTTTCCTTGTACTCTGTTTGTATCACGCAACTTCGGGTTAATTTAGGCCCTTTGATCGTTGAATAATTATTAATAAAATTTTCACTTTTATCTTTGATCATCATATGCACGTTGTCGTGACTTTTAATTTATGAGCACAAGACTAGTCGTTTTCCTCAAAACCAACTTCTCGTGCATGATCTAGTCAAGACACCCAACACCCATGACCTTCGTGTCCCACTCAGACACACCATCTTGTGCTTCATTTGCTTCGCACAACTTTTCTGACACAAGACCCAATTTTAATTCATCCCACGGAGTCACATTTATTTTTGACTTGAATTGGGGACACCCTTTCGGCCCAAACAAGTCGATCCAAAATATGGACACGGCCCACATTAAGCCTCTACCCACATGACACTTGTGTCCCATTCATTTGAGTCCCTACATGCTATTTATTTACCTGTGATCATAAATAATTAAATTAAATCATTTATTGCACTAAGTGATTTTGACCCGACCCGACTCAATTGAACCCAACCCAAGCTTCATATTGTCCTCTTATGACTAACCAAACACCCCACACAATTTTCTCTTTTCCCTACTCTAAAATATCTCTCTTTCTCTCTCTACTTATTTAAATATCTCTTCCTCTCTCTTTCTTTAATATACATATCTCTCTCTCTCTCTCTCTCTCTCTCTCCTCTCTCTCTCTCTCTCTCTCTCTTTATTACATACACCCCCTCTCCCATCACAGCACCCTCTCCATCCCCATCAGCCAAACACAACTCCACCTCCTCCTCCTCTTCTTCTTCATCATCATCATCAACACCACCACCATTAACATCACTACCCTCACCATCATCTCCTTCTTCTTCATAGCCTCATCCTCCTCCATTCTCCACCACCATCACCATAACCATCATCATTCTCACCATTCTCCTCCTCATTTCCTTCGATACCGTCGTCGTGTCCCCCGTATAGTCGCAGCGCCGTCGCGCGGCCAGCGCAGCAGCAGCAGCTGCAGTGGCAGCGAGCAGCAGTAGCTGCAACAGCCAGCGCGACAGCAGCAGTGGCTGTAGTGGCAGCGGCGGTGGAGGCCGCGTGGCGGCGCCACGACCCCTCCATGTCCGACGAACACCCCCGTGGCCACCGCCCTTCTCCCTGACGCGTATCCTAGGCAATTTGTGCGTTTTGTACGAAATTTCGTCGTGACGCGCGCGGGATAGAACTCAGAAATTACATTTCGGAATAGCGAATTCGTGCACATTTTTCGAAAAATTCGACCGTTGGATCGTAGATGCGTTTTCTTCCGTCTCAATCTCGGTATATACCCCTTCACACCCTTTCAAGTTTCAACCATTAATTTCGTCGTTTGCTATGTCAAAATCGGCCACCAAGTTGCCCCTTTAAATTGTGTATATTTGGACAGTTTTATGGAGCCAACTTCATGAACTCGTATCTCCTTCGTTGTCACGCCCTACTCCCGTAGGAGCGATCGTCCTCGCTAAGGCGTGATGCCGCACGAGCCTAGATTGCGCTCGTGCAAGGCAGTTTCATAACGGCCGATTTCAGCGGCTGCGACGGGGTCGTCGCACAGAAGTCCCAAGCAGAAAGATTGAACATGCAGCAGAAATTTAGAATTAAAACACAAGTTATTCAAGAAAGCTCTTTATTGATATTGAACAATCAGATTACAATGGGTGCAAGGCCATGATTACAAGTCTCTCGTGCTCACTTTTCTCTCATTTTATAAGTCACTCTGCTCTCTCTCATCTCTCGATACAATGCTTGAGCCAGCGGAAGCTTCGGAAGGCGACGTCCATACATTATGTCCCGTATAAGTCTTGAGTTCACGCGACCGCACGCTTCGACTTGCCAAGGAACTCCGTGCCTCGACGCATCCAAGCGACCTCCGCGCCACGAGCTTCTACCTGTGCTTGCACATGGAGACTGTGTGGGTGTCAGTACTCAACTGTACTGGTGGAGTGAGCTCCTCGCCCACCCATACAAAATCGACACGTTCATTTACTTTGTGCACTTTTAAATCCCTTTCGATTGTCTTGCTAGTCTTGCCTTAGGATCGATTTTAAGACTACAATGCCTAGGCCTATACTGGGTAACGCGACGACAGGGTCGTGCTATAATGCCAACGTGTATTACGATCGAGGCAGTGCCTCATCGCATATGTACTTGACTGAACTTCGACTCGGGACGGCGGGGTCGTGCCATACTCTATTCGTAACTTCAAACGTATGTTCGAGACAGTGCTTCGTCGAGGAGCAACTTATGTGAACTCGGCCGTGCCAAGACTTTCTCTTAAACTCAAGTGCCTCTAGACCAATTCTTGTGCCAACGACGTCAAGGGGACGACTCGTGCAGGCCGTGCTAGTGGACTTGATCGTGCCATGAAGTTGGGGCCGTGCCTCCCAAGTACCAACCAGACTTAACCAAGTTGCCTTACGGCCCTTCCTGACTTTAACTCGAGACGAGACCACATTCATGCCGAAGCACGTATCCTTGCTATAGCCATCTCTTAGGCTCTAGATTGGTGATGCAACCGTGCACACCCTAACCCGTGCCGACTCAAGACTTGTGCTTGCAATAAGCATGACTTGATGACCCAACTCATAACTAGCTAGTACTCGACGTAATCCAAAGGCATACACGCGGATAGCCGCTCTTGCCGACACATCTATATGAGTGGTCACTAGCAATGTCAAGCTATCTTAGACTCGGCTCGAGATATCGGCTCGTCCCTCCGCGGGTAGCTAGCCCCGGAAGCGCCAAGTATCTCCCATGTGGTTATCCAGCATCCTACCGTAAGCCGCCTCACTTCTTCTGGGCCGACATGATCCCGGTGCCCCGGCGATCATTCGAGAAGACTACACCTTGTCGACAAGTTGTCCAATGACCATGCAAGACTCAACTCGATCTATCCAGTCCGTCCTTATTCATGACCATGCTTTCCATCTTTCTATCGAGACTCCCAAGTAGCGGGATCGATCTTGAGCATTTCCTTTCGAGACATATCGAGACTCCCAAGTAGCGGGACCGATCTCGTGTACGGGACTTATCAAGACTTAGCGAGACTCCCAAGTAGCGGGACCGATCTCGTGTGCAGGATTTATCAAGACTTAGCGAGACTCCCAAGTAGCGGGACCGATCTCGTGTGCGGGACTTATCAAGACTTAGCGAGACTCCCAAGTAGCGGGACCGATCTCGGCGACAACCAGTCGCATGGACTTCCTTTGTCCGTGGCATGCTTTTCACTAAAGGACTGTGGCTCGTGCCTTAGACGGACCTTGTTCTCTAGGCGACGCTATCGCTCAAGTCATATACTTTATACGATGAGCCTTGTTCTCAAGGGACTACGCGACTTGACAACCGCAGATAGAGCGGAACAGTGCTAGAAATGGCTTTGATAGCCCAACATAACTCTTGTCTAACTCAATCGGGCAACGACTCGACGAGCAGAGGATACGTCGAGCCTCGCATCGAAGGGACGGGCCGTGCATGCGTTCGACTTGAACAACCGAGTTCTCGGGTGCCTAGACTTAAGCCAATAAGCCGTACAAGACGACTTAACCCACGAGACATGCGAAGGCTATGCCAAGCCTTGGACGACGGGACCGTGCATGCTTTATCAATCATTTATACAGGCGACGCCTATGACTTAGGCTATTTCGAGTGTCGTGGCAACTTAGCAACTTAGACCAACTTCCTTCTTCCAAGCCACGGGACGAAGGGCCGAGTGTCATTTGAAAGCACGTTGAGCCGACTTTTAAGCAAATCGGGGGACCATTTTCCGTGTTCTAAGACATTTCGACCCGTCTGGATTATTCCCTTAGCCATGTGGGTGCGTTTCTTTTATTATCAAGCCTAACTTTTGCAAGTTGAAAACATGCGAGTTATTAAGTGAAGGCTAAGATGAGGCAAGTTTACCGAAACTACCCCACCTGAGCGAGGAGTCGCCTCGACCGAGCGAGCCTTCGAGCAGCCGTTGTAAGACTAAGTCCGAACGCCGTCGGTGTTTCGATTCCTCCGATTGACTTTGCGGGACGGGGCACTACAACATACACCACTCAGAACAAGTCTCGTCCTCGAGACTTTCCTGAAGGCAAGCCATCCTACCAATTCTATGGCCAAGACTTAATCGTGCCTACGCGTTCCTTCGATTCCGAGCCACGCCTACACTATTATCGATCTTTCCTTTAACACGATTTCAATTTCTCGACACTCTTCCATTCCTCTAGTCTTGCTTGAACTTAACGTATCACTTGGCTGGATCGTGCATGTCACACCTCGAATCAGAATCACCTGAATCATCGTCCTCGCATGGGGCGTGATGCCGCACGAGCCTGGAGTTGTGCTCGTACAAGGCAAGATGACAAGTTCTCAAATGGTTATCCTTGAGTTGAACATTAACAAAGAAAGGAAAACAGAGTATACGAAATGATTCTCTTTATTGATATTCGAAATCAGATTACAAAGGCTTTCGATAGCCCAACGAAATTTTCCAGATTGGCTACAACACTCAAGTTCTCTCTTGTCCACAAAGGATTTCGCCGTTCCATATATCATGCCTTCTATATCTCGGCCGCATCAATCCAGTTGTATGTCCGAACGTCAATACGATCGCACGCTTCAATATGCTTCGACATTCCAAGCCTCAACGCGTTCGAGCGAAGCTCCGCCGCGAGCAGACCAATCCCTGAACATGCTAGCAAACTAGTGGAGGATTAGTACTTTCGTCCTCGCTGTACTTATCAAAAATCCACTTAACAAACCGATATTTAGTATTTTATTGATTCATGCAAACATACAAATTTAGTTCTCTTTCTATGTTCTCCTTTGGATGAGTTCATGGCATATTCGAAGACTGTAAAGCATGGCAAGCATGTTATTCAATTCGCATAAGTAAACAGGCAAGCAATCTCGTGTTTGTTTCGTGGCCCAACTTAGTAATATCGACGCACTCACCCTTGCACCGACGCAAGGTGAATACGCCTATCCGTTTTCCCTGTCATGTTATAAGTGCCCTCTATTTAGGATCCATCCATACAGGATATACGCATACCTTGCACTTCCAAACCCATCGCCCTTAACTATATGAAGGTCACTAGCTTTCCGGGCTAGAATGGACTTATATTTATCAAAATCGAAACATAGGACGATGTTAACTCTGTGCGGTTGCTAACCAACATCAGAGGCCATCGAAATAATCGCAGCAAGCGGCTTATCACATTCACCAGACGGTCGCTACCCATCTAAATGAAGTGCACCAACAATACCGAAAACGAATCCCTCCTAGGCCGAACGGTCCCAGCGCCCTGGCGCGCCGCGTTCGAGGGAATACCCATGCATGGGATTTTATATCTTTTAGTCCATTTGACCATGCAACGAATCTTATCTTTCATACAACCAAGCAAGTTTGCTTATCTCTATTTCAATTGGCACAATGCCCGAATGTCCTCAACGGATGCCCCAAGGCCGCGAACATTTCGAAGGCACCATGCCGCATTATTATCTCGTATTTCTTCCGTTAACTTTCTATGTTCTTACGTTTCATACTTTGTTTCAATGTTTCAATGGCATCATGTCTCAACTCGATGCTCGTCAACCGAACGACCCGAAGGTCTCAAACACCTTTCGAGGCATCATGTCATATCCGACAGTTCTGCCACATTCATGCCACAACTGTATTCTTTCGCAACGAAGCCATCTTTTATGATCATGTGCACGTAGACACGTTTCGACTGTATTTTCGATATTTTATGACTTAGCATTCAATGTCCGTGGCTTACGCGCTAGGGCGCCTGCCTATTGTCTTTCAATGTTCTAGCCGTTCTAACTCGTGCGCGAAGGCACGGTATGGTTCGTGTACTAAGGCACTCGCCGAGTACAGTTATCCCATGTTATTGCGGCTTGTGCACCGAGGCGCTCGCCTTTACGATATTCAATGTTCCGAACCGACTCGTACACTTGTCGTACGATTTATTTCAATTGTTCTATCTTAGTGTTCGACACGCACTATATTTATCTCTCTATCGAGCCACGCCCGTGGCATTGATAGGTTAACTAAGCATACAATGATACGTATTTTACTTAAGCATGACGGAGTAGGAAAGAGAGTCAATGTCCCCCCACTTTGAGTCGATTCGCCTTGTTGTTTCGCCAAGCCGTTGCGGCTCAATTTTATAACTTCGTTGCACGGGCAACTCTCCTGACTTATCCATTCGAGCACTTCGTGCTTATTGAATTATACGCCCGATTTGGCTTACCGTGCCAACGCCTCATTCCGTCGCAAGGCGACGGTTTGCTTTCACGGACCCCTTACTGAATAAGGCAAAAGATCGACCTCTAACATTTCAGCGGAAACGTATAGCCTGCATATGAAACCAACTAAAATCAATACTTGCATCGATTCGGACTTACGCCTTGGTCGATTCGATTTTTTAGAATCTTCGAGCCGTCTCAATGCACTTATCCTTCGAGGCAACGCGGCGCTTCGCATCGATTCACTCGATGCATTCTTTGGGACAAGGCAACTCTTTGCATCGATTTAGTTCGATGCATCGCTCGGGACAACTTAATACTTTGTATCGATTTGTACCGATACGTAATCGGGTCAACACAACTCTTCGAGTCAACGACTCAGCATAATGCACCGTGCGGAGCGGGGCATTACATAATATACCACTCAAAACAAGGTTCGTCCCGAGCCGAAACCAATACTAAATTTCCAAGGGTTTCACTAGATCGTTCAACGATCTCGTCTCACTATCATTTGGATCATACAACTTAGTTTGGAATTATACACATATTTTAGGCGTCCTACCAATATATGCATTTCATCCAAGCTCAGTTGTAAGATATCGGAACAACGCAAACATATAACTTCTTATTCTCAATAACTTGCCATCTCGTACTCTCGATCGGACTTGGCTCTATTACTTGTTCTCGCAATTCTAGCGCACATGCATATTGATACATACGCGATCCTCCAACAAAAGTCAAGGCACACGATGCGATTCAAAAATCGTATTTTTCACTTTCTATGTTTCATCGGGACTATCAATTCTACGCGTCGCGTCAAGCCGTCGCATATCCGATCACAACGAGTCTCCGCAATGCCTTGCGTTCGAAATCGTCACCCAACTATTTCTGAAGTCTTGCTATGCAACTTATCTCGATACGACTTCCTTTGCTGACTTGCAAATGTATCAACATTCAGGGCTACGGCCGCTAGGTTACTTACCTAGACACCATGCTCAAATCCTTCCGACGCAAGTTTAAATTGACATTGCACAAAGGCCACAATCTATCTGACATAACAGTTTTACATCGAGGCGACGGTGCTCAAGACAATGATCGCCTTGACACGAAGGTCTTTACGATACGCCTTACGTTCGATTCCTATCGAGTAGGAAATTTGCTAGCCAAATTCCCGACTTATCCGTCTCGCAACATCGAATGTAAGTTTTGATTCACGCAAGCTCAATTGCAAGGTGAATCTGTATCTAACGACATGCCTCGTAGGTCATTCCCTTATCGTTTCCTCTCGTGCATAGCACGTTTCTCACAATCGCCTACTCGCATCACCAAATTCGTTGGTGAATTTCTAGTTTGATCGTCGACCAACATCACCATTCAAGTATTCATCTGACGAATACTCAAGATCTAGCTACATCATTCTCAATCGAAAGTTGTTCCAACAATTCTCGATCGCCTAGACTTATCGTCAACATGCACCACATTGTATTTGTTATCGATGCAATCTCATATGCGATATCGCATGGGTCATCTTACGGTCTGCAACATTCAATTTGATTTGGCGGTCAAGTCTTCTAGAGTCAGCTGCCCCGAAGCTACGCTCGATAATTGTGGATCATCACCGAAGGATAGTTTACTACGAACCATGCTATATCTTATTTCGGAGCCAAATCATGTTCCGACGATTTCTATGCGACTACCCAAATCCGTACATAACCATTTCTATCGGCGCAACTGATGCGCAACTATCCTCCGAGTAAAGTCATGCACTATCGTCGATGATTCCGCAATTTATGAAACATCTACTCGTATCGAGTTCGAGTCTATCTTATTTCGCGGTCGACACACGAGATGCTATACGCATCGAGCAATCGTCGATGACTTATAGTCTCGCCCTAATCAATGACAAAATTTACGATCAACCAGTTCGTTTCATTCTCGTATCGTTACTTACAAAATTTCATAGCGCGAGGCACACTCTATTTTGTATTCTCGTGTCGTTTATATTTCCTTACGTATCGATCTCGATACGCCGTATCCATTTCGATAACGTAAGGGTCAACTTTGAATCCGTTTCAACGTCAACTTAACTCGCATCGCATACATCCAAGTTCGCAATGAACTTTTTCATACGTATCAGCTCGTTCTCCGATTTGCCGCATCCCGCTATACTTTGATCACGTAACTGAGTTACTGATTATCCAACATCGAACCCTCAAGTTATACGATCTCGCCCTCTAAGTTTTGCGCATTTTCAGTCGTACTCAAATGAGTTTCGCCGTAACGTAACCAACTATTTCTTAGGCACGATTACTCACGTCAATCAACTCTTCACCGAAGTCGCACATCGTGCGATTCGATTACAATTCACATCGTCCAACATTTCTATCGAAATTGCAAGTCATGCAATTTGATTCGCCTCGCCCAACATTTCAATCGGTATCGCAAGTCGTGCGATTCGATTATAATTTGTATCGCCCAACATTTTTATCGAGCTCGCAAGTCGTGCGGTTCGATTTCAACATTTCGAGTTTCCTATCCCGTCGATCCGATTGTTGTCTCAAGGCATAATCGTTTCGCTAGTTCCCGTCATTCGTCCGACACATAAATTTTTCAATCGACGTATCGTTCAATGTTACAAGTCACGCCTTACCGTCACTACAACAAAAAACCCTTTTAATGACGGCTAAAAAGTGTCATTAATGACGAACCATGACGCTTTTTTTTCCACAACAACCGTTATGAAAACGTGTGTTATAAATGTTTTTTAAAAGCGTCATAAAATAACCGTCATGAATAGTTTCTATAAAAGCGTTATGAATGGTTAATATATAGTGCACAATTCAGAACAATTTTAAAATGTCATGAATAGATAATATGTACAGGCTCAATGCAGCACATTTATAACACTTTATACTATTCAAATTAGCATATTTATAATGCTCTATACTGCACAGTATATATTACATTCCAAAAACTTAACATTATATGTCACCATCTTTATTACATTTCTCAAAATAAAGTACATATCAACATCTTCATTACATTGAATATCCAAATACAGAATGTACCCAAAAAAATAGGAATAAATCTCTCTTTTGCTAACCAAATTATTAGAAATATTTACTTAAGTAGATTCTGACCATGGATCTTCTCTCTGCAATCTCTTGAAGATATCGGGAGTCCCAAAGAGAAGTAGTGTCGCAGCTGAGCGACGACTTGGTACTGCTGCAGCCGGCGCCGTCGTGGGAGAGCCTCATCCTCTGATCCCTTACTCTCGCCTGAACCCTCACCAGCGCCTGCATGCACCTCAGCGTCACGTTGTGCCCTTTTTTGCAAAAAATCGAAAATGTCAGCTTAGCACTTTAGTAATCAATGCTGAAATGTGAGACTAGCAATCAACCTGGATTTTACCAAGCCAATAAATTAAAGAAAGTTAACAAAAAATTTATATATTAGAAATTTATATAACAGAAACAAACTCAATAAAAGACATATATTACTTACAACTAGATACCTTCACAAAGCAATGCATGGAGTGCATACTAAGAGAAGAGGCCAGATATCCCATTGTACTCTTCCTGTTGTTATCAACACAAAGAGAAAAAGGAAATTAAGTCACAATTGCAACATTTTGGAACAGATTTCCTCAGTAAATCAACATGCAACAAAGATTTATTCTACTCTCTTCCATGCAATCATCGAAGTAAGCTGGATGAACCTGGACATATAACTGGGTACGAGACACAAACCTAACGAGAACAAACAACACAAAACACATTCAAACCTGTTACATGGTTCAATTCTAGACAAATTTCAGTGTAATATAAATTTCATAGATAAGGAACAAAAGTAAAGGGATTCAAAACGGAGTGCCTAAGTTTGACAGATTGCACAAAATGGAGTGCCTAGAGAACAATCTAGCAGAATCTAGCTCTCTGTTCTAATAATTTAGCAGAACATGTGAAGAAAATGCATCCAACAACATATAGATTACACAAGTATAATATACAAAGTGAACAATAAACTGTATCATTGTGACACTAATAACCTTAAGACATACAACAAAGAAATGTTTTTACTACCCAGCTGAACATGTATTAATTCCGAAAGTAAAGTTCAATATCAACTCACTGAATGTAGAAATAATTAGTAACCTCCTGTGCAACGTGAACTTTTCCCGTTTTGTTGCTTGCCTTGTTTTTCCTATAGTTGCCAACACTCGATGTAGAAAGATCTCAAGTCTCCATGCGATATGCACACTTTCCTTCTCATTTCATCCTTTCCTCCTATAGTTGGGAGTCTTTCATCTGTGTAAATCAAATAGCTAGCATTAATAAAATCAACTAGCACACAAACTAGGCATTTGGTAATAATTTAGCACGGTGATTGAAGTCTGAATCAAGGTACCATATAATGCTCCGAGAAAGACTAATATCCTTATAAATTACAGATAGAAAGCATGCGTATTCCAATTTACTCATACCGGTTTACAACAAAATATAATAACAAAGGAATGCACATGGTATAATCTAAGCCACTATACCAAAAATGGTTATCCAACGCCAACAGGCCCTCGCTTATGCAAGGTCAGGGATGGGTCCAGAAGTATGAAGCCGTTTGCCCATTATGGCGAGGCTGTCATGAAACAAGACTCAAAAGCACATCCACCAGGATGCAAGTTCAAGCCTTACCATTTAATGAAGTGATTTCATAATTAAAAAAAAAATTGAATTACATTAAAAAAATTGTGAATGATTAAATATCACAAATGAACTTCATGAATATCTTCTGGATATAGGTGAATAAAGAAATACTGGAATGCTACTAAGTAGATTAATTTCTAGAGGAACAGTTCGCAAAATCAAATGGTGATCTTATAATAAGTAAGAACTATATAGCACAAGGAGATTCTTATTCCAAGACATGAGAAAAAAATTCTTATTGCATATAACTAGCTAAGTTATCAAGGTTAGCGTAGGGAAGTCATACACTTCGGCAGGCTCGCCTTGCATCTCGCTTGCTGTTCTTTTTGATTTGTGCTTTGGTCTCTTCTCCCGCTTCTTACTTCTGTAAACACAAAGCACACAAGAAATAAATATACTTATAAATGTAACCTTGCAACTTCTAATGTTTGTAAAGAAAATCTGAAGCTTTTTGTTTAGAAAAATGAGCAGAATTACTCGTCTTGGGAGCTAGGATCCCAGCAACTCTTCAGTTTCCTATCAATATGTCTCATATCCTTTGCAGTGGGTATTTTGAGCTTCTTAACCACACGAGCCATTCGCCTACCGAGAAGAAATTGTTCCATAATTTTTCATGATACAAACATGAAACAGTGAACAATTTTTCATAATACAAACATGAAATATGATTCAATTTTTCATGAAACTCGAACCTTTGCTCGGAAGAACCACACGAGCCATTCGCCTACCGAGAACCCTAATCCTGATCACAAGATCGGATCTTTCCCAGAAATACACCAAAATCTACTGAGCCAAACACTGCCCAGATGATAAAACAGAGAACGTAGTCGGAAAATCAAACTATTTACTCGGAAGAACCAAACCCTAACCCTAAGGGGGGAAAAATTAAATCTTTCCCAAAAGAAAACACTCAAATCTACTAAATCAAGCGCTGCCCAGATGATAAAAGTGAGAAAATAGTCGAAAATCGAACTAGAATGGAGTTGAAGTTGAGGATCATACCACCGCCTCCTCGTGCTCGTGCCGCACCCTCCCCACCGCCTCCATCTGCTGCTCGAACTCCCTCCTCCCGACCCCGACCTCCTTCAGCCTCTTCACCACCACCGTCGTCGCGTCTACCTTTGCGTAGATTTGGAGTTTGGGAAAGAAATTGGAGTCGAACCGAAAAGGAGGGAAAATGAAAACTGAAAAATTGGGGGAGAAGAGGTTTGAGGAGAGATGCTGCTCTATTAGAAAATGGATGAGAAATGAATTTTCTCTCTCCCACTGAGCTTTTATACAGTGAAAGAATTACAAGTTTGCCACCGCTCTAAAATATTAATGACATTTTGTTTTATAAACGTTATAAAAAGCCAAGAATTAGCCCAAACCGTCATAGAAAAAAGGTATTTCTCAACTTGATAACGCTTATGTATCAGCCGTCATTAAAACTCCTTGTCGAGCGTCATTAAAAGGGTTTTTTGTTGTAGTGCGTTCTAACCGATCATCGAAGAACACTTGCATCAACATATTGTTATACAAATTCTCAATCGAGTCTCGGTGCTATCCCGTCCGTTACGGACAAACCTTTCACAATTCTCACAATACGTCGATACAATTCATCACACAAATGGTATTACATATACCACTCGGAATCAAGCTATTCATTGTATCGGTGGTATGCCATATACCACCCAGAAATCAATTTACTTCCGTCGCAACGTACTCCTTACGAACCAACGATTTCTTCTGACTCACGATTTCTGCAGTGATCGTGCTTGATCACAACCGTAACTCTGATTAATCAAAATCCGACGCAACTCGGCCAATGCATTCATTTGCCAACATAAGCTCGGTGCGCAACCGAACCAATTTCGTTTCTCGATTTATTACTTTTGTTTTCTTCCGTTGCATCTTGTGCAACAATTCATTCTCAATATCCGTCGTACTTCGTGAAGCGATTACTTTGATACGCGTTGCACCACGTGTAATAATTTAACTTTCGACATGCGTTGCACCACGTGCAATATTTTACTTTACTTTCAATACGCATTGCACATCGTGCAACGATTTATTTTCGATATTCACCGCACCTCATGCATCGATTTATCTTCGACATCTGTTGCACCTCGTGCAACATTTTATTTCTGACATTCAAAGTCAATGCTCAAATCTGTTCAACACATTCGATATTGACTTATCGCTTTTCATCGCAACGCACATTCAAAATCGATATGTGAATCCGTTCAACAGATTCAATATCAACTTTTATTTTCTTTTCAACGCATCATTTACAATCAACGCGTGGCAATTGCTGCAGCAACATTCCACGACTTTTATTGTACCGATGCAACCAACATCTCTCACATCGATCGTCACAACCAACGAATATCTCGAATTACAATTCATGACGTGTTGCATCCGCAGCAACAATTCTTTGAATTCATATCTCGTAACTTGTTGCACTTGCAGTAACAAACCTTTTCCGACTTTTCCAGCAACACCATGAAATTTCCAAAACAATACGCGGCAAAATTACATGATTCGTATTAGACTTATTGTATGGAACATCCAGTGCGGCATCGAGTAGAGTCAAGAGTGATTTCAATTGGTGGTGGGCAACTTTTGGAATTGTAATGAAGCAAGCGTCCAGAGGAAATTGAGCCTAGAGCTCTGATACCAATTTGTCACGCCCCGACTCGAAATCACCCGAATCATCATCCTCGCATGGGGCGTGATGCCGCACGAGCTTGGAGTTGCGCTCGTACAAGGCAAGATGACAAGTTCTCAAATGGTTATCTTTGAGTTGAACATTAACAAAGAAAGGAAAACAGAGTATACGAAATGATTCTCTTTATTGATATTCGAAATCAGATTACAAAGGCTTTCGATAGCCCAACGAAATTTGCCAGATTGGCTACAACACTCAAGTTCTCTCTTGCCCACAAAGGACTTCGTCGTTCCATACATCATGCCTTCTATATCTCGGCCGCATCAATCATATTGCATGTCCGAGCGTCAATGCGATCGCACGCTTCAATACGCTTCGGCATTCCAAGCCTCAACGCGTTCGAGCGAAGCTCCGCCGCGAGCAGACCAATCCCTGAACCTGCTAGCAAACTAGTGGGGGATTAGTACTTTCGTCCTCGCTGTACTGATCAAAAACCCACTTAACAAACCAACATTTAGTATTGTATTGATTCATACAAACATACAAATTTAGTTCTCTTTCTATGTTCTCCTTTGGATGAGTTCATGGCATATTGGAAGACTGTAAAGCATGGCAAGCATGTTATTCAATTCGCATAAGTAAACAGGCAAGCAATCTCGTGTTTGTTTCGTGGCACAACTTAGCAATATCGACGCACTCGCCCTTGCACCGACACAAGGTGAATACGCCTATCCGTTTTCCCTGTCATGTTATAAGGGCCCTCTATTTAGGATCCATCCATGCAGGATATACACATACCTTGCACTTCCAAACCCATCGCCCTTAACTATATGAAGGTCACTAGCTTTCCGGACTAGAATGGACTTATATTTATCGAAATCGAAACATAGGACGATGTTAACTCTGTGCGGTTGCTAACCAACATCAGAGGCCATCGAAATAATCATAGCAAGCGGCTTATCACATTCACCAGACGGTCGCTACCCATCTAAATGAAGTGCACCAACAATACCGAAAACGAATCCCTCCTAGGCCGAACGGTCCCAGCGCCCTGGCGTGCCGCGTTCGAGGGAATACCCATGCACGGGCTTTTATATCTTTTAGTCCATTTGACCATGCAATGAATCTTATCTTTCATACAACCAAGCAAGTTCACTTATCTCTATTTCAATTGGCACAACGCCTGAATGTCCTCAACAGATGCCCGAAGGCCGCGAATATTTCGAAGGCACCATGTCGTATTATTATCTCGTATTTCTTCCGTTAACTTTCTATGTTCTTACGTTTCATACTTCGTTTCAATGTTTCAATGGCATCATGTCTCAACTCGATGCTCGTCAACCGAACGACCCGAAGGTCTCAAACACCTTTCGAGGCATCATGTCATATCCGACAGTTCCGCCACATTCATGCCACAACTGTATTCTTTCGCAACGAAGCCATCTTTTATGATCTTGTGCACGTAGGCACGTTTCGACCGTATTTTCGATATTCTATGACTTAGCATTCAATGTCCGTGGCTTACGCGCTAGGGCGCCTGCCTATTGTCTTTCAATGTTCTAGCCGTTCTAACTCGTGCGCGAAGGCACGATATGGTTCGTGTACTAAGGCACTCGCCGAGTACAGTTATTCCATGTTATTGCAGCTTGCGCACCGAGGCGCTCGCCTTTGCGATATTCAATGTTCTGAAGAGACTCGTACACTTGTCGTACGATTTATTTCAATTGTTCTATCTTAGTGTTCGACATGCACTATGTTTATCTCTCTATCGAACCACGCCCGTGGCGTTGATAGGTTAACTCAGCATACAATGATACGTATTTTACTTAAGCATGACGGAGTAGGAAAGAGAGTCAATGTCCCCCCACCCTGAGTCGATTCGCCTTATTGTTTTGCCGAGCCGTTGTGGCTCGATTTTATAACTTCGTTGCACGGGCAACTCTTCTGACTTATCCATTCGAGCACTTCGTGCTTATTGAATTGTATGCCCGATTTGGCTTACCATGCCAACGCCTCAGTCCGTCGCAAGGCGACGGTTTGCTTTCGCGGACCCCTTACTAAATAAGGCAAAAGGTCGACCTCTAACATTTCAGCAGAAATGTATAGCCTGCACATGAAACCAACTAAAATCAATACTTGCATCGATTCGGACTTGCGCCTTGGTCGATTCGATTTCTTAGAATCTTCGAGCCGTCTCAACGCACTTATCCTTCGAGGCAACGCGGCGCTTCGCATCAATTCACTCGATGCATTCTTTGGGACAAGGCAACTCTTTACATCGATTTAGTTCGATGCATCGCTCGGAACAACTTAACACTTTGTATCGATTCGTATCGTGTCACGACCCGCACCCTAGAGTAAGGGTGCGATAAGTGGGTACGTCCAGCCTACGCCGCAGTGTCGGTGGTAGAACGTTGTCCTAGGTCAAACATCTAACAATATAAAGGAACCTGTACAGTATATACACTCCGAATGGAGGTGACATAGCAATACAGTCTCAATCACATCTAAGGTAGAACATGATAAAAGATAGATAAAATATGAAATCCAAAAGAGATACCGCAGATAGAAGTCTAAGTGTCTAAGATACACAAACCCAAAAATACATTTCAAAGCTCAAATACAGTAATCCATAAAGTGAATACAACTCAAGACAACTGAAATAACTATCTATACAACCTCTACTGTGTCTCCTCTAGGCTAGCAGGCAACCTCCAAGCTATCTATAAAATTTATCAACAGGTCCAGTCAGGACGGGAGCGAGCACAATACATCTCAACAGATCATAGCAGGTTAGAAATATAAGCATGCAGTAGAGTAAGATACAGGAAACTGAAAGAAAGTACAGAATGTAAATAGAGAAAGAACTGTAATAGAAATATCTAATATAAGTAGAGAACTAACAGTGGTTAGTGAGTCAGAGTACAATATAAACATGTGAATGGCATAGGAGATTCTGGGAACTATACTATGGAGTGATTCTGGGAACTACACTACTTGGATATTATTCACATGTCTACTTCTACTCCCCCGTACCCCCAATCAATACACAAGGATCCAGCCAGGTTATGTTATGATTCCATGCAATGGCCCACAAGGGGTGATACATGGTAGGCCCATAAATGGGTGATTCTGGGAATGCCCATAAATGGGTGATTCAAGGAAGACTCTATGATCATGAGAGTACATGTCACAAGTGATCAATGAACCGTGAAGCATAGTGATACACCATGTAAGTGAAACGCACAGAACATGTAGTATCCGATGCTCCCTGAGGGGATAACATCTCAAGAAGGGATCCATATAGTACTAATCCGTGTGACCAACGTGACAGTATCAAGTAAAGTAATCTAAAGCAGGAAAATAATTCTAACAGGATATGAAATGATCAGAGAATGTACTCACCTTGATTTGGTTGGAGTCGACGTGCACGACACGAATATGTCGACACGAGGTAGGTACAATACTATATTCCACAGAGGGTCCCAGACGATGACACGGGCAGTCCCAACGAGTCCAGAGTAGTCCAAATAGCCTAGTTTGGTATATACAAGTCTAAAATCAGGGTCTAGTACGATAATCAAATCAAGAAATAGAAAATGACTATCATAGTCACGATTTATGATTTCAAGGGAAAAATATAATTAAATAAATATAATAATTTTGAAACCCTTATAATGTTAAAACTATATCTGCATTAATCAACATATTTTAGATAATATTTCAAAATCCAGAAATCATTTCTGTACTAATATTCTTATTTTATCAAATATGAATTTAGGTCAAAAACTTAATAAACCAATACTTGAAAAGAATATTTTTAATATAATAAATCTTTTAGGCTAAAACCATATATTAATTCTCTAATTATAAATTAATAAATTAATTGATAATATTAATAATATTAGTAACAATATTACAAATGGTACCTTTAATAATAATAATAAGAAATAACTATAAATACCAAATTATTTCCACTATAATACAATATATATAAACCAATAATTTATACTATTATATATCAATCCATAAACAAATATATATACAATTATACATTAATACATAAACTAATATATATACCAATATATATTAATACATTTTTTTTCAATATATATTAATACATAAACTAATATATATACCAATATATATTAATACATAAACTAATACATGTACAAATATACAGTAACTATTATACATTATATATATTAAACTATTATACAACTAATAAATAAACTATTATATACAAAAAATAAACTATCATATAATATATAACTATTATATATACTATTATATAAAATATTATATAAACTATTATATAAAATATGACATATATAATATAACCAAAGTGGGGTTCTGAACCCCCAATCAACAGAACCAAAATTAGAGATGGAGAGGGGCTCACGAATTGGGGAGGGTGTTCTCGGCGAGCTGGGTGGCGGAGCGCGGGTTGCGTCGGCGGAGCGGCTCACTCGGGCGCGGAGCGGCGGTGGATGACCGGAGTGGCTCTGTCCAGGCGGGTGCGGCGACAGGGTGGTTGTCAGTGGCGGAGGTGGCGATAAGCGGCAGGTTCGGTGTCGCACAGTGGCGGCCGGGCCAAGTTGAGCGCGCCATGGACGGCTGATGGAGCACTCGATGGTGGTGGTTCGGTGGGTTTTGGATGGTGGCGGTGGGAGAATGGTGGCAGCTATGGCAGTGGTGATGGCCGTGTGTTGGCCGGAGGTGGATGTCGGGGTGGCCGGAGTGGTTTGGTCGGGCAGGGTGGTGGTTTGATGGCAGGAATGATGGCTGGTGGTTGATGGCAGGGCGATTTGGCAGTGGTGGCGGTGAGTGTGACGCCGACAGTGGTGGTTGATGCTGGCTGGCCGGCTAAGGCCGAGGTGGTTGGGATTTGCAGGAGGTGGCGGCTAGGAGTGGAGTGGGTCGGGGAGGTACATGGGAGCAGCGGTGGAGGGATGGTCGACCAAGGTGTTGTTGGCCATAGAGCCGGGGTGGTCGGGATTGCAATGGCAGGGGTTGTCGGGACATGAGCTACAGTGGTGGCGGCTATGTGTGTGAATTTTAGGTTTTGGAGATTTGTGCAAACTATTGGGGAAAAGTGTTATTTATAGAGGAGTGGGGAAAACCCTAGAATCCAATGTACATGTAATAGAATTAGGAAAAACATTGTGGAAAAACTAACGCTAATCACTAACTGCTAACTACTAACCATTTGACAAATAACCAATAATTTAATTAGCACTAAATATATTAGCTATAAATTAATTAATTACGGCTAATTAACAAATGGCTAATTACAATTTAGCCAAGATTCTAATTACTAAAATAATACTAATTTATTCATTTAATTATTTAAATATATTTAACAATCATTTATTTAGTAAATAATATATTTTGAAATTTTGAAATTCAATAAACGTTTTCCATATAGAACAATAATTAAAACTTATTGATTTTAAGGATTGGACAGAAAAATTCCAATAGGATAAAATCGCACAAAATAATAAACCAAAACCAACAAGGACCGATAGCAATTACGGTCGAAAGTGTTTTCTCAAAATTTAGAATTTGCACATTTTTCGAGATTCAGAAAATTGAGAGTTTTGAAAAATACAAAATTCAAAAATCCAAGAATTTGGTTAACGGAGGTTACAAATCTACCCTCCTTAAAGAAATTTCGTCCTCGAAATTTAAAGGTTGACAGGGAATCGAACGATCAAGAGTTTAGTCAGTGTCTTAGGCACGATCAAGGAACGACGGTTTGGAACGATCAAGATAATCAATTCAAAATTACTTAGGCACGGCTAATGATCTTGACACGTTAGAATGGCACGATAGATTGTAGCACGAACGATAGGTATAGGCATGCTTTGGAATAACTCTAGTCATTGAGACACGATTTCAATCACGGTTAGGAGAATCGATGGTGAAATCAAAATTCGAGCATATAATGATCAGTCGTTTAGGCTTGATAAAAATTAGACTCAAGTCACACAGGCACGATTGAAAATATGTTGAGTATAATTGGTAGGTCATGGAATACAATCTGAGTTCGATCGTGATAAAATTTTTGAAAGTGATCTAAGTTCGCTTGGTACGATTTAGGATAGAGCAACGAAAAAATTTCAAAACCTAGTCATGATTAGGAATGAAATCTGAGCACGGTGATTAGAGAATCAAAATTTAGGCGCGATAGGAAAATTATCCAGACATAATCAATTCCGACACGACTAAGATGGTAGATAATTGTGAAGGTCAATCGATCCTTGGTCAAAATGATTTAGGCATGATGAAGCACGAAATTAAAGTCTGAACACGAGCAACTAAAATATTAAAATCCAAGTCATGGTCAAATTTTAAATCGTTTGATTATAGCCTAGAATCAAGATGTTGGTGCGAATAAGAAGCTGACTAGAATTGATGAGTCATGATCAAGAAGGATAAATTTTTTAGCGATGTTTAATTTAGGGAATAGTTCAAGGATAAAGAAATAGATTTCTTCTACTAGGATAGGAAACCAAAATACATGGTTTGTAGAGGAAAGTCGAGACAATCATCTCACCCTGCTTTATCTGCCAAAATTATTCGATCATTATTTGCCAATTATACCTTATCTCACAAGCCCATGCATACCACTACAAATTTTGTTCTTCAATCATAAAAAAAAAAAATCAAACCCTTATATTACTGCTACCAAAATCATAATCTTCTGTCATGAAGACTAAATTTCTCCATAACTATTATAAGCTAGACCTTTATTCCACTCGTGGGTTTTTCCATAATTCCTTTTTTTTTTGTCCGCTGTCAACTTAGTCATCTTGAAGTTCAAATTTCTCCACCTTGTCCCAAATTGGATCTGATCGAAATCTCTGAATCAAGGTTTCTAATAATTTATCACTGTTCAAAATTATACTCTTGCATTGCCTAAGTCTAGTTCTACCCTACCATATAAAATTTACTCTCCATTAATCAAATTAACCTTCACTTTTCCTTCAACTTATACCTTTAATATTATTCTTCCTAAATTTTAGAAATCTCACAAATCTCCAGATTTTTTTTGTCTATAACTCAAAATTTTGTGTTCTTTCGGTTCCTAGTCCTTATCTCACCAAGGCTTGTTCAATTATGTATAATCACTGCATAAAATCGAAATCCTCCTTCCATGTATCTAGATTCCAAAATTTCATTATCCTATCTTTAATTCAAATATGAATTATCTCGAGAATCAGTAACCAAAAATATCGAAGTTCTCAAACCGAATCGACCTCGAAGATCCTTATTAGTTCAAAAAAAAATTTCAACTTCAATACGGCAGTTCCCACCGATAGTGTATATCCTACAATTTTTCCTACTCGAATTTCTCCCACGCTTTCTCTAAGTTAATCCATACTCAAATAATTCTCTGTGTGTAATTGTTCCCAAATTGGTACTACCGGCCTCTTGATTGTTTCCAATCCTTATCATACATTTCTCCTACTAATTCTTCCTCAATGTTCAGCATCTCATATTCCTACCAAGATACCACTTGATAATAATTTTGTCTTTTCTGAGCTAGATGATTACGATACCTCATCGGCCTCTCCCAAGTAGAGAGATACAAGTATTCAAGAGATTTCAAATGTAGCTAACAGGTTTAGATGAGAGATAGTTTGATGGAAGTAAGTAGGACAGAGTTAACAAAACAAATATAATGATGATATGGATTTGTTCCTGCTTATCTGGTCATAATTTGCCAATCGTATCTTTATCTCACCAGTTCTGATATAAAAATTCAACCTTTATATGCCTATCACCAAGATTTTATAACCTTCGGTCATCTAAACCTTTATCATGATCACCATAGACAAAATTCCAAATTTCTAAAACATTTCCCACGAAGCATACCCCTCTTAATTAGGTATCAACACTTATCCATTTAATCAAATTTTCACCTCGTTCTAAATTAGATCTGAAACCTCTAAATCCAGTTTATAAAATCCTTGAACTTGTTTAAATCAAGTCTCGTATTTATTCAACCCTAATACCACTATGTCATACAAAATTTATTCTTATTTATAAATCAACCTTCATATTTTCTTCAACGTTCACCTTCAAATATTATCCTTTTAAATTCTACAATTTTCCCCCAATCATCTAAAATAATTCCTATAACTTAAAATCCTTGTGTTCTCTCTGTCTCTAGTCACCCTCTTACAATGTCTAGTTCAATTTCGTATAATCGTGGAATACAATTAAATTATCTTTTCCATTACTAAATTTCTACATAGCCTTAGAGTAAAAGTTCCCAAGAATCAATAACCAAGATTTTCTAAGTTCTCAAAACTAGGTTGACCTTGAATATCCTCATTAGTTCTTGAAATACATCCATGAATTATTCATAACCAACTTTCTGTGATTGTTTCTAAATTGATAACATTTATCTCTTGATTCCATTCTAAACCTTTACCACATCTACATCTCAGATTTTTTTTTCCATATTTGACATCCAACATTTTGATTCCTACAAAATCATCATGTGATAACCAATTACGCATTTTCGAACTAGATGATTTACGTCACTTCTTCAACATTTCTCAGGTAAAATGATATGAAGATTCAAGGGTTTAAAGTATACCTGACAGAGTTAGATACGAGACAGGGAATTGATGTAATCATGACAGTTATATAAGACAAAGAATGATGGAAATAAAATATTGGCAGGAAGAGAATGATAGAAGAATCTGTTCTGCTTATCTGTTTAAAAAGGAGGAACCATTTTGAAACCAGAGCTATAATATCAAATCCAAAATAAGGTCTAGCAAAAATCATTGATTCATTGTATTAAGAAGGAATTCATAGAAAGGAGTTACACAAGGTTTATAATAACAGCTAAAGCTACTCCTAAGTTAAACAATGAGAAGCGAAACAAAACAAAACAACAATAGTTCTTTTTTTTGAATGACTGAAACAAAAGTAGAGAAAACATGTTCAAAAGCATTTAAGGTACAATCTGATAATCATATGCGTCTATCCAAAATTATGGTGCTCTAAATCCTCGTCATACTAGTAAGCAAGGCTACGATAATCACAGAGTCCTCGACTAAGGCACATACCTCTAGAATTATGGTATTTAAAATTTTTGCGATGCCGCTAGCTTGGCTGCAAAAACCTTAAATTCCCACATCCGAGAAATATATCCAAAATCAGACTATATGTCCTCACCATGCTGGCTAATGTGACTATAGAAGACTAGATTCCATAACTTAGATGACCTAGCCCATATAATTTCATCTTGACAAAAATTAAATTAAATCAACAATGGATACCCAAAAATCAAATTTATTAACGAACATCAAGATTCAAAAATGAACAAAAATCCATCAATTCATATAGATACAAACTCGGATGCAACAGCTAACATCAAGATTCAAAACTCAACAATCATCATCAAAATCAATAAATACAAACTCAAATTCAACAATAATCCATCAAAATCAAGTTCAACAATAGAAAGTAAAGATAAATCAAATCAAGGGAAGAACAGTTTTCAAATCGAAGTTAAAATAAGATTCTCAAGGGTCGTCCCAGGAATCTCTCAAGGGATCCTAACTGTGATTGAGTACCTTCAAAATATATCCTAATCCTACTGCAGGCTGTAGTGATACTCTAGTTCGAATACCACTACACAAACTCGACCCGCATGGGCCACCACTAAAAACGTGTCACGACCCGCACCCTAGAGTAAGGGCGCGAGAAGTGGGTACGTCCAGCCTACGTCGCAGTATCGGCGGTAGAACGCTGTCTTAGGTCAAACATCTAACAATATAAAAGAACCTGTGCAGTATATACACTCCGAATGGAGGTGACATAGCAATACAGTCTCAATTACATCTAAGGTAGAGCATGATAAAAGATAGATAAAATATGAAATCCAAAAGAGATACCGCAGATAGAAGTCTAAGTGTCTAAGATACACAAACCCAAAAATACATCTCAAAGCTCAAATACAGTAATCCATAAAGTGAATACAACTCAAGACAACTTAAATAACTATCTATACAACCTCTACTGTGTCTCCTCTAGGCTAGCAGGCAACCTTCAAGCTATCTGTAAAATTTATCAACAGGTCCAGTCAGGACGGGAGCGAGCACAATACATCTCAACAGACCATAGCAGGTTAGAAATATAAGCATGCAGTAGAGTAAGATACAGAAAACTGAAAGAAAGTACAGAATGTAAACAGAGAAAGAACTGTAATAGAAATATCTACTATAAGTAGAGAACTAACAGTGGCTAGTGAGTCAGAGTACAATATAAACATGTGAATGGCATAGGAGATTCTGGAAACTATACTATGGAGTGATTCTGGGAACTACACTACTTGGATATTATTCACATGTCTACTTCTACTCCCCCGTACCCCCAATCAATACACAAGGATCCAGCCAGGTTATGTTATGATTCCATACAATGGCCCACAAGGGGTGATACATGGTAGGCCCATAAATGGGTGATTCTGGGAATGTCCATAAATGGGTGATTCAAGGAAGACTCTGTGATCATGAGAGTACATGTCACAAGTGATCAATGAACCGTGAAGCATAGTGATACACCATGTAAGTGAAACGCACAGAACATGTAGTATCCGATGCTCCCTGAGGGGATAACATCTCAAGAAGGGATCCATATAGTACTAATCCGTGTGACCAACGTGACAGTATCAAGTAAAGTAATCTAAAGCAGAAAAATAATTCTAACAGGATATGAAATGATCAGAGAATGTACTCGCCTTGATTTGGTTGGAGTCGACGTACGAGACACGAACGTGTCGACACGAGGTAGGTACAATGCTATATTCCACAGAGGGTCCCAGACGACGACACGGGCAGTCCCAATGAGTACAGAGTAGTCCAAATAGCCTAGTTTGGTATATACAAGTCTAAAATCAGGGTTTGGTACGATAATCAAATCAAGAAATAGAAAATGACTATCATAGTCACGATTTATGATTTCAAGGGAAAAAATATAATTAAATAAATATAATAATTTTGAAACCCTTATAATGTTAAAACTATATCTGCATTAATCAACATATTTTAGATAATATTTTAAAATCCAAAAATCATTTCTGTACTAATATTCATATTTTATCAAATATGAATTTAGGTCAAAAACTTAATAAACCAATACTTGAAAAGAATGTTTTTAATATAATAAAGCTTTTAGGCTAAAACCATATATTAATTCTCTAATTATAAATTAATAAATTAATTGATAATATTAATAATATTAGTAACAATATTACAAATAGTACCTTTAATAATAATAAGAAGAAATAACTATAAATACCAAATTATTTCCACTATAATACAATATATATATAAACTAATAATTTATACTATTATATATCAATCCATAAACTAATATATATACAATTATACATTAATACATAAACTAATATTTATACCAATATATATTAATACATAAACTAATATATATACCAATATATATTAATACATAAACTAATACATGTACAAATATACATTAACTATTTTATATTATATATATTAAACGATTATACAACTAATAAATAAACTATTATATACAAAAAATAAAGTATCTTATAATATATAACTATTATATAAAATATTATATAAACTATTATATAAAATATGACATATATAATATAACCAAAGTGGGGTTCTGAACCCCCAATCAACAGAACCAAAATTAGAGATGGAGAGGGGCTTACGAATTGGGAGGGGGGTTCTCGGCGAGCTGGGTGGCGGAGCGCGGGTTGCGCCGTCGGAGCGGCTCACTCAGGCGCGGAGCGGCAGTGGATGACCGGAGTGGCTCGGTCCAGGCGGGTGCGGCGACAGAGCAGTTGTCAGTGGCGGAGGTGGCGACGAGCGGCAGGGTCGGTGTCGTACAGTGGCGGCCGGGCCAAGTTGAGCGCGCCATGGGCGGCTGATGGAGGGCTCGCGCGGTGGCACGAGCGGAGGGACGGCAAACACCGGACAGGTTCTCTCTCCCTCTCTCTCTCTCTCTCTTCCTGTGATGTTGGTGGTGGTGGCTATCGGTGGTGGTGGTTCGGTGGGTTTTGGATGGTGGCGGTGGAAGAATGGTGGCAGCTATGGCGGTGGTGATGGTCATGTGTTGGCCGGAGGTGGATGTCGGGGTGGCCGGAGTGGTTTGGTCGGGTAGGGTGGTGGTTTGATGGCAAGAATGATGGCTGGTGGTTGATGGCAGGGCAATTTGGCAGTAGTGGCGGTGAGTGTGACGCCGACGGTGGTGGTTGATGCTGGCTGGCCGGCTATGGCCGATGTGGTTGGGATTTGCAGGAGGTGGAGGCTAGGAGTGGAGTGGGTCGGAAAGGTGTATGGGAGCAGCGGTGGAGGGATGGTCGACCAAGGTGGTGTTGGCCATAGAGCCGGGGTGGTCGGGATTGCAATGGCAGGGGTGGTCGGGACATGAGCTACAGTGGTGGCGGCTATGTGTATGAATTTTAGGTTTTGGAGATTTGTGCAAACTATTGGAGAAAAGTGTTATTTATAGAGGAGTGGAGGAAACCCTAGAATCCAATGTACATGTAATAGAATTAGGAAAAACATAGTGGAAAAACTAACGCTAATCACTAACTGCTAACTACTAACCATTTGACAAATAACCAATAATTTAATTAGCACTAAATATATTAGCTATAAATTAATTAATTACTAATTACGGCTAATTAACAAATGGCTATTTACAATTTAGCCAAGATTCTAATTACTAAAATAATACTAATTTATTCACTTAATTATTTAAATATATTTAACAATCATTTATTTAGTAAATAATATATTTTGAAAATTTGAAATTCAATAAACGTTTTCCATATAGAACAATAATTAAAACTTATTGATTTTAAGGATTGGACAGAAAAATTCCAATAGGATAAAATCGCACAAAATAATAAACCAAAACCAACAAGGACCGATAGCAATTACGGTCGAAAGTATTTTTTCAAAATTTAGAATTTGCACATTTTTCGAGATTCAGAAAATTGAGAGTTTTAAAAAATACAAAATTAAAAAATCCAAGAATTTGGTTAACGGAGGTTACAAATCGATACGTAATCGGGTCAACGCAACTCTTCGAGTCAACGACTCAGCATAATGCACCGTGCGGAGCGGGGCATTACAGTGCACGCATTCCAGGCGTCCCCAAAATACATGCATTCAGCCAAGCCGCATGATAAAGAATTTGTCATTCTCACTTGAGTCGCATCATGCACATACTCAGGCGTCCCTGAAATATATGCATGTCAGACGAATCTCGTGAGGGGTATTCCCATACTCGTGATTCATACTATCCATCCATGCCAATCCTCAATATCAATCTTTCGATTGCTAACTCTTGAAACAGGGCGTCTCGCCAAACCGCTAGGCCATTTCTCAAGGCTAAGTCAATGTCAGGATTGGAATCATAGTTCTCCAATAATAATGCCAACACTGATCCCAATCCTAGGGTCAAACCAAAGTCGGTAGTACGGAATTTTCTACCCAAGCTCGTGTCACTCAGATTTCTAAACATCGAGCATGATCACCTAGTTCGCTTTAAAGCACTCGTTGCGCATATTCGATTCTGTTCAATTCACCAATTCTAACCAATTCATGTATTCGATCACGAGGTCATCTAGCTCGACAATACGTTGTGCCCCAATCTCACGCGAGTCCGATTATCTACGGTGGTTCATGAATCACCATTCAACGCTCCCGCAGAATAAACATTCTCATCGGTGCATAACTCTTGTTTGAGTCTAGACTAATTCATTTTTGATATACGGATTGGACCTATTCAATCCTCAAGTTCAATTGTCAAATACATTGAGTCATTCTCGAGTCCATCTTCACTTCAAACCATAAGTCAAAGCAATCAAATTGCCACGCCATACAAGTTCAATCACTCCCGCTGTATGAATCACCATATCAGCGCTCACGCGGAGTGATCGCCCTAATCGGCGTGACGTATGTGCGAGGCTGGAGTTGCGCTCGCATAAGACAAGAACGTCAATGTTGTGGTTATCGACGAAGTAAATCCAAACATTTCATTTTTATCCGAGCCAAGATCTCATCGATAGTCCGATCGTCATTCATTCAACTAAAAAATCCTCGAGTCAAGTCTATACTTTCTTTAACACATTTTAATATCCCAAGTATAGCATCCAACGGAACAATAACATTTTACACGATCATCGTTCCTCGAATCAGAGTACCCTCGAGTTATCGTACATCGATCTTTGATACGCCTCAATACCATCGATAATGTACGTAACCTGACGATCTTCCTTTTGCGACGAACTTCGAGTCGTGCACTGATGCTGTTGTCCGAGTTGGATATTCCACAATCTTCTCGATATTCAAGATCAAATTCGATCGCTATTCCTCAAGCTAGTTTCAGGATCGTTGTCCAAAACTCAAGTCACATTTCATTTGACTCAATCCGAAATCACAAGTGCGATCCTCTAGCTTCCTCGATCAAGACATACATTTTTATTCATCGTTCCAAATTGTTTTCTAACTCGCGTTGCCCATTCACCAGTTGTCCGAACGATATCTCGTTCGGGACATTCGAAGTCACGACCAACTAAGCGTGACGCATTCTAAGGCTTTGCGCGATCACATCGCCTCGCCGACATACTCGCCGTTACTCGTAATCCTCAATTTTGCTCGAATTATTTCCAAAAAAATCCATACACCACTCAGGATTCGAGCCATCCGATTTAGTCCTCAATCACGTTCACGTCATTCGCTAAGACATCCTTCAGATTCGTTCGACGAATCTCTAGCGTAATCGCTCACGTCGTCTCGACGTTCTAAGTCGTTTGCACTATTCCTCAAAATACAAACCAATATTCCATGCACGCCTAAGCATTAGTTCGATAGCGTTCCTATCGATATACACTCTAAGTGTATCTCCGTTTCTGACCGAACGATACTTAATATCGCTCGCAACTCTTTTGCACCAAAAGGTCGAGGTGCGCGATACGCGGCACAACTTAGCCCAAAGGCCGTGCGCATAGCTATCCCGTGCGGACTATATCCGAGTTTGCACGCTCATTTGCTAATGTCGACGTAGGACTATTTGAGCACGCATGCGACTTGCTAATTTTAGCACGAGATAAAGGGCCGAGTGTCATTTGAAAGCACGCTGAGCCGACTTAGCGAGACTCCCAAGTAGCGGGACCGATCTCGTGTACGGGACTTATCAAGACTTAGCGAGACTCCCAAGTAGCGGGACCGATCTCGTGTGCAAGATTTATCAAGACTTAGCGAGGCTCCCAAATAGCGGGACCGATCTCGTATGCGGAACTTATCAAGACTTAGCGAGACTCCCAAGTAGCAGGACCGATCTCGGCGACAACCAGTCGCATGGACTTTCTTTGTCCGTGGCATGCTTTTCACTAAACGACTGTGGCTCGTGCCTTAGACGGACCTTGTTCTCTAGGCGACGCTATCGCTCAAGTCATATACTTTATACGACGAGCCTTGTTCTCAAGGGACTACGCGACTTGACAACTGCAGATAGAGCGGAACAGTGCTAGAAATGGCTTCGATAGCCCAACATAACTCTTGTCTAACCTAATCGGGCAACGACTCGACGAGCAGAGGCTACGCTGAGCCTCGCATCGAAGGGACGGGCCGTGTACGCGTTCGACTTGAACAACCGAGTTCTCGGGTTCCTAGACTTAAGCCAATAAGCCGTACAAGATGACTTAACCAACGGGACATGCGAAGGCTATGCCAAGCCTTGCACGACAGGACCGTGCATGCTATATCAATCATTTATACAGGCGACGCCTATGACTTGGGCTATTTCGAGTGTCGTGGCAACTTAGCAACTTAGACCAACTTCCTTCTTTCAAGCCACGAGATAAAGGGCCGAGTGTCATTTGAAAGCACGCTGAGCCGACTTTTAAGCAAACCGGGGGACCATTTTCCATGTTCTAAGACATTTCGACCCGTCTGGATTATTCCCTTAGCCATGTGGGTGCGTCTCTTTTATTATCAAGCCTAACTTTTGTAAGTTGAAAACATACGAGTTATTAAGTGAAGGCTAAGATGAGGCAAGTTCACCGAAACTACCCCACTTGAGCGAGGAGTCGCCTCGACCGAGCGAGCCTTCGAACAGCCATTGCAAGGCTAAGTCTGAACATCGTCGGTGTTTCAATTCCTCCGATTGACTTTACGGGACGGGGCACTACAACATACACCACTCAGAACAAGTCTCATCCTCGAGACTTTCCTGAAGGCAAGCCATCCTACCAATTCTATGGCCAAGACTTAATCGTGCCTACGCGTTCCTTCGATTTCGAGCCACGCCTACACTATTATCGATCTTTCCCTTAACACGATTTCAATTTCTCGACACTCTTCCATTCCTCTAGTCTTGCTTGAACTTAACGTATCACTTGGCTGGATCATGCACACATTTCAGGCGTCTCCAAAATATATGCATTCAGCCAAGCCGTATGATAAAGAATTCGTCATTCTCACTTGAGTCGCATCATGCACATACTCAGGCGTCCCTGAAATATATGCATGTCAGTCGAATCTCGTGAGGGGTATTCCCATACTCGTGATTCATACTATCCATTCATGCCAATCCTCAATATCAATCTTTCGATTGCTAACTCTTGAAACAGGGCGTCTCGCCTAACCGTTAGGCCATTTCTCAAGGCTAAGTCAATGTCAGGATTGGAATCATAGTTCTCCAACAATAATGCCAATACTGATCCCAATCCTAGGGTCAAACCAAAGTCAGTAGTACGGGATTTTCTACCCAAGCTTGTGTCACTAAGATTTCTAAACATCGAGCATGATCACCTAGTTCGCTTCAAAGCACTCGTTGCGTATATTCGATTCTGTTCAATTCACCAATTCTAACCAATTCATTGAAAACACAAGTGTAGGCAACTCTAGAGGGGGAGTGAATAGAGTTTGTGTCAATAATCACCAAATAAAAAATTTACTCTATATCACCTCCACAAAACAACTATCAAGATAGTAAATAAATCAGAGAGAAATGCGGAAGTAAATAAAGATCAGAAGAGCATACGCAAACACAGCAGTTTTAACCTGGTTTCCCTCGTGGAGGACTAGTCCAGGCCTGAGAACTCTAGCTCAGGATTCAAATCCACTATTTTGAAATAGTAGTTTACAACCCGTGCCTTTTCTTCAGAAGAGCACGTCAACTTCTTACAGAGGATCGCAGTGGCGATTTGCTTGGAATTTTCCAAGCGACTTGGAATTGTCCAAGTGACTTTTATTTTCAACTCTTGCACAAAAACTTCTAGCTGAATCGCACTTGAGTACCTTGGGGCTTAGGAAGTTTTATGGCTAGTAGATTGGAAGAGTAAGGCTCTTGACTATATAGGCTATGTAAGAGAAGAAGAATAGAAGAGTGGATTGTTTCAAATGAGAGAAACCAAGGCCTATTTATAGGGTTCGGGACAAGCAGAATTCGGCCAGAATTCGGTATGGATAATTCAAATTTTTGGCCGTTGGACAGCTGGTAGCAAGCAGGCCCTAAAAATCAGGGTGCTGGAAATCAGGGGACAGAGTTCGGCCCGAACTCTGTGTGGAGGCAGAGTTCGGCCCGAACTCTGTCTCCAGAAGACAGAATTGGTCCATTGGGCTTTTGGGCTTTGTGGAGCTTGGGCTTGGTTCAGGAATTGGTCTGTTTGTATGGTAGATCTTGGAGAGATATGTCTAGGGGTTGAGATGACTCAGTGCGACTCAACGTACACATTCTCCTAGACTCAATAAATTGAAGATTACAGACATGGAACAAACAGGAAAACCAAGGGCCCTTTGATGATGCCTTTCTTCTGATATTTGAGCAGCCATGAAGACATCTTTTTCCCTGACAGCAGTCGTCCAAAGATATACAGATCTGAAAATCTGAATACCTTTCGGGGGCTTCGCCCCCGAACCCCCGACGGGGGGCGCTGCCCCCTCGACCCCTGTCCGCTGACCGGGCAGCGGAACCCCCGATGCGAGGTCCTGGATAGGTCGTTAGGCGGTTCGGAGAAATCCCTTTATATGACGCCGTCTTTGGTCCAACATTAATTCTTCATTGCCTATGTCCTGTTTGATCATGTTAGATCATGCTTACTGCATGTCTACAAATACATGTTAGGCCAGCAAAATATGTTGCAGTACGATACAAGCATAGCAATACAATATAGGACAATTAGGACAATGCTAAGTTTAAGTAAGAACATGATAGTGAGTATATGAATATTAGTGACATCATTATGTTAAACTTAACTGATTAGCCATATTCAAAAACACAATGTAATCATTGGGCCAACAATCTCCCCCTTTTTGATTATGGCAAATCGGTTAAGTTTAAGACAGATATG
Source organism: Iris pallida (assembly GCA_029216955.1). NCBI lineage: Eukaryota > Viridiplantae > Streptophyta > Magnoliopsida > Asparagales > Iridaceae > Iris > Iris pallida. The sequence goes on along the minus strand of JANAVB010040619.1, from coordinate 883,966 downwards.
ATAGATGCATATATCACTAATAAACACATACTACGAGAAGATAGTGTGCTAACTTAAACTTATTTCTCCCCCTTTGACATGATCAAAAAATAAGTTCCCCCGTAATAAGAGATAAAACGAACTCAAGCATAAGGAGGAAGGCATAGACAATCATGATCAAAGATATACTAAATGAGGAACAATGGGAGAAGTATGTAAAGACAAGTATAGAAACTACATACCAAAATGTAGAGTGCCAAATAGAAAATAGCTTGTCAAAACACAAATAGTTGGTAAAAGAATTTGAACATAATCAATAGATAGTTTACCAACATAAAATCCAAGAGAGACATCCAAAAACATAGTATGATATGAAATATTTCTCTAGTTTTGCAAGAGAATTAAAAAATTTAGTCAAAAATCATAGGGATTAGATAACTGCAAAAAAATAGATATCAAAGAAGAAAGATACCAATGAAACTATAGATATCAAAGAAGAAAGATACCAATGAAATATACAAACTTGATATCAATTGAAATATGAAAACTTGAAACATTGATCAATGAAACTATGATAGTTACAATTGTCCACAGATAAATAGTGGAACAAAATCAAGGAATGATCAATGTAAAATATAGCAATTGAAATAAATAAACTTGAAACATTGATCAATAAAACTATGATAGCACAATTGTCCACCGATAAATTTGTGGAACAAAGTAAACGAATGATCAATGTAAAATAAGGCAATTGATATAAAATAATCTCATCATTTACAAATCTATTTGCTTATCCAAAATTCATGCATTTGAACTCAATTACCATATCATGCTTTATGAATACTCTTTAAAATAAACATGAAGGTAAAGAAGAAAAATATTTGAGAAGGAGAAATTTAATCGACTTAAATGCTCCCCCTCAAACTATTACCAGTATAGATAAAATCATGAATTTTGGGTAAGTCCTCAACAAGGAAAGCCAAATCAATTAAACATACAAAGAGAGCCAAATCATAGAAAGTCATATCAAAGAAAGCACAATAGTCATCAAGATAAAATACGAAAGTAAATATTAACGAGATGACTCATATCAAAGAAATATGATGAAAACAATTGCATAAGCTCTCATAAACCTTTCAAAAAATAACAGTATCATGACCTCAATCACTAAGATATAAATAATGATAAAAATATGGGTCAATGATGAACTAGTTATACGACATATTAAAGGGTATAAATGAATTGAACCAATTTATTTGCTCCCCCTTAAAATATGCGTATCTAGTTCCAAAGTACTTATAGCATAAATAAAATGATAACTACAAGATCTAGGGGTAAATCAACTATTGATTTCTCCCCCTTGCTCAATGCATATAAGGCTATAAAGACGACATAAAACAAATAATGTCATCTTTAGGAGAGATATCCAATAAAATAGTCACTAAAGATGAACGATCAAAATAATAGCTTAATTTAGCACATGTAATCAAAAGACGACATACACTAACCTATATAGAAGAATATCATATTGAAATATGATAGATCAATGCATGTTATCTTTTGAGAAGAAGATCATCATGAAAAGAGATAAGGTCCATTAGAAAAATATTATTACGAAAAGGAATAATAAGGTCCATTAGAAAAATATCATCATGAAAAGGAATAATAAGGTCCATTAGAAAAATATAATCATAAAGGAATAATAAGGTCCATTAAAAACAATCATGATGAGAATCACAATATAGCTCAAAAGATAAAAATAAAACTAAAGAAAAATGTCATCATGAATAAAGTCAATTAAATCAATCACGAAGAAAGTCAAAATATAGCTCAAAAAATAAAAGATAAAGCTCAAATATCATGTCCATGATTATCTAATTAAGAAATGATCAACCAATTTATTGCTTTGCAAGGACTATGTATGTTTTACCACATATGTACCCATCAGCGGGTAATAATCCAACCTTGCTAATACTAAATGAGAAACCAATGAAGTTCAAATAGCAAGAGCATATGTGATAATCCATGAGTAGTCAAAGTAGAGTAATAAATTAACTTGATAACTACATAATTAGATAATATAGGACTAGTCAACCATTAGGATCATTTATAAAGTAAACCATTAAATCATTATGATCCGTCATAAATTCCATCTAAAAACCATATAAACAAACCAATGGAAAATATAGAAAAGAGTCAATCTTATTTAAATGATTGCAATTTTATTCCAAAGAAATGATAATATAATAGAATCATGACTCAAAAGATGAGAGAAATTTAAGAGATGCTTGTCAATGACTAGTATGAAAGGAAGTTAAAGCGATGAATCACAAATCTCAATGGAAACAAGATAAAATAAAAAATTTGTCAAACTAATTTCAGAAACCAAACATATGAGTCTAAAATAGAATACAAATCTCATCAAGAAAATTCATAAATCTTGTTTTTGTAAACTAGCATATTACATATAGATTGAAATTCAAGAAGATAGCTAGATGAGTGAAAGTGAACAAAAATTATGTAGCTTAACAATATATCGCAAATAAGCAAGCTAGCTACATAACTAATTAAGATTAATGAGATATGCCATTAACATGATAAATGTGCTCATTAAATCTTAAGTCACTAACACCAAAAAAAAAAAACTCATGCTTAAGCATAGAGTTCATCATAAGGGCAATACATTTTGAATGATCAAAATGATTATATACTCTTTGCTAAGCAAGGATAAGAGTATAAGATAGCAAGCAAATGAATTAGACTCTTATCAAGTAAAAGACAAAAGAGATGTTCATGAAAACACAGTAGAGCAAATCTCTTTGCCAAATATTGAGATTAACCCAAGATAATGAAATAATAGATTGATCTAGAGAATGCAAAATTATAACCATTATGAAAGTGTATTCTCTAGAAATGGAAAATCTCAAAGTAGAAAATCAACCCATAATAGCTAAGGACATGAGAAGTATGATATATCAATTACATGTATTCTCATGTGCTACAAAACATCATTGGGCAATAATAATAAAATATTTATAGCTCAAATATAAGGCTTGATATGATGAAGTATTCTGGAACTTAGGGGTGGATCCAGAACTAGATAATGGTTGCATATAGACCTTAATAAATCTTCAGTCTATAAAGTATTGATCACTTTGGGTTAGCTGTAGGGGCCGGTTCCCAGCTAGCGGTAGTCCGAATGCTAGTGCACCGTGTCGCTTCAGGCTATTTACACCTGTAGGACAGAAGGACCCTTTCGACTTGTTCCCAAAATGTTCTTTACTTTTAAGAACTTAGATTTAAAAGAATATACGCAGTATCATCAAACACCATCAATATCCAAAAATTCTAAGTATAAGAAAAGTAAATACCCAAATAACAATCAAAGAATGATCATAAAAATTTGCTAAGAGTATTTTCAAAACAAATATTTTCATAATACACTTTATGAAAATAAATATATAGAAGATTCATATTCAAAATAAGTATGATGATCTCAACAAGTAAGGTAAAGCACAAAACCAAGCAATTCTTAAAAGAACTTCCATAAAAGTCATGAACAAGACACTAATAAATATTTTCTCTCAACATTCCAACTTAAAGGCATTTGAATAAATAAATATCAACATTTGGAATCAATAATGGCCATTGGATCTATAATTTGATCAACGGCTGAGGCTGTTTTCAGTTCTGGAACAACCAGGCCGAGTTCGGCCCGAACTCTAGTAAGGGCAGAGTTCGGCCCGAATTTCGGATTCTGGTGACAGAACTGGAATCAGACTGAAAATTGGTTAAGCGAAAAAGATCAAAATAAGAGTGAAAGACATGTATCCATAAAGTCAACAAATAAAAGCCAATAAGATATCATTAAAAGAAGACTTTAAGCTAATTGATTCAAGTGGAGATAACACAAATTTAGTCAAAAGAATCAATAGCTAAATTATAAGGTAAGCACAAGTATGAATAAATATTCTTCAAAATAATATAAAACTTGAGCTTATCTCATATACCGACATAAAGATATTTATACAAAAATAGATGTCAATATAATAAATACATGATCTACATGTAAATGAAGAATTAATGAATATAGTCATGTATCCATCATGAATGATTGAAAAACTATCACAAATTCAAAAGCACGTATAAATAGACTTTATTAGGCAAGAACATAATTGATTCTCAAGAGGATAATCAAAATAAAATATGAGAATCGATAATGAATGTATTATGCAAGCACAAGATAAAAAGTAGTATAAGTGTATACTTGTCAAGTGATAAGAAGCTTGTGCTAAACACATATATTCACAAAAACCAATTAAATACAAATCGGCAAGAAGTAACTATCTCAAAAACATTAAAAATGGAGAGTCAAACTTTAAAACAAAATTCAAGAATCAAGCTCCAATGAACTAGAGTGATATGCATGCTTTATAAAGACAAAGAATAGCGAGCATGCATATGTAAATGTGTCACACTACTAGAAAATGAGTGATAAACTACATAGTGTGAACTAATCATTTAAAGCTGTGTAACTAGTCATGCTAGATAAAAGAAAAAGAAAATCAACTAAGCATGCTAGTATTATATCTCACATTAATTTATATAATAAGCAACTAAAGGATATCAATGTGAGCTAGTAGCAAGACATAAAGAAAAACATGCTAGATTCTACAAATATAAACCATTTAGAGAGAATCGTTTAACATGTTACCAAAGTGGCTCTAGTGGCCACACTTGTGTTGGTGCAATTGCTTGAAAGATGACCTTTGAGATTTGCAACCACCAACACGCTCCTTGGTGCTATATCCCGATACAAGAAGCTCCACCTACAACATTAGGCGAAGACTTTGGTATCCAAATAAACTTGGATCCACATTTGTTAGCTTTAGGGACCCACATACTATTTACTCTAGCATTGGTAGAAAAACTCCTACGAATAGGACAAGTTACACTCATGTGTCCAATGCGAGAGCAATAGAAGCACCTAATACTAGTGTGTGCACATGTATCAGAATGAGCATGATTATGAGCATGTGACATACTAGAATGATGAATATCTCTAGAGTGAGCATGCATGGATTTGGTCTTAAGAATATCATGTTCTAATAGCAAATCATTATGCACACAAGTAAGAGAATCACTATGCATGGATTTGGTCTTAAGAATATCATGTTCTAATAGCAAATCATTATGCACACAAGTAAAAGAATCACTATGCATGGATTTGGTCTTAAGAATATCATGTTCTAATAGCAAATCATTATGCAAACAAGTAAGAGAATCAAATTTAGCATTTAAAGCATAATTCTCTTTTTTAAATAAAGCAATTCTAGAAATAAAAACATCATTTTGTTTCTTTAAAGAGTCAATAGAAGAATCATGCAAATGATTTAGCTCATGTGCTTGCTTCTTAAGATCTTCTATTGATGAGGAAAGAGATTTGATTTTTAAAATTAAAGAATCATTCAAACTCTTTAAAGAAACACAAGATGAGTTTTGAGAATCAAGTCTAGATAATAAATCATTGATTTCATTTCTCAAAAACTCATTAGCTTCTTCTAAATGAATAACCTTTTCTACAAGTTCTTCATTTGTAGAATGAAAAGCCTTAGCAAACTTTAAGGAATGGTTAGCCATGGCTTTCCACTTAGAACACTTATTGCATTTAGAAGAAACATGATTATCTATGCTACTAGAAGAAAAACCCTCTTCATCGGAGGAGGAAGAATATGATGCCATACACAAATAAACAAGGATCTACTCTAAGGATGTTAAGCCTAACAATAGAGACCTTGCTCTGATACCAATTGAAAACACAAGTGTAGGCAACTCTAGAGGGGGGGTGAATAGAGTTTGTGTCAATAATCACCAAATAAAAAATTAACTCTATATCACCTCCACAAAACAACTATCAAGATAGTAAATAAATCAGAGAGAAATGCGGAAGTAAATAAAGATCAGAAGAGCATACGCAAACACAGCAGTTTTAACCTGGTTTCCCTCGTGGAGGACTAGTCCAGGCCTGAGAACTCTAGCTCAGGATTCAAATCCACTATTTATGAAATAGTAGTTTACAACCCGTGCCTTTTCTTCAGAAGAGCACGTCAACTTCTTACAGAGGATCGCAGTGGCGATTTGCTTAGAATTTTCCAAGCGACTTGGAATTGTCCAAGTAACTTTTCTTTTCAACTCTTGCACAAAAATTTCTAGCTGAATCGCACTTGAGTACCTTGGGGCTTAGGAAGTTTTGTGCCTAGTAGATTGGAAGAGTAAGGCTCTTGACTATATAGGCTATGTAAGAGAAAAAGAATAGAAGAGTGGATTGTTTCAAATGAGAGAAACCAAGGCCTATTTATAGGGTTCGGGACAAGCAGAATTCGGCCAGAATTCGGTATGGATAATTCAAATTTTTGGCCGTTGGACAGCTGGTAGCAAGCAGGCCCTAAAAATCAGGGTGCTGGAAATCAGGGGACAGAGTTCGGCCCGAACTCTGTGTGGAGGCAGAGTTCGGCCCGAACTCTGTCTCCAGAAGACAGAATTGGTCCATTGGGCTTTTGGGCTTTGTGGAGCTTGGGCTTGGTTCAGGAATTGGTCTGTTTGTATGGTAGATCTTGGAGAGATATGTCTAGGGGTTGAGATGACTCAGTGCGACTCAACGTACACATTCTCCTAGACTTAATAAATTGAAGATTACAGACATGGAACAAACAGGAAAACCAAGGGCCCTTTGATGATGCCTTTCTTCTGATATTTGAGCAGCCATGAAGACATCTTTTTCCCTGACAGCAGTCGTCCAAAGATATACAGATCTGAAAATCTGAATACCTTTCGGGGGCTTCGCCCCCGAACCCCCGACGGGGGGCGCTGCCCCCCTCGACCCCTGTCCGCTGACTGGGCAGCGGAACCCCCGATGCGAGGTCCTGGATAGGTCGTTAGGCGGTTCGGAGAAATCCCTTTATATGACGCCGTCTTTGGTCCAACATTAATTCTTCATTGCCTATGTCCTGTTTGATCATGTTAGATCATGCTTACTGCATGTCTACAAATACATGTTAGGCCAGCAAAATATGTTGCAGTACGATACAAGCATAGCAATACAATATAGGACAATTAGGACATTGCTAAGTTTAAGTAAGAAAATGATAGTGAGTATATGAATATTAGTGACATCATTATGTTAAACTTAACTGATTAGCCATATTCAAAAACACAATGTAATCATTGGGCCAACATTCATGTATTCGATCACGAGGTTATCTAGCTCGACAATACGTTGTTCCCCAATCTCATACGAGTCCGATTATCTACGGTGGTTCATGAATCACCATACAACGCTTCCGCGGAATAATCATTCTCATCGGGGCGTAACTCTTGTTTGAGTCTAGACTAATTCATTTTTGATATACGGATTGGACCTATTCAATCCTCAAGTTCAATCATCAAGCACATTGAGTCATTCTCGAGTCCACCTTCGCTTCAAACCACAAGTCAAAGCAATCAAATTGCCACGCCATGCAAGTTCAATCACTCCCGCTGTATGAATCACCATATCAGCGCTCACGCGGAGTGATCGCCTTAATCGGTGCGACGCATGTGCGAGGCTGGAGTTGTGCTCGCATAATATAAGAACGTCAATGTTGTGGTTATCGACGAAGCAAATCCAAACATTTTATTTTCATCCGAGCCAAGATCTCATCGATAGTCTGATCGTCATTCATTCAACTAAAAAATCCTCGAGCCAAGTCTATCCTTTCTTCGACACATTTTAACATTCCAAGTATAGCATCCAACGGAATAATAACATTTTACACGATCATCGTTCCTCGAATCAGAGTACCCTCGAGTTATCGTACATCGATCGATACGCCTCAATACCATCGATAATGTATGTAACCTGACGATCTTCCTTTTGCGATGAACTCCGAGTCGTACACTGATGCTGTTGTCCGAGTTGAATATTCCACAATCTCCTCGATATTCAAGATCAAATTCGATCGCTATTCCTTAAGCTAGTTTCAGGATCGTTGTCCAAAACTAAAGTCACATTTCATTTGACTCAATCCGAAATCACAAGTGCGATCCTCTAGCTTTCTCGATCAAGACATACATTTTTATTCATCGTTCTGAATCATTTTCTAACTCGCGTTGCCCATTCACCAGTTGTCCGAACGACATCTCGTTCGGGACATTCGAAGTCACGACCAACTAAGCATGACGCGTTCTAAGGCTTTGCGCGATCGCATCGCCTCGCCGACATACTCGCCGTTACTCGTAATCTTCAATTTTGCTCGAATGATTTCCAAGAAAATCTATACACCACTCAGGATTCGAGCCATCCGATCTAGTCCTCAATCATGTTCGCGTCATTCGCTAAGATATCCTTCAGATTCGTTCGACGAATCTCTAGCATAATCGCTCACGTCATCACGACATACTAAGTTGTTTGCACTATTCCTCAAAATACAAACCAATATTCCATGCATGCCTAAGCGTTAGTTCGATAGCGTTCCTATCGATATACACTCTAAGTGTATCTCCGTTCCCGACCGAACGATACTTAATATTGCTTGCAACTCGTTTGTACCAAAAGGTCGAGGTGCGCGACACGCGGCACAACTTAGCCCAAAGGCCGTGCGCATAGCTATCCCGTGTGGACTATATCCGAGTTTGCACGCTCATTTGCTAATGTCGATGTAGGAGTATTTGGGCACGCACGTGACTTGCTAATTTTAGCACGAGTTTTCTATCAAGTTAAGTTTGACATCGTTCGGCACAAAGGTCATCGCCTATCGATGCGTTTGATTGAACGCTTGCACAAGCTTTTGAAAATATTTAGACTTATTGTATGGACATGCCGAGGGACATTCGAGAGAGAGCGCACACTTCTTTTTCCATGAACGAGCTTTCAAAACTGAGAATTTCAACTTGAAGTCCAAAGACGTAAAGCCGTGCTCTGATACCATTATGTCACGCCCCGCTCCCGTAGGAGCGATCGTCCTCACTAAGGCGTGATGCCACACGAGCCTAGATTGCGCTCATGCAAGGCAGTTTTATAACGGTCGATTTCAGCGGCTACGACGGGGTCGTCGCACAGAAGTCCCAAGCAGAAAGATTGAACATGCAGCAAAAATTTAGAATTAAAACACAAGTTATTCAAAGAACTCTTTATTGATATTGAACAATCAGATTACAATGGGCGCAAGGCCATGATTATAAGTCTCTCGTGCTCACTTTTCTCTCATTTTACAAGTCACTCTGCTCTCTCTCATCTCTCGATACAATGCTTGAGCCAGCGGAAGCTTCGGAAGGCGACGTCCATACATTATGTCCCGTATAAGTCTTGAGTTCACGCGACCGCACGCTTCGACTTGCCAAGGAACTCCGTGCCTCAACGCATCCAAGCGAGCTTTACGCCACGAGCTTCAACCTGTGCTTGGACATGGAGACTGTGTGGGTGTCAGTACTCAACTGTACTGGTGGAGTGAGCTCCTCGCCCACCCATACAAAACCGACACGTTCATTTACTTTGTGCATTTTTAAATTCCTTTCGATTGTCTTGCTAGTCTTGCCTTAGGATCGATTTTAAGACTACAATGCCTAGGCCTATACTGGGTAACGCGACGACAGGGTCGTGCTATAATGCCAACGTGTATTACGATCGAGGCAGTGCCTCATCGCATATGTACTTGACCGAACTTCGACTCGGGACGACGGAGTCGTGCCATACTCTAATCGTAACTTCAAATGTATGTTCGAGACAGTGCTTCGTCGAGGAGCAACTTATGCGAACTCGACCGTGCCTCTAGACCAATTCTTGTGCCAACGACGTCAAGGGGACGACTCGTGCAGGCCGTGCCAGTGGACTTGATCGTGCCATAAAGTTGGGGCCGTGCCTCCCAAGTACCAACCAGACTTAACCAAGTTGCCTTACGGCCCTTTCTGACTTTAACTCGAGACGAGACCACATTCATGCCGAAGCACGTATCCTTGCTATAGACATCTCTTAGGCTCTAGATTGGTGATGCAACCGTGCACACCCTAACCCGTGTCGACTCAAGACTTGTGCTTGCAATAAGCATGACTTGATGACCCAACTCATAACTTGCTAGTACTCGACGCAATCCAAAGGCATACACGCGGATAGCCGCTATTGCCGACACATCTATATGAGTGGTCACTAGCAATGTCAAGCTATCTTAGACTCGGCTCGAGATATCGGCTCGTCCCTCTGCGGGTAGCTAGCCCCGGAAGCGCCAAGTATCTCCCATGCGGTTATCCAGCATCCTATCGTGAGCCGCCTCGCTTCTCCCGGGCCGACATGATCTCGGTGCCCCGACGATCATTCGAGAAGATTACACCTTGTCGACAAGTTGTCCAATGACCATGCTAGACTCAAATTGATCTATCTAGTCCTTCCTTTTTTATGACCATGCTTTCCATCTTTCTATCGAGACTCCCAAGTAGCGGGACCGATCTTGTGTGCGAGACTTATCAAGACTTAGCGAGACTTCCAAGTAGCGGGACCGATCTCGTATGTGGGACTTATCAAGACTTAGCGAGACTCCCAAGTAGCGGGACCGATCTCGTGTGTGGGACTTATCAAGACTTAGCGAGACTCCCTAGTAGCGGGACCGATCTCGACGACAACCAGTCGCGTGGACTTCCTTTGTCCGTGGCATGCTTTTCACTAAACGATCGTGGCTCGTGCCTTAGACGGACCTTGTTCTCTAGGCGACGCTATTGCTCAAGTCATATACTTTATACGACGAGCCTTGTTCTCAAGGGACTATGCGACTTGACAACCGCAGATAGAGCAGAACAGTGCTAGAAATGGCTTCGATAGCCCAACATAACTCTTGTCTAACTTAATCGGGCAACGACTCGACGAGCAGAGGCTACACCGAGCCTCGCATCGAAGGGACGGGTCGTGCACGCGTTTGACTTGAACAACCGAGTTCTCGGGTGCCTAGACTTAAGCCAACAAGCCGTGCAAGGCGACTTAACCCACGGGACATGCGAAGGCTATGACAAGCCTTGGACGACGGGACCGTGCATGCTTTATCAGGCATTTATACAGGCGACACCTATGACTTAGGCTATTTTGAGTGTCGTGGCAACTTAGCAACTTAGGCCAACTTTCTTCTCCCAAGCCACGGGACGAAGGGCCGAGTGTCATTTGAAAGCACGCTGAGCCGACTTCTAAGCAGACCGGGGGACCATTTTCCATGTTCTAAGACATTTCGACCCGTCTAGATTATTCTCTTAGCTATGTGGGTGCGTCTCTTTTATTATCAAGCCTAACTTGTGCAAGTTGAAAACATGCGAGTTATTAAGTGAAGGGTAAGATGAGACGAGTTCACCGAAACTATCCCACCTGAGTGAGGAGTCGCCTCGACCGAGCGAGCCTTCGAGCAGCCGTTGCAAGGCTAAGTCCAAACGCCATCGGCGTTTCGATTCCTCCGATTGACTTTGCGGGACGGGGTACTACATTCGTCGTAGCTCCGTTTGGCATGCCACTGGTTCCTATGCGCAGCTAGTATAACCCTCTTCATGTCCCTTAAGTTTTATTTCATTGTGAGCTTGTTTGGTTGGTTGAATTTGACGCCAAATTTAGCCATCCAAATTCGTAATTTCTAAATTTTAAAATCTTAATTTTGAATCCGGGACTCCAGATTCAATTTTTGACACCACCAGTAGACACGTGGCGTCGTTCTGGCACGAATTCATGTAAAGTTTGCTTGATTTGGAGGACGTGGGCCCCGGCACGTATTTCGGTACAAGACAGGTCCCATAGTCCGAGTCAACGGGCCATTTTGAGATCGGCTTATCGGAATCCAATTTCGGATATACCGTTGAGTTTGTATCATCATTCTGGACTCGTTGACATATACTTTTCTAGATTTAGTGGACTTTGGTTCTGGCACACATTTTCGTACAAATCGGAATTTCGTAGTCCTGGTCAACGGACCATTTTGAGATCGGCTCATCGGAATCCAATTCTGGATATACCATTGAGTTTCTTTCATCATTCTGGACTCATTGACATATACTTTGTTAGATTTAGTGGACATTGGCTCCGACACGTATTTTCTTGCAAATCGGATTCCAATATCCGGGTCAACGGACCATTTTGAAATCGGGTCATCGGAATTCAATTTTGGATATGCCGTTGAGTTCGTATCGTCATTCTGGATTCTTGGACATATATTTTGCTAAGGTTTTGAGGACTTTTATCTTAGCACATTTTTCAGTGCAAAGTGGGTCCAACACGGACACCGTTTTGACCCGAAATTATCTTTTTGCTCATGTGTCCAAATTGGACTTATGGGTAGTCTATTCTAACTATTTTGACCATTCTAGACACGTTGGTAATGGTTGTTTCATCATCCGACACCATCCGTAGACTTTTTTCCTTATCTATCACCATTTGTTATAATTCTTCTCTTTTTGGTTCGTATTTTGAGATCCATGCATCGAAATTGAGATTCGTCGATTCCAGTGATTTCACATCACTAAAATTGATAAGTTGACCATTTGGATGATTATAGAGGCTAGCTTTGACCTAGTTTTACCTAGAATGGACTAGGAGTTGACCAGTTGACCAAAGTCAACTGTAAGTCAATCTTTTACCTAGTTTGACTTAGTTTGACTGAGTTTGACCTAGAATAGGCCTAGAAGCATAGAATTAATGTATTTATATATATTGTTTACTCTAGAACACTAAGTAACTCTATATATTCATATTAGGTCTATGTGACGTCGGTTCAGGCATAGACCCTCACTTATTGCTCAGGACAGCAGGCGAGTACATTCTCTGATAGTTTTCATTGTCTTGATATCTGCTATATCCGATTCAGTTGTAGTATTTTACTTGATTTCTGACACGATGGTACACGGACTAGTATACGTCGGATCCTATCATGAGACGACATTCCTGGGTTACTATGGTATATTGGTACATTGTTCAATCTTGTTTTCTTGTACTTGTATAGACCCCGATTCCTAAGGGGATTTGCCACCCTCTTAGAGAATCCCACATCATGACGTGACATGTCCGGATCCATTATACTACTCGGAGATGGGGAGTTATTAGAGGTTATGTGATCATACCCCACCATTCATGTTTCATGTGAGTGCTAATCATATAACCCATGTATGATTAGCCAAGTGTTAGTCATACATCTCACGTATGACTAGCCAGGCCATATTCTTGTGCAAGTTCCTAAGCCGATCACATAATGCTCTAATATCTCAAGGTACCATTTTATTTTTGTATTATACATGATATCCAGTTTTACATATACTATTTATATTCCAGTCTTGATATTTTATCTTGTATTTCATTATAATTGTCTCTTATAGAATTTGTCAATTCACATGGAACTGCTGTTAGTTTATGTACTCGTTCCCATCCTGACTGGATACGTTGATAATATTTTTAGGAGTTGTTATGCCCTCATTATTGGACTACAGGATGATGCTAGCTGAGGTAGATCTCGATATTCTTTCACCGTGAGTTGTCTTCCAGGAGTTCTAGGTCTGGTAGTTATTTTAGTTTTGTTATTGTCTTCCTCCGTTTTATTTCTTGTCTCATTTGATCCTATATATATTCTAGATGTTCTAGTGATATTGTTATATTTCTTGTCTTATCTTCCATAGCATTTATGATGTGATATGAGTACCTTTATAGTGATGGATCTTTTAGATGTTGTAGTTAGTATCGGGTACTTGACAGCGCTCTACCGTCGATACTGCGACGTAGGCTGGGCGTGGCTCACGTATTCGTACCCGTATATTCGAGTGCGGGTCGTGACATCACCCCCCTCTAGAGTTGCCTTCAATTGGTATTAGAACATGATTCTTGAACATTACTCACATCCTTGAGCAGATCCATGGCAACCACAAAATTTATCTACCCTAACAATGGTGAAGGTCAATCAACTAGTAGGCACCCTATTTGATGGAACAAACTACACATACTGGACGACAAGAATGAGTTTCTATCTCAAATCGCTTGATTTTGATTTATGGGACATAGTTATTGATGGTTATAAAAAGCCTGATAAGATTATTGTTGATGGTGCTCTTGTTGATAAACCGCATGACAGGCACACTGAGCTTGAAAAGAAACAAGTCTATCTTGTTGTTAGAGCTATTAATGCATCATTTTGTGCTGTGAACAAAACTTTGTTTAATAGAGTTTCCACTTGTAACACTTCACACGAGGTTTGAAAACTTCTTGAGGTAACTCATGAAATTACTTCACAAGTGAAGAAATCCAAGATCAATAGGCTGACACAAGAGTATGAGGCACTCAAAATGAAGCCTAATGAGACCATCACACAAATGTTTACTCGTTTTCTTGATATTGTTGATCATCTTTCTTTTCTTGATAAGGATTACAACAATGACGAAATGATACGCAAGGTGCTCATGGGACTCACCAAGAACTGGAATTGCAAGGAGACAATAATCATTGAAGGAAATAAGCTCACCATTATGACCCTTGAGACACTAATGGGTAAGTTGATGACTCACAATCTAGACCTCGAAGAATTTGAAGAGTCAACTCACAAAGAGAAGGCCATCGCACTTAAGGCGCATCACAAAAGAGCTTCAGACAATATATATGAAGATGATGAAATAGATAATGATGAAATGTCCTAAATTTCCAGGAACTTCAAACGATTTCTAAAGTATGAGAAATCAAAATGCAAGAAGAAAGATATTGAAAATGAACCAATTTGCTACAACTGCAGAAGACCAGGTCATACGAAAAAGAAGTGCCTAACAACGAAGAAAAAGGGAAATCACTACAAACAATCAAATAAAAATAGATTGTCATCTCACAAGTATGCTAACACAAGTATATGCTGTGAAAGGGAAGCAAGCGACTCCGAAGAAGAAGAAAGCTATCATCAAGCTGCAAATATATGCTTAATGGCATTATCCAACGAGGTACAAAATAATCCTCTTTTTGAAGAAAATGAATTCTCTTATGATAAATTATCTGACGCTTTCAATGATTTATTTTATGATTGCAAAAAGCCTATAAATAATTATAAACAAGCTAGAAAAGATAATATATCATACAAGCTTGATAATGAAAAGCTTACTTACTTATTAAATGATGTTACAGACACTTTTTCTCCTGATATTTTAGCTGAGATCTCCATACTTAAATTTAGCTTGCATTAGGCACTTAAATGCATTAAGAAAAGCACTAGTAAAAATGCTAAAATTAAGGAGGAATTATAATCAGAAAATAAGAAGTATTCTATTGCTTCACTTAGAATTGATGCCCTTACTGCTAAATATGATGAGAACTATGCTAACTCTAAAAAGTTAGATATTAGATTGGAAAAACGACTAGTACAACATGTGACTCAATATAACACGAGATACGTGGCACATCACAAAGTCACACACGAAAGATCTTTTACAAAGGAAGCATTAAAAAGCTAAAGCTTCACATAATCATGCATTCTATTACAAGTATCCACGCACATCATATCACACCACATCTACACCTAGCAGAAATGTTTATATTTATTGTCATTATTGTGGTATAAAATGACACATTTCTAATCATTGTCAGATTAGAAAGCTAGTTGATATGAACCTGTGCAAATGGGTTCCCAGAACTAACAATTGTGGATCCAAGTTTTGGATACCAAAGTCTTCGTTTAATATTTCAGGTGGAGCTACTTACGCTGAGTCATAGAATCATGGAATATGTTGGTGATTGTAAAGCTACAAATGTTATCTTCAAGCAATTACACCAATGTGCCAATTGATTCTTCCTAGATTATGGCTAAAATTATAGAATTTAACATATTTTAATACATATTTTGATACTACATTCATAGACAGGTAGAAATTCTGAAGCTGTATGACATTACTTAAATTTCTTTTAATCTTTGTTTATTAAAGCAAAGATTATTTTTCGGTAAACGTCGAAATGATCCTTTTGTTAAAGAAGTGTAAATAGCCTTAAACGATCTGGTATTTAAGTCTTTTTGGACCATCGTTAGATGGGAACCTGCCCCTACAGCTAACCCAAGATTGATCAACACTTTATAAACTAAAGATTTATTAAGGTCTTTGCCAATTGTTGTTCATTTTTCTATTATATGTTGTGTATGTTGCATCACTCTTTTGTTTCTCTATTTTGTCACTTAATTGCTTCATCATGACTAACTATTTTGTTTCTCTGTGTTAATCTTTACACTTGTTATTTGAAGTTGGCAAGCTCTTCATATCAAAAGTTTGTGGTTGTCTGAAGTCGACGAATCCTTCGTATCAAAGCTTGTGGTTGTTGAAGTCAGCATGTCCTTCTGTAAGCCCACTTTCTGAATTTTTAAATTTTTATTTATTTTTAGTTTTAAATATTTTTAGAGTTAGACAATATTTTTTTAATTCTATAAATATTTTTGAATGACAAAAGATTTGCCAAATTATTTTTAGGATTTAAGTTTATAAAATATGTTTTAAATATTATTTGATAATACTGAATATTATTTTGAATTATTATTGTAATCAAACATTAGAGTTAGATTTGATTAATTAATTTTGAAATTAATGACTATTATCTTTGACCAATAAAAAGATTTGCTAAATTATTTCTATAAGATTTAAATTTATGCAAATATACTTTAAATTTTATTTGATATTATTTATTATGATCAATTATGTATTGAGATTTGATCCATAGAGGTTTGAGATTAATTTGATTTGAATTTAATGTAAAGATTTATTCATCAGATCCTTGACCCTTCCAAATTAAAAAATTGAGTCAATCTCCATCTATTTAAGGAGTCCTTATTCTTCTCACAAAACTAAAATCCTTCCAATCTAATCATAATTAAGTATTTGCTACCATATATATGCTTATTGAACCAATATCATCTCCCATATTTTCTTTTCCAAAATTCCTCTCTTTTTCGTCCCAAATATGCCAAAATTCGTCATAAATTCAGCCTTATTTTTTTATTGTTTAGATTAATTAGTTTCTTTTATTGTTTAACAAATTTGTTCCCAAATATCATTTTTGATGTATTATTGAATTCGTAAAATAAAATAGCTATTGTGAATGAGCAGTTAAATATAATTTTATTGTATTTAAGATTGATATTAAGATCTAGACAGCATACTACCGCCGATGTTGCGACATATGCTGGATTTGGCTATGAACTCGTATCCCGAAAAGCGAGTGCGGATCGTGACAAATTTTTTGGTAGCCCATGCAGGTATGTTTTCGTAACATTGTGCGAACTCGTGGTAGTACTTAAGATAGGCGTACTATTGCGAGCCTGCGATTAGGAAGTGCTCATTCACAATTAGGATTGATTTGATTTTAGGAGAATGGCTAGTACTAGGTATACCATAGGAAAGTCCTTATTTAATTTGACTGTTGGGTAGTTAAGGATGCTATATAGGCCATATGATTTTGCTAGAATTTATTAAATTCTAAACCCTATTAGATAACTTGAAAAATTTTCACAGAATGCTATACTATTGTATTTTAATACGATGGTATGATCAAAGGTGGGCAGACTATTCACTTGGTAAATTAGGACTTCCTAGGATTCAATTCCTAATTTTGATCCTTTGTTGTCACGCCCCGCTCCCGAATAATCGGGTACGGGCCGATGCATGCCCGGCCTCCACTGTCGTTGACAGCGGTAGTGAGCCGTCTAGTTATCAATAACAAGAATAATCTCATTACAACATCTAATCTCGGAATCTATACTAACCATCACAGCAATCCACTATACAATTATTACAACTTATACATAAATGACCGGTTACAAAGCCGGTAAAAGATAAAACTATCTAACAACAATATATACAACATGTACTCAAATACATTCAATCAGTCTCCTATACATGAATCTATATATCAATATCCGGAGTGAGCTCCGCTGCTAGCCATGACAGTCTACGGGATCAATCTCACCTGTAATCAACAGTCCAGTCAGGATGGAGCAAAGCACAATGTAACTCAATAAAACTCACCATGGAAGATCGAACAGTATAGCAAATAGAACTGAAAGACAGAGAAGCAATGTGAATATAAAGTATGCACTAGTTATGTGTACATGTGCAATTGGACGTTATCAACATGTGGGGACTAATATGTAATCAGGCATATAAAATATGCTATCAGTCAATCAATAATCAGGATGTCTGACGACAATGCTATCAGTCACGCAATAATCAGGCATGTCTGACGACAATGCTATCAGTCACGCATGAAATAGACATCAGGCATACGGTGTATGCTATCAGGCAATATTTGTCCAATATTAGTCAATCACATGTCTTAGAACGTCCCCCATCCGACACGAGAAATAATGCAAACAATCGATCAAGAACAAGTGAAATAATGACACGAGACAATGTGAGTGCAATGCATGCAATGATGGTAATACTGAGTACATGTACTTGCCTCTTTTCTGGGGTTTTGTCCAAGTCTTCTAGATCACCTAAATAGGGAACATAGAATTAGAGAATTTCTAATTAATCCTTAAACCTACTAATGCTTCCTACACTATCCATATTATTAATAACAACCTACTGAAACCTATTGTATACTACTTGACCAATTTTACAAACCTTACTGCTCAACCCTTGTCTACATTGTTTTTATTCAAAAACTTATTACAATTAATAACCCCCTGTGGTTCTAAATAAATTCAATTTATTCAAATCTCTATTACCAACTGAATCCCAAGCAAGACCAACTAAGCCTTTACTTACAAAGGCTTTTGCTTATAATCCATTACTACACAAACTTACCACTCATTGGCTAATTTCAAGTACACCTAAGCTAATGGTCAAAAATCAGTACTATTCTTGACCACTCACAGTTTAACATTTAATGATAGTCGACCCAAACCACATGATCAGCCCATTAAATTCGACCTTATGATCCAACTAAAGGGACGAAGGATCCAAGTTCTGCATACATCATTCAAGCCACAAGTTCTATTAATACTCAACAAAACATCATACCTCCCTCTGAAAACTTAATACTTAAAACAATAAGAAAACTCAAAACTGGCCCAGAGCAAGGAGCCCTAATCTCCATCCAACGGCTATGACACAGTGATTCTCAAACCCGTTTGAAAACAGAGTACACCATATACACAGCCAACAGATGCCATTTGCTAACGAACACTACATACCCTTCCCAAATCAATTGCAGACACAAAACCGACACTATCATCATGACACGAAAATTGTTCTCAGGATACAATCCTGACTACTCTTAATGAACTCGAGAAGCGCCCCATCTGTTTCCCCAAACCAATTTGACAAGAAAAAGGAATTATACCTGAGTCAAGGAGTGTTAACAATGTCTCTCTGAGTCCGATACGTCGTTGTCGTGTAGAGAATGGTAAAACAGGCTGTCCTCGGCATTATAACGAACAGGTGACGCGCAAGAAAAGAAGGCAGCAATATGAGTTCGATTCAAAAATGTTCGTGATCAAAAAAAATCTGGAAACAGTCAAGAACCCACCACAAACCAATCGAGATCAAGAAATACGAAACCAATCAAAAATCTGTTCATGAATCAACTCAGAAATCATCCCGCTAACACAGTAAGAATAATTCAAATATTCCAAAGAATTTGCAAGGACGAATTACTTACCGACCTACTGTCGAGAGCTTGATCCTTTAATGATCGACCGATCAATACGGGAGTTTGATCTGAATCACTCAACGCCAATTCTTGATCGATCACACATCGATCAATTATAAGTCATTGATTGATAGGAAGAATTTTACTGGAATACATAGAGGAGCTTACCGATCCCTCTCAATCAATTCGAAACAACACTTCACTTCTTCATGAATTGTTGATCGTCACAAAGAGAGACATCCTCGTCAGCGCTCAAGAACCGATCACCATTGCTGCAGCTTCCAGAGCTCGGAGGAGGGGCTCAGTGGAGAACGGAGGAGGGCTTCGCCAGGCTAGAAGTGGTGAGGAAGGAGGAGGTCCGGCCTCTTATTTATAGGCGGAGACAGAGGAGACAATTAGAAAACGGTTGGAAGTTAGTTACGAATTGGTTAAGATCCAAGGGTTGGGTAGGACGGGTTGGTTAGAATGGAACGGTCGAGATTGCGGAAGGGTCTGGATCTTCGGCCTTCTTCTCCGTCGAGTGGCGCTGCTACTCTTGCTGTCGTCGTCTTCAATTTGAAACAAAGCATGGAGGGAAAGCAAATGTGGAGAGAGGATTCAATTGAATTGTGAATAGATTTTTTTTTTTTTTTTTTTTGTGAGAAGTAAGTTTAAATAGTTGAGTAAGGTGTGCGGCCCAAGCCGAGCAAAAACTTAGGAGAAAATTTGAATGAGTGCATGAGAAAATGAGAGAAAGAATGAGTGAACCAAAATTAAAGGAGTTGGGGTTTGGGCTGTCCCGACCCAAAGAAACTGTTGGGCTTAGCAAAATGGTGTTAAAAGGTTTTAAGAAACCATTAAGGAAATAAACGTAGTTAGGAAAACATTATAAGGAAAATCAGTTATAATTTATCAATCTTAATATTGGAATATATTTTTAGAAAATAATTTAGAAAATCATTAGTGATTAGTTAAGAAAATCAAGTAAATTAAAATCTTAAATTAATTCTATAAAATCATATAAAATATACCTAAATTTTATTATTATAAAAAGTGGAGTTACATTTGTGCAATTTTATTTTCTGCATTCTCTAAATATCGTCATACCGTAAGGTCTGTATTGCTTATTTAGTTTCCACTGGCCGTAGAAATTATTTTTCTAAGAGTCAATATTTTAATTTCATCCATTGACTTTGAGCTAACATGATTCGATTATTAATATATTAATTCCAAGTCATCTGCATTCATTTTTCGATCGTTTTATTTTCAAAATTGATTCTTTCACTTAAAGTACAGATACTTATACTTTTTCTATCATGATCGTCTTGGAACTTGTTTGAATATCTAGAAACTCTTTTGAAAGTTCTTATGGACAGAGTTTGAAAGAATATTTGGTGAATTACAATGGCAAGGCAGATGCGCACTGTCGTCATTTATTTGGATTATGGAGACTGCGGGTTCACTGCAGCCAGCAGCGTACTGGCACGACATGACCTCTAAGTTAAAATAATTTCAACTAAGCGTAGGTTACCGAATATTATTAAAATTATGTCCAGTTGTCCTATTTTGGTATTTGAGTTGTTGTGTCAATATTGGATAAATTTTATAGAATATTCGATACAACATCATATTTAAGTCGTGAAACCAAGAGTTTACTGCAGCCAGATGTACACTGGTGAGACATAAATCCTTGGTAAAATAACTTCAGGTATGCTTACGGTTTCGAATACCATAGATGCTATATCTTTTATTGGCTACGATTATTAATTTTTCAAATTGATTGATGCCTTAATTCTTATTATCGTCTTCTCAATAAACTGATAGTTCTTCCTTTCTTTTTTATCTTTTATTTTATATCGTTATTAGATTTCCTAGTAAGCTTTTAACCATATTTCTTTCCACTAGATATATAATCGTATCTAGATTTGATAATCATGCCTAAAATGATTTGGGTTAAATAAGTTGATCGTGCCGAAACAATTTCGACTTTTGATCGTTCTTAAACATATTTGGTCATGACTAGACCGTTTGACTATAATTCATCGTGTCCAGCAAATCTTATCTTAGGATTCAGTTCTCTCCACGGTTATACCTAACTTATTTTGATCAATCGTATCATCTTTTTTATTATATTTGTAACTCCTTATTTTATTTTACTTTTTAGATTGGAGATTTTTACAATTGTTTGTGCTTAAATATAATTCTTAATAAATTTAAGTATGACTTATTATTATTTTTTATTATTATATAAGGTTTAAATCAAGTAGAATTTAATATAAAAATAGTTTAATTATTAATAAGTTAGTAAATGGCAATTTTGTAATTAAATATAAAATAAGAAATATTGTTGGTGAATAATAATTAGTTATTGATAAATAGTAGTTAGTAATAAATAGGAATTAAGAAGTTAATTAAAATATTGCAAAAAGTTGTATTAAGAGCTTGGAGTGTAAATAAGGATTAGAGGGGGGACTTATAGGCAAATTGGCTTAGTGGGAATTTAAAGCAAAAATGGATGGCTGGATATTGAATAGAAATTCAATGAGTGTGAATGTGAGAGTGAACCAATAAATTAAGAGAGGCCATTCACATTATGTAACTTATTTTTCTTTCCATTCCATAACCGTTTCTCTTCTCACTATAAATAGATCCCATCGAATTACAAATTCTTCACATCTCAATGTTAGCAGACCCCTGTCCATTCCTTCCTCATTTTCGAGCAGCCGTACGATGAACCGACGCAGCAACACCTTCTTCTTTTTTCGGTAAAAAACTGAACTCTAGTCCTTGTTATAGTTAAATCCAAGAGGATCCTTATGCAAATACCAAACCAATCTTGGCTTGTTGGTCACCTGACTGGCCCTAGGATCTAATTCTGACATACCTGAGTTCGAGCCCCCTGTTAAGCATTTTTTTGAACATGTAATGGTGGATAGCAACGTTGATTTAAACCATTCAAATAAATGGTTAAGATTAGATGAATTAAATGAGATCCAACGGTTAATAACATGGGGATGCTTGCGGATAAAAAAAATTGGGGATGTGGATCCTTCCTCACACACACACACTATACACATGTTATCGAGGTCGTAGCCCATTGGAAACGGCGAGGCACCCCGACGTGGAGGGCGCGGGTCGTGCCTCCTTGGGAGCATGCTCCCAAGCTCCATTAATAAGTGGAAACCCAAATATATATATATATATATATATATATATATATATATATATATATATATATATATATATATATATTACTTTTATTTTCCATCAGACTGATATATATATATATATATATATATATATATATATATATATATATATATATATATATATATATATATATATATATATATATATATATATATATATCAGTCTGATGGAAAATAAAAGTAATATATATATATATATATATATATATATATATATATATATATATATATATATATATATATATATATATATATATGGCTTCCATATGAAAACAAAAACTGTTTTGACCTTATTGGTCAATGTAACCACCTTAAAACCCGAGCCACTAGACCAAAGTTTGAATCCTATGTTAAGCTTATTTTTTGGTAATATATATTATATTATTTATGGTATTATTGCATGTAGTATTTATGTATTTATCCGGCCGCAGGCACTCCTTCGCCCTAGCACCGCCCCGCCATGGCCGAGTCCGCGGTGAGCGGTACTTCCTTGAGCTGACCCGGCGGCCGTGCCGTGAGCTGGGACAGAGCTCTTCCCTCCTTCGTGCTGTGCGCCGGTGACCGCGTGCTCGGGAGAACCCACTTTGAGTCTCCATCCTCTTCTCCTTTTCTTTAGTTGTATTTTTAGGACGTATTTCTCGGGTGTGGAATTTAAAGTTTTTGCTGCCAAGCATGCGACAATGCAAAAATTTTTAATACCATGATTCTAGAGGTATGTGCCTTAGTCAAGGACTATGTGATTATCGTAGCCTTGCTCACTAGAATGACGAAGATTCTGAGTATCATGATTTTGGACAGACGCATATGATTGTCGAACTGTGTGATTTTGAGACTATGATTGTGGGGGTGTTGACCTAGAAGTAGTACTACCATCTTAAATTTCGAGGACGAAATTTTTTTAAGGTGGGTAGACTTGTAACACCCAGTTTTCTAAATGAGGGTAATTTTGAAATTTTATGATTTAATTTATTTAATTATTATATTTAAATAATAATATAATTATTGGTGATTTTTAATCAATTTAAAACTATTTAAAATTATGACTTGTGATTTTGATGTGCAGCTAGTGAAACCCTAGAGACTGTCTACCCTAGAGCCTAACCATGTGATTTGGAATATTTATTTATTATTTTTAGCCTAGGGATAATTTGGTCATTTTGACTTATTAGAATTATTGATTTATTTAATGGATTGACGGTTGTTGATTTTGACTTTTACTAGTTGTGACCTAAGAGACTAACCTAGATGTTGACTCTAGTTAAGGTGACTTGATTAGCATGGTGAGACCCTAGTCTAACTTAAGTCAATCTAAGTTAGTCATGTAGGAATCAAGACTTGAATAAAAGACTTAGTGAATTGGTCAATAGGCTTGAGGCTTAGGAGAGTGATTTCTAGACTAGTGCTAGTTGGCCCATGGCCCATGACTTGAAACCCCTAACCCTAATTTCATTCATTATGACCAGCCATAGGGCTCCCCCTCCCTATAAATAATCTCCTCATTGATTGTTCTTGCCTCTTTGTAATATTTCAACAAATTAAAGAAAGAGATAAAGAGCCATCTTCCCCAATCCATAACTTTCTCATTTCAAGTTCTTTTTTGCTCAAATTTTTTGCATTAGGTTCTAATTAACCTCTTCTTGCTGTTCATGGAGAGTAATCTCAGCCTTGGATCAATTTGGAGCATTTGGCCATCAAGGAGAACACCCCCATTTGAAGCTCTTTCTTGCTAATTGCACATATAGGTAAAACCCCTTAAATTGTATTTTAATTCCGATTTCTTTGCATATTAGGATAGATCTAGGAGTCCCCTAACTGTCCCTAAAGTTTGGGTAGGTTTTGGGTCCGTTTGATATCCGTATCGAACACGTATCAATGTGTCTATGTAGGTGTTTGATGAAATGCTTGAATGGATTAAAACTTTGTAATTTCTAAAATAAATTACATATTTGGGAAGCCCTTGATGTGTGTTTTCGAACCCCCACTGACTGAACACAAATTCGTGTCGTTTTCGTATCGAAAATGATCGTGGACACGCTGTACGACACAGCGCACGGGTGCCCTGCTACTCGTGTCCTGTTTCTCCGTGGACACGCCACATGGACACCTCATTTTCGACACAGATGTGGGGGCCATCACTGACAGACCCCCCTCGAGTCTCATGGACTCTCGTGTCATGTCGGACACGGAATCAATCACGTACCGGTTTTACACTGCTGTACCCGCGCGGATTTTGCTCTCTGACACGCATCATTTGACACGTACAGACGCGACTTGGACACGGAGCAAGGCGTCGACCCTCTAGCCCTATATCCCCCTAACCCTAGACACGATCACGTGGCCTCTCGATCTCTGTGTCAAGCCTAAATCTATTCTACACGGCTGCACAAGGCAGTCCTGTGTACAGACTCGTGTCTATGTATTTTCGATGCTTGGACACGTCGTGTCCCACTTTGGGGACACGACACACACTGAAATGAATGTCCACACCTACACTATTGTTTACCAACCATTATTTTAGATTAATAACATGTTTTGGCTTTCGAAATTTCATTTTTCCATTGTTCACTGATACACTGTGTTCCTATTGCGATTTCTGAATTTAAAATGTGTTCAAACCATTTTTTCCATGTTTTAAACTGCTATATAAATTCACATACATATGTATTAGTTACTGTTAATATTGAGTTTATGTTTGGTGTACGAATTTTGGGCTCAAAATGGTTTAGGATGGCTAGGACTGAATGTGTTCACTGATATGTGTTAACTGCCATTGATTCCATTTTTTCCTGAAAACCTTATTGATTAGCTGTCATTTTGATTCCATTTTCATGAGAAACTAACCCATTACTGCTCTCTAATATACACACAATATTTCTTGACACACCACTGTATGTAAAATACACACACAAATCTGGAAATGGATGAACTATATACATTACACACTGTTTAAATAACTGAGGAACCTGAGAACTAATTGTTCCTCTCATGTTGATCCTTCACACTCTCATGTGTTAAACTCACACACAAGACACAAATTCTGAACCTGAGAACTAAGCTATATGACCCACTGTCCTCTCATATGCCCACACATATCTGAACACCCTCACCCTCACCCTCACACACATACACACAATATTGACACCCATATTGACATAAAACCATACACACAAGATACATTACACTGTTAATGTAAACACATACCACCTAACACTGATAACTGAGACCCCCTTCTTTACTGAAAACAGAGAGTAAATCCTGGGCCTCTAGTAAGGTCTCAGTTAGGTTAGATAGTGGCAACTATATGCACATATCTTAGTATATGGGGTTGAAGGATATAAGGTTGTATATGTGATTATATATAGGCCTAAGGTCATGTTCGAATATGTGTATGATATATATATACATATATGAATGTGGGTATCATGTTAGGTATAAATAGGAATGCATGTTATTTATGTATATATAATATGATACATACAGTTTAAATATAAATGCAATATATGAATTATGTATGCATGATGACATGTTAGGTATGTAATGTGTATAGACACTATATGAATGCTTGGATGAGTATAGATATATATATATATATATATATATATATAATGTGTTTGCTCTGTGACTTTGGGATTGTGATTGATTGCTAGACTAGGCTTGGTTAGGCCTAGTGAGACTTGTTAGACTCGTTTGGGTTAGGACTTGACCTAGTTGACCTAGTTTGACTAGTGTGGTTGACTAGAGTTGACCAAGTGTTGACTTTATCCTAGTTTGACCTAGACAGCATGCAGATGCATTGTAGATTACATTTATCATCTCCTGTATACATCTTGACTTGTGTTGCTCTAACTAGGAGTCATGTACCTCATCTCGGACAGTACATTTACTACAGCTATTCAGATACCAGGCGAGTACATTCTCTGATCATTTCATAACTTGCTTAGAATTATATTCCTGCTCTAGTTTACCTTATTTGATGCTGTCACGATATTATCACGGATTGGTACTATATGGATCCCAACATTGAGATGTTTTCCCCCTCGGGAGCATCGGATACATCATGTCGTGTGTTTCATGTACATCATGTATTCCTCGCTCTCATGTTATTCATGTTTCTCATGTGGTTCATGCTCGTTCATGCATGCTCGTGTAATCTCATGTACTCTCATGTTCGGTCATGTTTCTCATGTATCTCATATATAATCTATACTTCATGTGCACTCATTTATGAGCCCTCATGTGAATTTCATGTGCACCCATTTATGGGCCTTCATGTGAATATCATGTGCACTCATTTATGAGCCCTCATGTATACTTCATGTGCACCCATTTATGGGCTTTCATGTGAAAATCATGTGCGTAACATAACTTGTCTGGATCCTTGTGTGTTGATCGGGGTATGGGGGAGTATAAATAGTCATGTGAACAATTCCAAAGTAGTATAACCATGTACGTCTCTTTAGTATATTCATGTGCAAATCCAGCCGTTCATATGTCGACTTTGTACTCTAATTCACTAGTCACTGGTAGCTCTCTACTTATAGTAGATATTTCCATTACAGTTCTCTCTCTATTTACATCATGTACTTTTTTTCAGTTTCATGTATCGTACTCTCTTGCATGTTTATATTTTCTAACCTGTTATAATCTGCGTGAGATGTATTGTGCTCGCTCCTATCCTGACTGGACCTGTTAAAAATTTACAGAGGATAATGAGGAACCCTGCACCCCTTACTTTGGAGCTTGCCTAGATGACACCCGCGACCTGGACCCCTGGGGAGGTTCAGGCAGCTGCTGAGGATGATACCATGCATAGTTTAGAAAGTCTAGACTGTTTTCCTTTTTATGTTAATTGTTGTCTCTGATTTCAGAGTTGTATATTTATAGAGATGTTGAGACTTATGTTATTTCATTTCTGTTGTACCTCAGTTGAGGATTTCTTTATCTATTCCATCGTGCTATATTCTACCTTAGATTGTGATTGAGTTGTACCTCTGTGTTTGGCCTCCTTTTGGAGAGTATTTCATGTTATGTTAGTTATAGTTCATGACCTAGAACAGCGTTCTACCACCGACACTGCGGCGTAGGCTGGGCGCTGTTACGTACTCATACCCTCGCAGTGGGTGCGGGTCGTGACAGTTGGGTATTATAATGGGTACTTTTAAGATAGAGGTTTATATCTATAAAGTATATTGGATGGGCTTTATTAGGTTGAACTTTTAATTGACAAATATTTTCTAAAAATTTTATTAAGGATTTTATAGCTTTATAAAAATAAAATATTTTAAAGGGGTTTAATATCTATTATGTTTCAAAGACAGTATTAGGTAAGACAGTATTAGGTATTTCTATAAAAAAAATTTCTAATTATATAATTACCTTTCCTCCAAGTTAAAAATCTCTCTTAGATCATTAGAATATACTTGATCGTAGCGAATCGTATTTCATATTTTCTTACGAATTCGACATTCTATACATCGACCCTAGGCTAATCAGACGATTCCGAACGCAATGGTATTATTGGTTTCACCAGCAAAGGATCTCAGGAGAGTGCATTTGTTGTTTGTTTCCAATGTTGTTAATTACTATAGTTCATTGTTAGTTGTTTGATATTTGATTCTCGGCACGCTCGTTACACGGATACCATATCATGTATTTTCTTTCATATCTTGTCATGCTTCTTACATGTTGTGTCGGAAATGAGAGAAGTACCAAGTAGATGTGTGATCAGACTAGTAGATCATGTTTATTGTATCTTGCTACTTAGACCGTGTTTACTTTATTGCTATTTAGACAGTGAGGATACAAATCCTATGAGACCATGCGGTGTAGTGTCGCAGTCGATCACACATCGAAAGGAGTACTTCAACACACTTAGATAGATATGTTTCCTCGTTTCACCCTTTATATGCTTTCATATATTTTCCTGTCTTTTTGTTCACTATATTACCATGTTATTGTAGATTCTCTCATCATGTATTTTATGGCTAACCTTTGTTTTGTAGTCGTTATCATATATTTGGAACTGTACTCAATGAATTGTACCAGTTCCATTCCTGACTGGAAACCTATTTTTCAGTTTTGTCACAGGTACTCTATGTTTTGGATCATTAGGGGAGACATGGGTATATGCGTAAGTCAACCCTAGACGTCTAGATAGTCGAGTTAGTTGTCTTTTCTATTTTGTGAGACATTGTATATTTTAGCAAATATAAACTTGTAAATCTTGTAATTAATGTAGCAATGTGAATGAGCGATAAAGTTATTATTTTATGTGATTTTGAGCATTGTGGCTAGACAGCGTTCTACCACCGACACTGCGGTGTAGGCTGGACTTGGACACGAACTCGTATTAGAAAGCGGGTGCGGGTTGTGACATATGCTATGGCTATTGATGCACTAGAGCCAGTACCAGAAATAGTATCGAAGCCAGAGCAGGAGCTAGTAGCTGACGTCATTACGGGTCTTATTTCACTACATTCTCATCCAACTTTGCATTATTTGATTCTGACGCTTTACATAGTTTTCTATCGCTTGAGTTTGTACATAGACATAACCTTATCACTAGACCTACTAAGAAAATTGGTAGAGTTATGACTGGAGGGGAAAGCAGTATCCATTAGTGATATGTATAGCTGTCTTAACTGGAAATGGACTGACTTAGTGATGCAGTCATAGATTTTTTCGGGGCCAGTATATTGTTCAGTCCTCAGGAAATGAGGAGTTTAGAGTAAGAAGAGCTATGGCAGAGATTATGGGCTGTAGGACCGATTGTAGGAACGAGTTGTAAAGCGCAATACTCTAGAGAGGGGGTGAATAGAGTAGGCAGCAAAAATTAACTATTTAAAAATATTAGTAACAAGATCACATAATATATATATCACATATATGTAAATAAAAAGTAGAGAGTAGAGAGCAAGCGCAAACACAAGGATGTATATTGGTTTTCCTTTTGTGAGGACTAGTCCAGTCGGAAGAACTCTAGCTTCCAGTTGAATCCACTATGAAAAATCACCAAAAGTTTTCATCCGAAGTTCTTGCAACTTCTACAACACGAGCTTTGATCCGAAATACTCGAACGACTTCAATTGTGAAGTGTCTTTCTTCAATCAATCCTCTGATTACAATCATTCTAAAACTTCTAGACCGTACCGTACTGGCAAATCGACTAGAGGATTATAACTAGCTTGGAATTTGAAAATGAAAGCTCAGAACACTTTGGAAGAACGTATTATGCTCAGAGAGAAGATAAGAGAGGTGTGTTGAAATGATCGAAATCCTTCTCTATTTATAGTTTTTCCAAAGGCAGAATTCTGACAGAATTCGGGCATAACTTTATAAGAAAATCTCGGCAAGGTCCGTAACTGCAGGAAGACCAAGTTCAAAATCTAACGTTCACTAACCGAACTCTGGCCGAACTCGAAAAGATCAAGCAGTTAGGAAGTAGTTTGGGTTTTTGTAAGTGGGCTTGTTTTTAAAATAAAAGAGTATTTTGAAAATATTTCTTGGGTAGCCTATTTGTCAGTACGATGCAGTGTCCATCGTATTCCTAGACTCAATAAATATGAAAAATACATTGATGAAATAGGAAAACCAAGAGCCCTTTGATGACGCCGTTCTTCAAATATTTGAGCAGACTTGAAGACGCCTTTTGCACTTGACGGCGGTCGTCCAAAGATAAACAGATCTAGAAATCTGAATACCTTTCGGGGGCTTCGCCCCCAAACTCCCACGGGTGGCGCTGCTCCCTCAATCCCTGTCCGCTGACTGGGCAGCGGAACCCCCGAAGTGAGGCCCCGGATAGGTCGTTAGGCGGTTCAGAAAAATCTTCTTGTATGATGCCATCTTTGGCCCATCAATAATTCTCCATTGCATACGTTCTGGTTTGATCATGCTTACAGCATGTCTACAAATACATGTTAGACAAACAAAACAATATGACTGATACAGAACATTAGGACAATGCTAAGTTAAAGTAGTAACATGATAGTAATTACATGAATATTAGTGATGTTATTATGTTAAACTTAATTGATTAGTCATATTAAAAAACTTGATATAATCATTGGGCTAACAATCTCTCCCTTTTTTATTATGGTAAATAGGTTAAGTTTAAGAAAGATACGATAGATGCATGTATCACTAATAAACACATAATACTGGAATATTGTGTGCTACCTTAAAATTACTTCTCTCCCTTTGACATGATCAAAAATAATCTCCCCCATAATAAAACGAACTTAAGCATAAGTAAAGGAGGAAGACAAAAATAATCATGATCAAGGTTTAGGAGAACAGTGTAATGACAAGTTTAGAAAATTGCATAACTAAAGTATAAAAACTTATCAAACCACAATATAGTTGGTTGAACGTTAACAAAGAAAAATAAAATCAAGCAATACATAGTTTACCAACTAGAAATCCAAAAATGACATTCAAAACACAATATGATGAATAAATAAAACTGTAGTTTTGAAATTGACCAATAAAGGATTTTAATAAAAAAAAATAGATATCAATATAGTAGAAATCAATCATTGGTTATAAATAATTCATGAGAAATTCACAGATCTAGTATATTATATATATATATATATATATATATATATATATATATATATATATATATATATATATATATATATATATATATAAAATGAGACTTTATCAATGATCACAAAAAATATGATTCATAATTTGCCCATACAAATTAGTGTCAATTTCATAAAGAGTATAATCATCGAAAAGAGATCAAAATAAGTATACTAGAACCTATGCAAATTCTATACCAAAGTTCATGCATTTGAATTCAATTACCTTAGCATGATATATGAATATCCATTAGATAAACATGAAGACAAAATACTAGAGAAGGAGAAATTCAGTCGACTTGAATGCTCCCCCGCAAAGTATGATCAGTCTAAATATAGATAATCATGAATTTTGAGATAAAATCTCAATAAGAAATGCCAAAATTAATTTAACTCAAAAGAATCAATAAATTAGGATAACTAACTATATTTGGCAATATATTTTAAAAACTCATATAAAATGAGAGAGTCAAAAAGAGATAATAATAATCATATATTCTCTCATAAAACCAATACAAATCCAAATATCATGAATAACTCAGCAAGATATTTAACTAAGACAATATAAGTCCATAGTGAACTAGGTATACCACATGTTAAGGGCATAAAATAATTGAAATAATTAATTTGTTCTCCCTTAAAACATGCGTATATAGTTCAAAAATAATTTATATGCATAAAATAGATAAAATAAATAATCAAAAGATCTAAGGGATATCCAAGATATGCATCTTTCTTTCCTTTGATCAAATGCATATAAAATTCCAAACTCAAAACAAATATCATCTTTAGGCAAGAAAAAGAAATATCCAATAAATAAACGCTTAAAGATGAAGAAAATATGTCTTCAATAAAAAATATAACACAAATCATTTCATGTAAGTAAAAGATTTTTGAAAGTTGTCTTTAATACGAATAATGGACATATTCAATAAATCAGAGAGAAATGGGAAAGACTTTTGAAATGCAGAATTTATTATGAAAAGTTGCATAAAAATGTTCGAATGCGTCTATTTAGTCCTTAGACTGAAAGCTGGCGATTCGAATCCATAAATCATAAATAAACCTATTTTGAAAACATAACTAGATAAATGTCCAAAGAAAAATGTATGGCATGTCAAGGGGATAATTGATTTGAAATAATTAACTACTCCACCTTTACATGGCTCTATCTGTAAAACCCCTAAATTTTTACTAAATATTTTTTTTATAAATTGGTGCTGAAATTTCTTTTTCTTGTATTTATACGTTTCAATAACGTATTGTACGTCGCGCGCAAGATTTCGTTTTTCTTGCTCGTCGAGTGCGAATATGTGCGAGCGTACATATTTTAGAAAAATATTTTTTCTATTTTATTATATACTTTCAAAATATTATATATAATTATTATTCTTGCTATAAAAAGCCTTTTGTTTTTAGCAGTTATTAATCATAAATAATATTTTATTGTATACTAGGAAAAGCATAATCATGTATACATTATTTGTGCTTACATATATATTTCATAAATATTTTATTAAGTTTATTTTTAAATAATAATGTATTTTCAAAATTATTATTATAGTATTTTTGGAAAACATGTTTTGAAATTATTGTGGCAATTTAAATCTTGATTTGATTTACGGATATGTTTTAAATAGTAAATTAATATCTATATTTGAAATTTGATTTATCTTATTTGATTTTAAAATAAAAGATAGAATTTAATTAGATTTAAATTGGATTTTGATTTGGATTTGGATTTATTGAATTAATTTAAATTAATAGATTGAATTATCTAGTTGGGTTTAACTATTCTAATCCTTATCCAACTGAGAATTCCCACATCCTATAAATAGGCAGGTACTCGTCCATATATTTCTATTCTTTAAATTCCACAACCAAACGTGCGTGCATCGTGTCCGTGTTTTCCGTCCAAATTCTTATTTCATCTTTACAAATACATTATCTCCTTCCCCGTGTCGGACACACCCCGACATCATCGAATCCCAAACCCGACTCTAAGCCTGTCCCGGTTCACCCCGATCGCCCCGGCAACCCCTCGCCCAGTCGTCGACATCCGCCCACCAGAACACATCAGCCCCACCGTCCGACCTCGCCATCCCCGGCCATCCACAGACTCACCACCGGTACCATCATCACCGACCACCTACAATACCGACCCGTCCACCGCACCCAAACAACCAAGCACCACCACAACCACCGTACCTCCATTAGTGGCCAACTCCACCACCATCATCGACCGTCGACGACGAACCCCTACACACCGTATCACCACCATCACCCCGCAGACTCCACAGCAAGCATCGATCAAACACCCCAACAAACACAAACACAAATAAACTACCAACGCTACCGCCAACCTATCGGAAACCCGACCCCCGACAAACCTCCAAAACCGGAGAACCCGCCATCACAGCCCCTTTCTCCCGACTGTCGACCCCACAGCAAAAACCAAAACCACTAATAGCAAAAACCAAAACCACCAAGACTTACCCCCCCGGCGTCGACCGCCACTATGCTCTGCAGCTCCGCTTCGAGCGCCGCGCCGCCTAGAACTTCACACCTCGTACGCGCCCCTCCGACGCCGCAAGCCTTTGTCGGCCATGACCACCCCGTCGGTGTCGAGACTCGTTCGCCCGTACCAGAACGCCGCCTGTCCTCTGCCATCACGACCGCCCCCGTCGGTTCTGCCGTGCAGCGCTCACCATACGCCGCTCGGCCAGATCCCTCTGGCAAATGTCGCGCTTGCCGTCCTTTGCTGCCGAGCCACCGAAACCCCGATCCCCTTCCTCCTCTCTTCCGCAGCTCCCCGCGTCCTCAACACCGTCGACGAGTCCGCCGGAGACGCGTGCAGCTCTTCCGACCGCAGCGCCGCACGCGCCCCCTCTCTCCTTCCTACTCCGGCTGCCGCGTCCAGCCGCGCTCACATCAGCGCCTCCAGCGCGCGGATCAGCACCGGCCATCGCGACCGCCTGCACCTCTCGACCGACCGCCCTCCTAGCCGCCCTCAAGCCCCAACCGACCCGAGTCCCTCTTCCTTCCTCCGCCTCCACCGCCCGTCTTTCCTCCGGCCCTCTCTATCTCACTCTCTCTCTCACTCGTCTCTTTGCCTCTCCTTCCCTCTCTCTGCTCCTCTCTATTAAGTCTTTGATTATTTTCATTTTTTTTTACTGATGTTCTCTCGGGAGGAGTGTGTTGTGTGTGTCTTGTTTGTTTTTTTGTTTGTTTTTTTCTTTCTTTTTAATGTTAAGTGATATATTTTTATATATTATTATTATGAGGATTATTAATATTATTATCATTGTTATTATTATTGTTATTGTTATTATTATTATTATTATTTTGAGCATAATCTTGTAGATATAGTTTTGCTTTCATATTGGGTTACCAATATCCATATGTTTACAAAATCTAGTTTCCTAGGATATGGTGAATGATTTTCCGACCCAAGTTATGTTTCTATTTTTATTAATAAAAGGTATAGTTTTAAACAGCTATAATATTTCGATTTTTAAATAGTCAATAAAAGTATAGCTTATTATTAAAATTATATTTTTACAAAATACGGTTCTTAACCTTAAATAATTTTTCTAATATTATTTTGTTTCGCTTAAAATATTTTAAGATATAGGTTTAGCCTAAATTACTATATATATTTTCTAGTAGTTATGTAAAATATTTTTTCTAAGCAAAGTATAGTTTTGACCTAAAACGATTTTTACTAACTACCTAGAAATAATAATTTTGGATGATAAAATATATTTCTTTTTCAAGGACTATAAGTATTTTCTAAATCATACATTTTCTTATTTATCAAATTTCTTTGATTATCCTTTCGTCCGTGACTAATCCCATTATTCATGTGATCCTTCGCCAATTTTGTACTACCTTATGTCCACCCTAACTAATTTGACCCTTCTAGACCCAATGGAACTGTCCATGCCACCATCAGAGGTCACCTTGCATAGTTGTTGCATCAAAGTCGCAGTTCGTGCCGCCTTTGATCATCGCAGCACACCCGGCGTCCTACCAGGGAAGACACCTTACCATTTGCTGTTTATTTATTTTAGCTCATATTGCATACATTGTTATTATTTTCTTTATGCAAAATAAACTGTGATACATGGCATAACCTGTTAGAACTTACTGTTCATTTATATTTTCTGCTATGTATTATTTTTTTTACATATTAAATCTAGATTTAATGGACCACCTTGTGTGTTGCATTCATTGGCCTTAACACGTTGTAACACGAAGTTGTGTGTCGCATGTAGAACACGGACATGCGTGACTGGCTGGCCACCGGTACGTATAAGCCGTGCGATAGAATTAACCGCTAATAGAATTGCATGCTAGTTTGACTTAGCGGTTATAGAGGTTTCTGTTGTGGATACAACATTGTAGGCATTGGGCGGGGAGGACAATTTCTTAGCGTATGGACTTCGATGCACTTTTCCTTTTGTAACCCGTGAGCTCCGCCGGAGACGCGGGTGAGATTACCCATGATTACTGACGGCCACTGACGTTCTGTGAAACGTTATGCTCTTATTGATTGGGCCTCTGGTGCCCCAAGGGGGGCTACGTCGATCCTATTTAGCCAGGGCCCATGCGTAGGAAGGATTGTTCTTAACTATATTTCACTTAGAACGGTTAGGCACCTTTATCCGTTAGGTATGAGTACTTTTGGTTTGGGTACTTGTATCTGACCGTGGCTTGGAACAATAACTTGTAGCGGATTAGTTCGTCACATCTTATCCTTGTTTGGTTGTAGGTTTGACTTACTATTTCGATGAGAAGATATTGAACCTTGTTGGGATCCGGATACCATATTGGATTCATAGTATGGAAAGATACGTCACCGTGAATTAGTTTACCATCTCCTGTCCTTGTTTGGTTGGGGGGATGGTAAGCTAGTTCAATAGGTGTGTATTGGACCATGTTATAATTCAATTGACTTATTTATTTGAGCAATATTTATTCAGTTTATATGGCATGATATTATGTGTCTTGTTACGTCCCTCTGAGGACCTGGTTATCTCGCCAGGTGTGTGCTCTTGTCTTTCGCAGGTGTTCTAGCTCTAGCCGTGATCATCGCTATTTCTTCGAGGATGATTGTACTTGGATCGTCTTCGCTTCGCTCGCCAAAATCATTCTTTTGTATATCATGTATTTCTTTTCATAGTTGGTAGTGGATTTGTCTCCGCCCAACTACATGTACTAATGATAATTCATAGTTGATTATATGATATCTTCTATTCATTTATTTTGTGTGGATGAGATTAGTTATAGTTCTACTGCATTTTACAGCTTACGTATATTTATTATACGGCTGGCATGTCTACGTTCCTAGTCCTACGTATTTTGGGACTGGGGCGTTACATATTTTTGTGGTGGCCCATATAGGTCAAGATAAATTGTTTGGTTACTTTACAGTACCAAGCAAGCCTACGAATAGGATTAGAAGTCTAGGATCTCATCCACATACTTGACCTCTTTCCTCGATTCCATATTTGAACTATCGTTCGACTCATCGACTGCATCTTGCTTGATTCCTTCTATCAAAATTCTTATCTTCCTTCGAGCTTGCTAGAGATTGACCCTACTAGTTAGATGTCCCAAAAACCCTTAGCTTAATTTTTAAGTTGAGTAGAATACCCCACGACCTGACACACCCTTGACCATTATGGAGAATACAAATAGGATTATCTAGACTATAGGGACTAGAGGGATTTAACCCATTTGGTCAACCAAGCCTTGGGCATTAAACCGTAGACTGATCGTATAGGAATAAACAAGACTTAGATTTTATGACACTTAGACTATTCATATTGATTCTACTTTATTTTAATCTTAATCTCACGTGCCTATATTTTACTATCTAGACTAATGATGCTAATGTAGCCTAGTTTTTGCAAGCTTATTCTTTTATCGAGCTTGTTTAAGACATGTTATTTGGGTCGCACCCACTAACATATTGTCTAATCAGAACTGGTGCATGATGGTCTGATCAACCGAGTGCACTTTGGTTCACTTTTATCTATCGTTCTACGTGGATGGGGACATAGCTAAACTTGCCCTCTAGAATCCCATCCACGGTTGCCTTGACAATCCCTTTGAAATTATTCGGTCGCCCTTGAACCATGTATTCGTATTCGATAACGCCTCCTTCGAACTCTATATCGCGTTCGCCTTCACCTATTTTAGAAGGACGAAAGCATTGTACTAAAACTTTCTCTAGCCTTCCCATCGATTGTGACCATTATCAATCGATGTTGCTATATCTTTATCCCAAACTACTCATCCTTTTTCTCGGTCCTATATTTACTATCATGACCTTCTAATCACTTAATTCAGGAGTAAATCAAATTCGCTCTCTTAAACCGTGCCCTCAACCTACTTTCAAAACATATCCTTTAGGCCTCTCATTTATTCTCTTGATACCATATTACTCCTTGCATGTTATCATGACTAACTTTAAATGTTATCTTTTAAGCCACGGATTTCTAATCGCATGTCGAACATCATCTCTTTGTCTCACCAAATAATTGATTGTTCCCCACCGATACTCCCTTGTGTCTTCTCACCCCCTACTAATTCTTAAATTTCGAGGACGAAATTCTTTTAAGTTGGGTAGGATGTAAAACCCCTAAATTTCTACTAAATATTTTTTTTATAAATTGGTGCTGAAATTTCTTTTTCTTGTATTTATACGTCTCAATAACGTATTGTACGTCGCGCGCAAGATTTCGTTTTTCTTGCTCGTCGAGTGCGAATATGTGCGAGCGTACATATTTTAGAAAAACATTTTTTCTATTTTATTATATACTTTCAAAATATTATATATAATTATTATTCTTGCTATAAAAAGCCTTTTGTTTTTAGCAGTTATTAATCATAAATAATATTTTATTGTATACTAGGAAAAGCATAATCATGTATACATTATTTGTGCTTACATATATATTTCATAAATATTTTATTAAGTTTATTTTTAAATAATAATGTATTTTTGAAATTATTATTATAGTATTTTTGGAAAACATGTTTTGAAATTATTGTGGCAATTTAAATCTTGATTTGATTTATGGATATGTTTTAAATAGTAAACTAATATCTATATTTAAAATTTTATTTATCTTATTTGATTTTAAAATAAAAGATAGAATTTAATTAGATTTAAATTGGATTTTGATTTGGATTTGGATTTATTGAATTAATTTAAATTAATAGATTGAATTATCTAGTTGGGTTTAACTATTCTAATCCTTATCCAACTAGAAATTTCCACATCCTATAAATAGGCAGGTACTCATCCATATATTTCTATTCTACAAATTCTACAACCAAACGTGCGTGCATCGTGTCCGTGTTCCCCGTCCAAATTCTTATTCCATCTTTACAAATACATTATCTCCTTCCCCGTGTCGGACACACCCCGATATCATCGAATCCCAAACCCGACTCTAAGCCTGCCCCGGTTTACCCCGATCACCCCGGTAGCCCCTCGCCCAGCCGTCGACATCCGCCCACCAGAACACAGCAGCCCCACCGTCCGACCTCGCCATCCCCGGCCATCCACAGACTCACCACCGGTACCATCATCACCGACCACCTACAATACCGACCCATCCACCGCACCCGAACAACCAAGCACCACCACAACCACCGCACCTCCATCAGTGGCCAACTCCACCACCATTATCGGCCGTCGACGACGAACCCCTACACACCGTATCACCACCATCACCCCGCCGACTCCACAGCAACCATCGATTAAGCACCCCAACAAACACAAACACAAATAAACCACCAATGCCACCGCCAACCTATCGGAAACCCGACCCCCGACAAACCCCCAAAACCGGAGAACCCGCCATCACAGCCCCTTTCTTTCGACTGTCGACCCCACAACAAAAACCAAAACCACTAATAGCAAAACCAAAACTACCAAGACTTACCCCCCGGCACTTCGAGCGCCGCGTCGCCTAGAACTTCACACCTCGCACGCGCCCCTCCGACGCCGCAAGCCTTTGTCGGCCATGACCACCCCGTCGGTGCCGAGACTCGTTCGCCCGTACCAGAACGCCGCCTGTCCTCTGCCATCACGACCGCCCCCGTCGGTTCTGCCGTGCAGCGCTCACCATCCGCCGCTCGGCCAGATCCCTCTGGCAAACGTCGCGCTTGCCGCCCCTTGCTGCCGAGCCACCGAAACCTCGATCCCCTTCCTCCTCTCTCCCGCAGCTCCCCGCGTCCTCACCACCGCCGACGAGTCCGCCGGAGGCTCGTGCAGCTCTTCCGATCACAGCGCCGCACGCGCCCCCTCTCTCCTCCCTACTCCGGCTGCCACGTCCAGTCGCGCTCACATCAGCGCCTCCAGCGCGCGGATCAGCACCGGCCATCGCAACCGCCCGCACCTCTCGACCGACTGCCCTCCTAGCCGCGCTCAAGCCCCGACCGACCCGAGTCCCTCTTCCTTCCTCCGCCTCCATCGCCCGTCTTCCCTCCGGCCCTCTCTGTCTCTCTCTCTCTCTCTCTCACTCGTCTCTTCGCCTCTCCTTCCCTCTCTCTGCTCCTCTCTATTAAGTCTTTGATTCTTTTGATTTTTTTTACTGATGTTCTCTCGGGAGGAGTGTGTTGTGTGTGTCTTGTTTATTTTTTTTTTTTTGTTTTTTTCTTTCTTTTTAATGTTAAGTGATATATTTTTATATATTATTATTATGAGGATTATTAATATTATTATCATTGTTATTATTATTGTTATTATTATTATTATTATTTTGGGCATAATCTTGTAGATATAGTTTTGCTTTCATATTGGGTTACCAATATCCATATGTTTACAAAATCTAGTTACCTAGGATATGGTGAATGAGTTTCCGACCCAAGTTATGTTTCTATTTTTATTAGTAAAAGGTATAGTTTTAAACAGCTATAATATTTCGATTTTTAAATAGTCAATAAAAGTATAGCTTATTATTAAAATTATATTTTTACAAAATACGGTTCTTAACCTTAAATAATTTTTCTAATATTATTTTGTTTCACTTAAAATATTTTAAGATATAGGTTTAGCCTACATTACCATATATATTTTCTAGTAGTTATGTAAAATATTTTTTCTAAGCAAAGTATAGTTTTGACCTAAAACGATTTTTACTAACTACCTAGAAATAATAACTTTGGATGATAAAATACATTTCTTTTTCAAGGACTATAAGTATTTTCTACATCATACATTTTCTTATTTATCAAATTTTTTTGATTATCCTTCCGTCCGTGACTAATCCCATTATTCATGTTCCCTCGCCAATTTCGTACTACCTTATGTCCATCCTAACTAATTTAACCCTTCTGGACCCAATGGAACTGTCCATGCCACCATCAGAGGTCACCTTGCATAGTTGTTGCATCAAAGTCGCAGTTCGTGCCGCCTTTGATCATCGCAGCACACCCGACGTCCTACCAGGCAAGACACCTTGTCATTTGCTGTTTATTTATTTTAGCTCATATTTCATGCATTGTTATTATTTTCTTTATGCAAAATAAACTATGATACATGGCATAACCTGTTAGAACTTACTGTTCATTTATATTTTCTGCTATGTATTATTTTTCTTACACATTAAACCTAGATTTAAGGGACCACCTTGTGTATTGCATTCATTGGCCTTGACACGTTGTAACGCGAAGTTGTGTGTCGCATGTAGAACACGGACATGCGTGACTGGCTGGCCACCGGTACGTATAAGCCGTGCGATAGGATTAATCGCTAATAGAATTGCATGCTAGTTTGACTTAGCGGTTATAGAGGTTTCTGTTGTGGATACAACATAGTAGGCATTGGGCGGGGAGGACAATTTCTTAGCATATGGACTTCGATGCACTTTCCCTTTTGTAACCCGTGAGCTTCGCCGGAGACGCGGGTGAGATTACCCATGATTACTGACGGCCACTGACGTTCTGCGGAACGTTATGCTCTTATTGATTGGGCCTCTGGTGCCCCAAGGGGGGCTACGTCGATCCTATTTAGCCAGGACCCATGCGTAGGAAGGATTGTTCTTAACTACATTTCACTTAGAACGGTTAGGCACCTTTATCCGTTAGGTATGAGTACTTTTGGTTTGGGTACTTGTATCTGACCGTGGCTTGGAACAATAACTTGTAGAGGATTAGTTCGTCACATCTTGTCCTTGTTTGGTTGTAGGTGTGACTTACTACTTCGATGAGAAGATATTGAACCTTGTTGGGGTCCGGATACCATATTGGATTCATAGCATGTAAAGATACGTCACCGTGAATTAGTTTACCATCTCCTGTCCTTGTTTGGTTGGGGGGATGGTAAGCTAGTTCAATAGGTGTGTATTGGACCATGTTATAATTCAATTGACTTATTTATTTGAGCAATATTTATTCAGTTTATATGGCATGATATTATGTGTCTTGTTACGTCCCTCTGAGGACCTGGTTATCTCGCCAGGTGTGTGCTCTTGTCTTTCGCAGGTGTTCTAGCTCTAGCCGTGATCATCGCTATTTCTTCGAGGATGATTGCACTTGGATCGTCTTCCCTTCGCTCGCCAAAATCATTCTTTTGTATATTATGTATTTCTTTTCATAGTTGGTAGTGGATTTGTCTCCGCCCAACTACATGTACCAATGACAATTCATAGTTGATTATATGATATCTTCTATTCATTTATTTTGTGTGGATGAGATTAGTTATGGTTCTACTGTATTTTACAGCTTACGTATATTTATTATACGGCTGGCATGTCTATGTTCCTAGTCCTACGTATTTTAGGACTGGGGCATTACACTATCCAATAATAATAGTATTAGCAAAATTTAAAAAATTCCAGAGATATATTTCCAGAAATAGGAAACTAATTAAAAAAATATTAGGTCTTCTTATCAAAGTTTATTTCTTCCCTTTTAAAGCCGTTGCACGGTGTCCATCTGATAACCGGAGGCTTAAAGAAAAAAAACATTTTGAGAGAGGAAAATTCAATATGCTTGACTTCTCCTTCGTAAAGAGTTACTGCTATAGACAGTAAATAACAAGAATAAGAAGAATATAATAAAAAACTTAAAAATTATGAATATTGCACAAGCTAAAGACGAAATCATAAGATCATAATATTCACTGAGTAGTCACAAAATCATTAAATCTGAATATCGAAAAGTGTGACAGAAAAGAATATATCAAAAGATGACAAACATTAACCTATGGAAGATCAATGTATGCTACTTTTGTAAAAAAAAATATCATTAAATAATATTTTCCATCAAGACTAAAATCCAAAATCCATCAGATAGCAATTGCAACTAGATCTAAATAAACCTTTAGTTTATAAAGCGTTGATCAATCTTGGGTTAGATGTAGAGGTACTGTCCCAACTAACGAGAGTTCACCGGAGAACAATTAAATACCGTTTCGCTTCGACCATAGTCGTGGTGACAGACAGACCCTTTGACAAATCTCTTCTTTAATAACCGAGGATTTAAGAAGAATTTGTGCAATATGAAATCAATTATATTCTATAGACTTAAAAATCTTAGAGCAATATAGCATACGGTATAAGATGTATCAATTACATTAATCCATATGTGCTACAAAATCATTAGGTAACAATAAAATATAAAATATTTGTAAATCAAAATGTAGGACCTAGATATGCTAATGTATTCTGGAATCTAGGAGATTTGACAGCACCTTGGATCCAGAACTAGCTAGATAATAGTTGCAAGTAAACCTTAATAAATCTTAAGTCTATAAAGTATTGATCACTTTGAGTTAGTTGTAGGGGCCAATTTCCAGCTAGCGGTTGTCCGAAGACTAGTACACCGTGTCGCTTCAGGCTATTTACACCTGTATGACAGAAGGACCCTTTCGGCTTGTACCCAAAATGATATCTTCTTTTAAGAACTTAGATTTAAAGGAATATATGCAGTATCATCGAACAACATCGAAATCCAGAGTCCCTAAA
Source organism: Iris pallida (assembly GCA_029216955.1). Taxonomy (NCBI): domain Eukaryota; kingdom Viridiplantae; phylum Streptophyta; class Magnoliopsida; order Asparagales; family Iridaceae; genus Iris; species Iris pallida. Next base: position 840,573 of record JANAVB010040619.1, on the reverse strand, counting down.
TATAAAAGAAGTAAATACCCAAAGAATGGTTTATCAAGATCAAGATACTAAAAATATTATGTATCCAAAATGTGTACCAAAAAGCCAAAAAAAAGAGACTTTGAGGAAGAAGCTAATAAAGATAAGAACATAAATTTCTTATAAAAAAATCAATAGCTTAAGTATGAGATGAGCACAAGTTTGAAACTATTTTTTTTAAAATAATATAGAACTTGAACTCAACTCATATATTAGACAAAGATGTAATTGATTCATAAGAAGGTAATCAAAATAAAATATGAGAATCAATAGTGAAGTATATTATGCAAGCACAAGGTTAACATAAAAGTATATGTATATATTTTTCAAGTAAATAGGAGACTTGTGCTAAACATACATACTCACAAAATACCGATCAAAGTAAATATGACATGTTAAAGATAAATCGGTAAGAAGTGACCATGAAAAAAATATTAAAGACGAAGAGTCAAAAATATATTCACCAAAAAAAGCTCTTATGCATGCTTCAAGAATAAAGATTAAGAGTAAAGAGCATACATGGATAAATGTGTCACACTAATGGAAAGTGAGTGAAAAACAATTTAGTGTGAACTAAACATTTAAGTTAGACAATAGTCATGCTAAGATTATATCTCACATTGATTCAAGCAATAAACAATTATAAGAAATCAATGAGAGCTAATAGTAAGAAGTCAATAAGAACATGCTAGATATTAAAAACTATTTAGGAAGCATGTTACCGAAGTGGTTCTAGTGACCACACTTCTGTTGGTGCAATTGCATGAAAGATAACCTTTGTAGCTTTGCAATCACCAACATGTTCTATGGTTCTATTTGATATGAGAAGCTTCACCTGCAATATTAGGTGAAAACTTTGGTATCCAATACTTAGATCCATATTTGTTAGCTTTGGAAATCCATTTGCACAAGTTTATACCAACTAGTTTTCTAATCTGACAACGATTAGAAACATATCCATTCATACCGCAATAATGACAGAAAGAATTAACATTAGTGCTATGTGCAGTAGTATGAGAATGTGCAGTGGTGTGATATGATTTGCGTGGATACTTGTAATAGAAAGTATGGTTGTGTGAAGCTTTAGTTTGCTTCCTTCCTTTCTAGATGATCTGTCGTGTGTGACTTTGTGATGTGTCACGTGTCTTGTGTTAGACTAAGTCATAGGTTGTACTACCTGATTTTCCAGTCTAATCTCTAACTTTTTAGAGTTAGCACAAATCTCATCATATTTAGCATTAAGAGCATCAATTCTACATGAAGCAATAGAATACTTCTTCTTTTCTGATTCTAGTTCCTCATGAAGTTTAGCATTTTTTTGAGTGATTTTCTCAATACAATCAAGTGCCTCATGCAATCTAAACTCAAGTGTGGAAATCTCAGTAGAATTATCAGAAGTAGAAGTATTTCTTGTATCATTCAATAAGCAAGTAAGCTTTTCATTCTCACACTTATAGGATTGAATATCCTTTCTAGCTTGCTTATACTTATCTAATACTTTCTTGTGTTCTTTCAATAGATCACTGAAAGCATCAGATAACTCATCATAAGAGAATTCATTCTCTTCCAGAACAGAGTTGTCTTGTACCTCGTTGGATAATGCCATTGAGCATATATTTGTAGCTTGACGAGGTCTCTCTTCTTCTTCGGAATCGCTTGCTTCGCTTTTATACCATATGCTTGTGCTAGCGTACTTGTAAGATGATGATCTTACTTCATTTGATTGTTCATAGTGACTCTTCTTTCTAGCAGTAGTACAATCTTCTTGGATGTGGTCTATCTTCTTGCAGTTGTCACATATAAGCTTTTCTTCGTATAAGGGATTGTATTGTACCTTAAATCCTAATTCCATCATGCACATATTTGCATCATTATGAAGATTATCCTTCTCTCTGGAGTTGCTAACTTTGCTTTCATACCTGCGCTCATAAGTAGCTTCAAGAACTTTTCAAAATTTATGAGATGTTGTGCAAGTATTAATAAGATTAAATACATTTATGTCAACATCACAATAAAATATATGCATACCTTTTGCATCAAGGCTAGCTAACTTCTTTTCTTCATCCATGTAACTATAATAAGGCTTATTGATTATAGAGGATGTGAGAATAGAAGTGATAGTAGGCTTTTTGTAGCCATTGACAACAATTGACCATAAGTCAAAATCTAGAGACTTCAGGTAGAAGCTCATCCGTGTCTTCCAATAACTATAGTTTGTTCCATCAAATAGCGGGAGTCTATTTGTGGATTGCTCTTCAGTTGTGAAGTACATACGTGCCATATGTGATACTGTGATCTATGTAACAGCTGTAATAAATAAGAATATAATAGCAATGTTACCTCACTTTACCTGTATAACCCGCTCTGATACCAATTGTAGGATCGATTGTAGGAACGAGTTGTAAAGCGTAATACTCTAGAGGGGGTGAATAGAGTAGGCAACAGAAATTAACTATTTAAAAATATTAGTAACAAGATCACATAGTATATATATCACAGATATGTAAATAAAAAGTAGAGAGTAGAGAGCAAACGCAAACACAATGATGTATACTGGTTTCCCTCTTGTGAGGACTAGTCCAGTCGGAAGAACTCTAGCTTCCAGTTGAATCCACTATAGAAAATTACCACAAGTTTTCATCCAAAGTTCTTACAACTTCTACAACGCGAGCTTTGATCCGAAGTACTCGACCAACTTCAATTTTGAAGTATCTTTCTTCAATCAAGCCTCTGATTACAATTACTCTGAAACTTCTAGACTGTATTGCACTGGCAAATCGTCTAGAGGATTGTAACTGGCTTGGAATTTAAAAATGAAAGCAAATAACACTTTGGAAGAATGTATTATGCTCAGAGAGAAGAGAAGAGAGGTGTATTGAAATGTTCAAAATTCTTCTCTATTAATAGTTTTTCCAAAGGAAGAATTCCGACAGAATTCGGACAAAATTCGGGCAGAACTCTATGAGAAAATCTCGGTAAGATCCGTAACTGCAGGAAGACCAAGTTCAAAATCCAACGTTCACTAACCAAACTCTGGCCGAACTCGGCCCGAGTTCTGTTGGAGTTCTGTCAGGGTTTTTACAAATTGATTTTGGGCTTTTTGAAAAGATCAAGCAGTTAGGAAGTAGTTTGGGTTTTTGTAAGTGGGCTTATGTTCAAAATAAAAGGGTATTTTGAAAACGTTTCTTGGGTAGCCTATTTGTCAGTACGATACAGTGTACATCGTATTCCTAGACTCAATAAATATAAAAAATATATTGATGAAAAAGGAAAATCAAGAGACCTTTGATGACGTCTTTCTTCAAATATTTGAGCAGACTTGAAGATACCTTTTTTGCTTGACGGCGGTCGTCCAAAGATAAACAGATCTGAAAATCTGAATACCTTTCGGAGGCTTCGCCCCTGAACCCCCACGGGTGGCGCTGTACCCTCGATCCCTGTCCGCTGACCGGGCAGCGGAACCCCCGATGCGAGGCCCCGGATAGGTCGTTAGGCGGTTCAGAGAAATTTTCTTGTATGACGTCGTCTTTGGCCCATCAATAATTCTCCATTGTATATGTCCTGGTTTGATCATGTTTGATCATGCTTACAACATGTCTATAAATACATGTTAGGCAAACAAAACAATATGACTGATACAGAACATTAGGACAATGCTAAGTTAAAGTAGTAACATGATAGTGATTACATGAATATTAGTGATGTTATTATGGTAAGCTTAATTGATTAGCCATATTCAAAAATATGATATAATCATTGGACTAACATAGGCGAGACCAACTTTGCTGCTATAGTTGAGGAGCAAGTACCTCCCTATCCTATCATCACAAAATTCATGGATGTCTTTCCAAAAGATCTTCCAGATGTTCCGCCTAATAAAGATGTAGAGTTCTCTATAGATCTGATTTCGGGATCAAAATCAGTATCTCAAAGCTGCTATAGACTAAATCCTAAGGAATACAAGGAGATGAAGGACCAAATCGATGAGTTGCTGAGCAAGGGCTTCATCAGATCCGGAGCATCACCATGGGGAGCACCAGTTCTTTTTGTGCCCAAGAAGGATGGCACAGTTTGAATGTGCATCAACTATAGGGCCTTGAAAAATGTTACTATCAAGAACATATATCATTTTCCTCGGATAGACGATTTATTCGATCAGTTGAGCAGGGCGAAGGTGTTCTCGAAGGTAGATATGAGATCGGGATATCACCAGTGAAGGTGAAGGCTGAAGACATTCTGAAGATGCATTCAACACCAGATACGGACAGTATGAGTTCCTAGTTATGCCCTTCGGACTCACAACCTGCCATCTTCATGAACCTTATGAACAAGGTTTTCCATGAGTATCTGGATAAGTTTGTTGTAGTATTCATTGACGACATACTTATTTATTCGAAGACTCCTGAGGAACATGTTGAGCACTTACGGATAGTACTAGGGATTCTGAGGAAGGAGAAGTTGTATGGTGAGCTATCTAAGTGCAAATTCTTCTTAGACCAAGTGGAGTTTCTTGGTCATGTGGTCACATGAGAGGGTATTACAGTAGACGCGAAGAATATTACAGCAGTCGAGACGTGGACCACTCCAAAGTCAGTTGCATAGATCATAAGTTTTCTAGGCTTAGCTGACTACTACAGAAAGTTCGTGAAGGACTTTACAAAAGTGGCTGAGCCTATGACCAAGCTGACAAGAAAGAATGCGGAGTACATCTGGACAGAGGAGTGCTAGGAAGCATTTGAGGAGCTGAAGAAAAGGCTGACGACCGCACCAGTGTTGGCATTACCTTCGGGCAACGGAGGATTTTTCTATCTGTAGCGATGTCTCAGGAAAGGGGTTGGAATGCGTTCTCCAGAAAGTAATTGCTTATGCATCTAGGCAGTTGCGGACTTATGAGAAGAACTACCCTACCCACGACATGGAGCTAGCAATAGTAATATTCACTCTGAAGCTGTAGAAATACTATATATACGGAGAGCGTGTGGAAATCTTTACAGACCACAAGAGCTTGAAGTATGTGTTTACCCAGAAGGAGCTGAATATGAGGCAACGGAGATGGCTAGAGCTGATGAAGGATTTTGACATTGACCTTCAATATCACCTTGGAAAGGACAATGCTGTTGCGGATGCACTTAGCAGATACCTGGTGGCTATGTATCTAACTAGGGACAGACATCTTCTTGAAGACTTGGAGAAGCTCGGTGTAGAGATCATTCTACCTAGAGTGAAGATGCAGATAATGAGTTTGCAGATCCAGTCCAGCCTAATGGAGAAGATCAAGGAGACTCGGTTCCTTAATATTAGGCTTCGTCAACTCAAAGAATAGGTAGATGCAGGACTTCTAGATTGAGGCATGGAATTCGACTTTGCGTACCTGATGGTAGTTTGAGGGAGGAGGTTATGCAGGAAGCTCACCAGTTGCAGTATTCCATACATCCTGGTGTCAACAAGATGTACAAGGATATGCGAGAACATATCTGGTGGTACGGTATGAAGAGGAACGTTGCCAGATTTATTTTTTGATGCCTTATCTGCCAATAGGTGAAGGCAGAGAGACAGAGGCCGGCTAGACTGCTACAGCCTTTAACCATTTCGGAGTGGAAATAGGAACACATCACAATGGACTTCATCTCGAAACTTTTTCGTTTCCAAGGAGGGAAGGATGCCATCTGGGTCATAGTCGTTTGACTGACCAAGTCAGCTCATTTTATCCCCTTCAAAGTGGAACTTTCTACTGAGAAGTTGGCAGAGCTGTATATAAGACAAATAGTACAAATTCATGGAGTTCCGATCAGCATAGTATCCGACAGAGATAGCCGATTCACTTTGCACTTTTGGAAGAGTCGGCAAGAAGGACTTGGTACTCAGTTGAAGTTCTCCAGATCGTGGAAGGATCATCTACACTTGATAGAGTTCTCATACAACAACAGCTACCAAGCTAGCATTAGGATGACACCATTTGAGGCGCTTTACGGACGTCGATGCAGGACACCGCTCTCTTGGGAAGATGTTGGAGAGAGAGTCATGCTTGGACCATAGATGATCACAGAGGCTGCAGACAAGGTCGAGATGATCAGAGATAGACTCAGGGTGCCCAAGACAGGCAGAAGCATTGGGCCGATAGCAGTCGAAGACCCTTAGAGTTCACTGATGAAGATATGGTGTTTGTGAAGATATCTCCTACTCGAGGGACAATCAGATTTGGTCGAGGAGGAAAATTGAGCCCCAGATATATTGGACCCTTCACCATACTTAGCAGAGTTGGAGATGTGGCTTACAGAGTTGCATTACCACCAAACTTGGAGGGAGTGCACAACGTCTTCCATGTTTCTCAGCTGAGAAGATACATTTCAGACCCAGTAACGTATTGGATCACTAAGAGATGGAGGTTGGACCTAGCCTCACCTACTCGGAGCAAACCATGGAGATACTGGACCAAAGGAAGAAGATGTTGAGAAATACTGTTATACCCTAAGTTTGGGTTGCATGGAGGCATCACACTCCGGGAGAGTCGACTTGGGAGAGAGGAGATAAGATGAGGACCTACCTTTTTCAGGTATGATTGTATGTACCCTACCCTTGGAAATTTCAAGGACAAAAATTTTTAAGGAAGGAAGTTTTGTAACTCCTTATTTTATTTTATTTTTTAAATTAGAGATTTTACAATTGTTTGTGCTTAAATATAATTATTAATAAATTTAAGTACGACTTATTATTATTTTTATTATTATATAAGGTTTAAATCAAATACAATTTAATATAAAATTAGTTTAATTATTAATAAGTTAGTAAATGGCAATTTTGTAATTAAATATAAAATAAGAAATATTGTTGGTGAATAATAATTAGTTATTGGTAAATAGTAGTTAGTAATAAATAGGAATTAAGAAGTTAATTAAAATATTGCAAAAAGTTGCATTAAGAGCTTGGAGTGTAAATAAGGATTAGAGGGACGACTTATATGCAAATTGGCTTAGTAGGAATTTAAAGCCAAAATGAATGGTTGAACATTGAATAGAAATTCAATGGGTGTGAATGTGAGAGTGAACCATTAAATTGAGAGAGGCCATTCACATTTTGTAACTTATTTCTCTTCCCATTAACCGTTTCTCTTCTCACTCTATAAATAGATCTCATCTCATTCCAAATTCTTCACATCAAAACATTAGCAGACCCCTGCCAATTCCCTTCTCATTTTTTAACAGCCGCACGGCGAACCAACGCAGCGACACCTTCTTCTTTTCTCGGTAAGAAACTGAACTGTAGTCCTTGTTATAGTTAAATCCAAGAGGATCCCTTATGCAAACACCAAACCAATTTTGGCTTGGCGGTCACCTGACCGGCCCTAGGATCCAGTCCTGACAGACCCGAGTTTGAGCCCCCTGTTAAGCATTTTTTTGAAATGAATATATTTATATAGTACTTGGTGTGTATATATATATCACATTGACCAGTAAGGTCAAGACAGTTTTTGTTTTCATATGCATGGAAGCCATATATATATATATATATATATATATATATATATATATATATATATATATATATATATATATATATATATATATATATATATATATATATATATATATGGCTTCCATATGAAAACAAAACTGTCTTGACCTTACTGGTCAATGTGACCACCCTAAAACCCGAGCCACTAGACCAGAGTTTGAATCCTATGTTAAGCTTATTTTTTTGGTAATATATATTATATTATATATGGTATTATTGCATGTAGCATTTATGTATTTATGTATTTTCTAGTATTTTGATAATTATATATTGTATTTGGGTGATGTAAAATACTGGTAAATTATATCTTTATTTTTAGTATTTATTTATATATTTTCCAAAATTATTTATTTAATAATTATATTTTAAATAAGTAAAAACAGTAAATACATTTATATGTATTTTTAATTTTAATAAATTATTTCTAAAAATTATTTAAAAACTATGTTTATTATGGTTGTTAATTTAGATAATTAATTATCAAATTTCCAGAAATAAATAATTTATATTTATATTTTATTTTAATAAAAATTTGAATTTTTTTTTTGAGTATTCCTGTATTTTAAATTTTAGAAAATGTTAAATGCTGTTTAAAAATAAAATAAAATTTATAATAAATTAGTTAACTTTCTTCATATTAATTTAATATATTTAATTGTAAATTCTACTATATTTTTAAAATATAATTAATTAGTTTCTTTTAGGGTATTTCTGGATTTAAAATTAAATAATGTTTTATAATTTAATTAAATTATAAATTAGTTGCAAAAATTATGAAAATTGTTTGTTGTCTAATTTTAGTCTATTTGGAAAATTATAATTTATGAACATAATGTTTTGAAGCCTCTAAGTATTTAAACGAGAACGACTTTGTAGCAAGACTTTAAATTTATCCTTTAATTAATTAAATTATTTTTTAGTAACAAAATTCTTTTAAACAAATTGTAAACCATAACTTTTTAACTTAGTAAACAAATCTATTTTTGTCTGTATTTATTTTACCTTATTATCCTAATAGTTTTTATGTATAGATTTACGTTTTCTGTTGCGTAGCAACTTGTTCTTTGGCTAATTTTACCGAAATTAGACTTTTAGTGTGTCATAGTTAGTTTAGTTGAGACAACCCTTAGATTTAGATATTATTTAGACTGAGAACATGTTGTCCCTTTGCACAGTGTGTGGACTCCGGACACCGATCATCCTAGCATCACATTTTTGATAAATCAAGGCAAGTACACTACAACATACAAAACTGTACATGATATGATTTGCATATTTGTGTTACCAATTGTATCTTCTTTTCATTGCATGTTGTCTTTAAATTCCAAGATTGTAAGTATAACCTATTTCTCATGCAATAAGCCTCTTTAACAAGAATTGTATCTCATGTTGCAAGTTGTACACATTGCCGACACTGGAAAGGATAAATTATCTAGTTAATACGTGATCAAAGTCCATAGTATAATATGTCATGACCCGCACCCGCTTTTCCGGATACGAGACGTGTCCAAGCCAGCCTACGCCGCAGAGTCGGCGGTAGAACGCTGTCAAGCCCGCAAGAAATAAATGCTCAAAAATCACAAAATATAATATTTGCTGCTCATTCAAATTTCTAAGTTTATTACAATATTTACAAGATTTATAACTAAATAAAATACAAGATTTTACAATAAATGAAATTGATACATCTGCTATCTATTTCTAGGTTGACCTCAGCATACCCAAGTCTACCCAATACTAAGAGTAATCGCGGCTAACCTGAAAAATATTGGTTTCCAGTCAGGAATGGAACAAGTACACAAACCGACGACAATGCGAAAATACAATAGAATTAACAAGACATGAAAATAACATATGAGAAATAAAAACTAGAAGATACTGATGACATGGCACGGTGGACAAGTAAAGGAAAATAAAAAGACATATACCTATGTGGTGTGAAATATCCGTTTCAACATGTGAACGGCTAGGGGGTAAATCCGGCACCTACATGTGTCGTGTGCAGCTGCTATTATTCAAGAATAGACTCATGGGATAGTTCTGGGTAGTTCACATGTCTACTAAGATATTTTCCCTTCCGACTACTCCGTGTGATGAACGTGTCAACAAGCAGCAAGATATATGTATAGACATGAAATAAAAAGACTACTATGAATCAAAAGCAATCAGAAAGTGCACTTGCCTGAGGTCCTTAGCCGGAGAAACCGATAATATTATACCACTCAATGAGCCACAATCAGTCAACACATACAGAAGTCTCCAGATGCTGAAATAAACAGTACCAACGTTCTCAGAATAGTCAAATTAGCTAGGATTGCCTATCCTTAAGTCCAATTCTGGACACAGGGACAAAACGGTAATTTTGAGCAAAAATGATATCCGCTGTTGGACCCGCTTTGCACCGAAAAGCGTGCCAGAGTCAACGGTCTCTAAAGTCGTCAAACTATATGTCAACAGGTCCAGTTTTTCGATACGAACCCGACTGTATGTCCAAAGTTGGATTTCGGCGGGCCGTGCACAAAATCGCCCGTTGAGTGGGACCGTGGGGCCCACAAAACGGTGTTCGGATTCAACTGTCTCAAAATTGGACCAAACTTGGCATACAGGACCAGAAAAATGATATGGTCCAATTGGCGTAAGTTTCATCTCGATCTGACGAGCGTGCACAAAGTAATTGGGAAATTTGCACAGAGGTCGATACGGTAAATTTCGACAGATACGCATCAAATTCGTCGTGCACACGCGACCAATTCAAATTTCGTCAAAGCCCACACGACCACGAAGCCGTTACGCAGCTTTCGATGCCTTCGGTTCGCGACCACGTCGCCCGGATTGGCGGGACGCACGTCGTGTGGATAAATTTTATGGTTTTTAAAACAGGTTTTTCTCAATATTGGGAAACCAATTTCTCGGCACACAGTGATCAAAATTAATTTCTGTAAAAAGGGTTCTCTAGCCCTATATGTTGGGTTTAACTTCTGTTCAGAAGGTTTTCTGATTCGAAGAATAGATTGGTAGGAAATTCGACGTCAAGTTGGGTGTTTGGACTGTTTCATGCTCTATTTTCGGTCAATGATTCGATCGACTTTGTGTCGATTTATCTAGCAACCTAGGGTTCCTAAATTCAACCTAATAGAAGGAGATCGAAGTCGTATAGGTTAGGATTGTACCAGAGAAATCGGTTCTGGAAATCGTCGAGCGATGCGACCGCAATCCTGCTGCGAAGTTGGCTCGGTACCGCTGCTGCCTTTGCTCTGTCCTCGCGCACGCGCGCGCGCTCGCTGCATCTGCGCGGCCTCGGCCGCGCGCGGCGGTGGCGCCGGCGACGGGTGGCCGCCCGGGGTCGGAGAGGATGACGTCGGGTGTTGGTGGCGTGGATGAGCTAGGGTTTTTTGTGTTTTTCGCTTTCTCTGCTCTATACATATATATGCCGCAGCTGTGTGGGGTTTGGTTGCTCTCGGCTGGGATAGGTCGAGCTCTTGGCTGAGCTGCGACGGGCCTGTGGGCCGGCTGGGAATGGGCCCGGGCTAGCTCGAGTGGGCTGGGATTTAGGAATTTATATTCATTTACTCTATTATATCTATATATATACATACACCCATATGCATGTATATATATATATTATATGTATATATATATATATATTTTTTTATATGTATACATATAATATATATATATATATATTATATGTATATATATATATATATTGTTCTTAATTTATTAATGTAATGTATATATATATATATATATATATATATATATATATATATATATATATATAAATATATATATATATATATATATATATATATATATATATATATATATATATATATATATATATATATATACATACATATAACTCAAATAAGTCCCACTAGCATCTTATTCCTAGTGTAGAGCTTATTTCTATAAATATGAATATGCATATACTATAACATTTATTTGACAAAACCAATAATAAAATAATATTACATAATAATAATCTTGATAATAAAATAATAATAATAACGAAATTCAATAAATAAATAATGGTGTATATACCATTTTACACAGTCCAAAAATCCCAAAAAATGTACAAGGACCTATTTATATACAATTATCATTGAATATCATTAATGTTGATATCTATAATATTTATTAATAAAATATATATAAAAAATGCATTAAATCATTAAACTGAAATACGACAAAATCATACCAACAATATATCAACATGAACGTTTTTGGACGGGTCGCATGACTACATGGGCTCGGCTCAGTTCGGGTCCAGGCCAGGCTGGTTTGGTACAACCGGTCTCCCAAAAACTCAATAATATAGTTAACTAATAAATAAAATCTTCGGTACGGGTTAAGTCGCAACTTGGCCTGATTTTCTTAGTTAGGACGTCACTATGGCCCGGCCTTCCTTGGCATGGATAATACACTAGGCAAGGCACGCCACTGTACTATCCGTGCCATGGTTCCTAGTCGTCAAGTACTTCAAAACTCAGCCATGGCTAAAATTATCTACCGTAATAATAAACTAAATAATTATTTATAATAATCTAAAATCACCATTTAAATAAAATAAGTAAAATTAAAATATTTCAAAATTTTCGGGAAGGGAAGCTACATAATATGAGTGGATAGCTTAACTCACACATCGTGCACGTGTGGGTTTTGCCGGACCGGCTTTATGCATATCAGTTGCATTTATTTTACCATCCTATTTTAGCCGATCACGTGTCTATTAGATTTTCAAAGCCACACTTTACATATCTAGCCTGAACATGTTTTACAAGTATCTCCTAAACACATTATCTTTGTTTTACAAGTATCTCTTGAACACGTTGTCTTTACTTTATAGAATCTCCTGAGTATGTTGTTTTTATTTTTCAACCGCGCATGTTGCCTTTTCTTTCAAACTAATCATGTCTTCTTTATCAGTTCATTCTTATCATGCCATGTATCAATAGCATAAATAGGGTTGTACTTTGCTCCATTCCTGATTGGATTATTGCAGATGAATTGACTAAGGAGGAGTTGCTTTGCAATTCATACTATGAATCTGCCACTTGGGCGCTAGCCCACATCCCAGAGGATGTCCCTGTTGGGGAATATCCTATAGCTTAGCTTACATTTCGCTTTTGAATTTGGTTTGTTATAACTAGTTACATTCATTTGGCTGGATTTGTCTCCAGTTTACTCTTGCTTTAGGAATGTAACTAAGCGACATCTTTAGACTTATTCTAGTTTATCTCGATATAAATGTTTTGATTAATCTGATCTAATATAAGTTTGAAGATAATTAAATGTTTAGAACAGCTTACTACGCCGTATCTCATAGCGTAGGATGGATGTCTCCGACACGTATTCGAATATTCGGAAGCGGGTCGTGACAATATTCTTAGTCGTGCCTAGTCGTATCCTTTGAAATTCCGAGGACGAAATTTTTCTAAGGTAGATAGATTTGTAAGTCCATTTTTCGAATTTTTTAAATTTTATTTATTTTTAATTTTAAATATTCAGAGTTAGAATTTTTTTTTAATTCTATAAATATTTTTGAATGACAAAAGATTTGCCAAATTATTTTTAAGATTTAAGTTTATAAAATATGTTTTAAATATTATTTGATAATATTGAATATTATTTTGAATTATTATTGTAATCAAACATAAGAGTTAGATTTGATTAATTTAGTTTTGAAATTAATGACTATTATCTTTGACCAATAAAAAGATTTACTAAATTATTTTTATAAGATTGAGATTTATGCAAATATACTTTAAATTTTATTTGATATTATTGGATAATATTTATTATGATCAATTATGTATTGATATTTGATCCATATAGGTTTCAGATTGATTTGATTTGAATTTAATGTAAAGATTTCTTCATTAGATCCTTGACCCTTCCAAATTAGAAAATTGAGTCAATCTTCATCTATTTAAGTAGTCCTTATTCTTCTCCCAAAACCAAAATCCTTCCAATCAAATCATAATTAAGCATTTGCTACCCATTATATATGCCTATTAAACCAATGTCATCTCCCATATTTTCTTTTCCAAAATTTCTCCTTTTCGTCCAAAATAGGCCAAATTCGTCATAAATTCAGCCTCGTTTTTTGAAACTATAGCAACTTCGCGAAGCCGTTGCGGCCAACTCCGGACTCCGTTTGACCTCCAGTTTTTTATTATAACCATATCGAGGTTATCTTTCCAAATATATATTTTATTTTCTGTAATTATTTACGTAACTTTCTGGAGATTTATTTGAGTGTCGATTGTCCAAAAATTGACGTATCGCACTATTTTCGAGATTTTGGGAGATCCTGAACTCCATTTTGCGATCCGTTTGAAGTTTTGGAAACTAACACGAAGATCTACAACATATAATTTTTTCAGAAATTCAGAAATTAGTTTATTATTTTATTTTATTCATTGAAATCAAATTTGATCAATAATTTATCGATTTGGTCACGATTAGCCATAACGACGACTTTGGAGTTTCTCTATATTGGACTTATCTGAAAATAATTGGATGTTATGGATCTGGACATCATTATCTCTACGGATGATTATAGATTTTGACCTATTTCGTGCCAACATGATCAAGTCACACAACAACTACAACTTAAATCGAGACAAGTGTTGGTGTTTTTGCCTTTGGACTAGAAAAGATAGTCCCACATCGGCTACACCAAATGGTGAGTATCTCAATATAATGCATTGCTTGTGTTGAGGTGTGCACATGAGGTGTAGTGGGGCACAAGTTTGTGCCATGTGGGAGTATTTTTCTAGAAGGAAAAAGGATTAAATCCAACAAGGATATAAGTTAATTTTTGTTGTGCGGACTCGGACTCGGACACGGACTCCAGGATGTCTCGTGCATGCACGGGAGTGTTCGGGGGTAGGCATGGACTGGCATACTTCTATGCTGATTGTGGGATGATCTAAAATATCAAACTCTATTTTTGAGTATTGGTATTTTAGTCCCACATCGGATAGGAGAAGAGGTGAAGTCTCAACTCCACTCTATAAATAGAGCCCCTTGGCCTCCTTTGAAAGATGCACCAAGAAGAGAGTTGAGGGAGTCTGTTAAGTCCAGGAAGCCCGTTCAAGTCTCAAATATTGACTTACGAGCGTTCCAGAAGTTCTTCGTGAACTTGCTGGTTCCTGGAAGCTGTTCGTGCTCGTGTGGGGCGAATAAAGCTTTGGGCAACGGTGGTTCATTCACCCCAGCATCTCATTCTCGCCTGTCATCGCTGCTGTTGCCTTTTACAGTAACTTCTTTTTAGAAGCTCTACTGCCGATAGTTGCTTGCACAAAGTCTCTTTAGATTTTTTGTGTATTACGTAGAATCTTTTTAGATCCTCGTAATTCAGAATCCTCCAGGATCTCTGTTGCACATCTTCTTTAAGGTGCTGCATTTGAAACGTTGTGTGTACAATTGTTTCAGTTTCAGAATTTTCTATCGAAAATTGTGCCTCGGCACTAACAATCTCAAAGCTTTATTGAGAAAATGGATAATTCTCGTGCTTCGCTCATCGATACCGGCTTTAACAAGTTAGAGAAATTCGATGGCGAACACTTCCAGATATGAAGACGAAAGGTCACTTTAAATCTTCAACTCGTGAATGTTGATCACGTGCTGTCAGAAGAAGAACCGATCGTTCCAACCACTGGATCTGCTGCGGGTGTAGCCGCTGCTACGACCAAGCAAGCGAAGTGGAAGAGAGAAAACAGTATATGCAAACTACTGATACTCAATTCCATGGAAGACTCTCTGGCAGAGTCCTACTCCAAGAAGACATCTGCCAAAGAGATATGGGACTCCTTGGGAAAGCTCTATGAAGATGACGAGAACCGGTCCAAGATCTTCATGGAAAAAAATACCACAAGTGGACCTTCGAAGACGAGAAGGCGATGCTGCCCCAAGTGAAAGAGTTTCTAAAGTTGCGTCAGAAACTAGAAGACGAGAACATGCCCCTCGTCGACAAGTTTGTCGTTGGAGGGATCGTCGCAAAACTTCCTATAGGATGGAGCAACTTCTATGCAAGGATGCATCGAAAGAAGATGGATACTCTGTCCCAGCAACTGGCAAAGGCAAATCTGGTCCAAACCAGAGAGTACCAGGGAAAGCAGGCTGCTTCTCATTGCAAAAAGAAGAACTTCACGAATCTAAAAGCGAAGGGTCCTGCTTTCAAGCAGCAGAAGTCCAAGTCCCATGTGACTTGCTTCAATTGTGGCAAGAAGGGCCACTACAAATCCGAATGCAAGTCCAAGCCCAAAGAACAAGGTGAGCCTAGTAAGATTTCTATGATTACTAATCTAGTTGCCATGATAGCACAGGTTGTAACTGTGGGGACTGACTTGGACTGGTGGATAGACACTGGTACGACCTGCCATGTCTGTTCAGACAAAGACTGGTTCGTCTCTTATGAGCCAACTTCAGAGAAGGTCATAATGGCAAACCAGGCACAAGCTGAAGTACTGGAGATCGGGACGGTGGAGCTGAAACTCACATCGGGGAACACTCTGACACTTCAAGGTGTGAAGCATGTTCCAGTAATTGCTAAGAACCTGATCTCTGGAAGTCTGCTCTGCAACGCAGGCTTGAGGATGAACATCAATGCTGGCCAGTTTGTGATGTCCAAGAAGGGTACATTCTTCGGGAAAGCTTTCCAAACTGAAGGAATGTACAAGATTCAGTTTGTTGTAACCCAGCATGATAATATAAATGCAATCACTTTTTCTGATTATTCTCTTGAGTTGTGGCATAATAGACTAGGACATGTTCATTGTAAAAGGATTAACAGAATGTCTAGTCTAGGACTTATCTCCAAGTGTGGGGGTAAGGTAGAGAAATACGAAGTATGTGCTCAGACGAAGATCACAAGGAAACCCTTTCACAGGGTTCATCGAAGCACAGATCTTCTGGAGTTGGTTCACTCAGATATCTGTGACTTCAAACAATTCTCTACAAAGGCCGGGATAAAGTATTTCATTACTTTCATCGATGACTTCTCAAAGTATGCTTTCGTCTACTTGCTCAAGTCTAAAGACGAAGCATTCGAGAAGTTCAAGGAGTTCAGGGCCGAGGCTGAGCGGCAAACTGGACCACAACTCAAGAGGTTAAGGAGTGATCGAGGCGGGGAGTATCGGTCTCATGAATTCTTATCATTCTGCAAAGAACATGGTATCATCAATGAGACAACGGCTCCGTACTCTCCTCAATCCAACGGAGTAGCAGAAAGGAAGAACAGAACGTTGACAGAGATGATGAACTCCATGCTGTTGACTGCGGGTCTTCCAAAGTGTTATTGGGGAGAAGCTGCACTAACGGCAACGTTCATTCTGAACAGAGTGCCATATGCAACTTCCGACATAACTCTTCATGAACTCTGGTTCAAAGTCAGACCTAACTTGAAAGTCATTCAAGTGTGGGGGTGTCTGGCTTATGTGAAGCTCCCGGATCTGAAGATTCAGAAGCTGGGGACAAGGACTACGAAAGCGATCTTCTTGGGGTATGCCGAGAAGAGTGATGCTCGGAGATTCCTTAATATCGAGTCAAACTATATCATCGAATCTCGCGATGCTGAATACTTTGAAGACAAGTTTATAAAACACAAGAATATTGTTCTCGCGGATCTTTCGGAGAATGATGAGGGTACAAAGCAGACAGAAGTCTTTAATGAACCAGTAGTCCAAGATGAAGTTGTCGTCAAGGAGACACCAGCTGAACCAGAACTCGCTGAGCCGTCAACTAAGCGAACGAGGAGGCCGAAAGACTTCGGAGATGACTTCGTCACCTATCATATGGAAGCAGGTCCGCTTACCTATGATGAGGCGATGAAGACCAGAGATGCTGTATTCTTGAAGGAAGCGATAGACAACGAGATTGACTCAATCACCTCCAACAACACATGGGTATTGGTTGACCTGCCAGAAGGAACAAGACCCATCGGATGCAAATGGATCTTCAAGAAGAAGATGAAAGCAGATGGAACCATTGACAAGTTCAAGGCCAGGCTAGTGGCCAAGGGGTTTGCTCAGAAGCAGGGGATCGACTACTTTGACACTTATGCTCCAGTAGCTCGGATGACAACCATCAGATTGCTAATTGCTCTAGCAGCAATACACAAGCTGGTGATACATCAGATGGATGTGAAAACGGCATTCCTTAATGGCGAGCTGACCGAAGAGATCTACATATAACAACCAGAAGGTTTTGTCGTCAGAGGTCTGGAAGATAAAGTCTGCAAGTTGATGAAGTCTCTGTATGGTTTGAAACAAGCTCCCAAAATGTGGCATGAGAAGTTTGACAAGGTGATAAGGTCAAATGGCTACAGGGTCAGTGAAACAGACAAGTGTGTCTATACGAAGTTTGCTGACGGAAGAGGAGTAATCGTTTGTCTTTACGTGGATGACATGCTAATCCTAGGTACGGATTTAAGCTGCGTCACAGAGACAAAGAAATTCCTCTCGACCAAGTTCAGTATGAAGGACTTAGGGGATGCCGACGTAATCTTGGGGCTCAAGATCATCCGGACAGGCACTGGAATAGCGCTGTCACAATCTCATTATATTGAGAAGATGCTCACTCGCTACGGGTATCAAGATCTTCCTATAATTGATACACCGTACCGGAGTGATCAGAAGCTGGAGCCAAATTCGAGGGAAAGCGTCAGGCAGTTGGAGTACGCTAGCGTCATCGGAAGCTTGATGTACGCTACTACTGCCACAAGGCCTGACATAGCTTTTGCCGTGGGAATGCTGAGTCGGTTCACTAGCAATCCAGGCGTTGAGCACTGGAAAGCTGTGAAGCGTGTTATGAGATATCTCAAGAAAACTCAGACATATACACTTTTCTACAGCGGAGATCCGTCAGTAGTGGAAGGCTTCAGTGATGCTAGCTGGGATTCAGATATGGAGAGCGAGTATTCCACAGGTGGATTCGTATTCACCATGGGTGGAGCTGCTATATCGTGAAAGTCGAAGAAGCAGACTATATTATCTCGCTCCTCCATGGAATCTGAATTCTTTGCATTAGATGCTGCTGCAGATGAAGCAGAGTGGCTTCGGGAGCTCATGTATGATCTTCCGGTGGTTGGGGCTCAGATACCGACAATACCGATATACTGTGACAACCAGGCGGCAGCAGCAGTGGCATCAAATGACATCTTCAACGGGAAGAAGAGGACTGTGCGGTTGAAGCACAGGGCAGTACACGATCTTATCAAAAGAGGTGTAATTGCAGTGGTTGATGTTCGGAGTCAGGAGAACCTGGCAGATCCGTTCACAAAGGGCCTCAAGCGCCAGTTGGTCGATGACACAGCTTATAAAATGGGCTTGAAGGCATTCTGATAGTGTGTCTTTGTAATCCTACCATAAAGTTTTATGCTATTAGTTCAAAGAGAAATCTACTATGCATCTAACTTTTGGTTCAAAGGAGGATCACTGACTGGGAAACTATCAGGTAACAGTGGGTACTTGTTCTCTGGAACATGGAAGGGATACGGACCCATAACCACTGTTGTCTACTATGTATTTTTTCTGCAGAAAAAACAGATCCTGTGGAAGGTTGGCTTAAATGCCTTAATGAGTTCTCAGGCAGAGTGAATGCCTGGTGTGCTTTACAGGAAGCACGGTAGAGCAGCACTACAAGGAGTGAAACTCCATGCTACAGTGGGATGACTCCACCATGAGGTTCCCAGATAGGGGTAATG
Organism: Iris pallida; assembly: GCA_029216955.1. Classification (NCBI taxonomy): domain Eukaryota; kingdom Viridiplantae; phylum Streptophyta; class Magnoliopsida; order Asparagales; family Iridaceae; genus Iris; species Iris pallida. Next base: position 821,330 of record JANAVB010040619.1, on the reverse strand, counting down.
CTTCGGCTTTGCAAGCCAAGTCATAGCGACGTAGCACCGCAAATAGGCAGGTAGCCTAATGCTGTATGACGTAATTAAAGAGTTGTAGACAGCAATACAAAGGGGAGGATGGCCCCATGTTACAGTGGCACAACACCACGATGAGGTACCCAGGTAGGGGTAAAGCCTCGGCATTGCAAGCCATATCGTTGCGGCGTAACACCGCAAGGAAGCCTTAGGCTTCATGCTGGATAGTTTGGCACTACAAAGAGGCTTGTGACCTCATGCTACAGTAGTATAACACTACGATGAGGTTCCCAGGTAGGGGTAATGCCTCGGCTTCAGGCCATGTCATAGCGGCGTAGCACCGCAAGGAAGCACAAGGCTTCATGCCATCTCTCTTTAATAAAGAACTCACCTATAGTGTATGAAAAGAGATATCAGGCCGTCTCTTGAGGGTAAACTTGTAGACGTCCAAAATTATACACTGAAACCAGGCTGGCACAAGGTCTTCAATGTGAAGCCAGAAGCACAGTTGATGTCATTATGTGAGTAGGAAGAATTGCAGTTATGGTACAGAATTCAAGTCCATTCTTGTATCATGCTGTTATTTAACCTATGCGGGAAGATTCAAGTCGTAGCGACATCTCTCCTAATGCATGATGGACAGTCACTGTGGGGAACGCTCAACCCATATATTGAGATATGTGGGGGATTGTTGGTGTTTTTGCCTTTGGACTAGAAAAGATAGTCCCACATCGGCTACACCAAATGGTGAGTATCTCAATATAATGCATTGCTTGTGTTGAGGTGTGCACATGAGGTGTAGTGGGGAACAAGTTTGTGCCATGTGGGAGTATTTTCCTAGAAGAAAAAAAGGATTAAATCCAACAAGGATGCAAGTTAATTTTTGTTGTGCGGACTCGGACTCGGACACGGACTCCAGGATGTCTCGTGCATGCACGGGAGTGTTCGGGGGGTAGGCGTGGACTGGCACACTTCTATGCTGATTGTGGGATGATCTAAAATATCAAACTCTATTTTTAAGTATTGGTATTTTAGTCCCACATCGGATAGGAGAAGAGGTGAAGTCTCAACTCCACTCTATAAATAGAGCCCCTTGGCCTCCTTTGAAAGATGCACCAAGAAGAGAGTTGAGGGAGTCTGTTAAGTCCAGGAAGCCCGTTCAAGTCTCAAATATTGACTTACGAGCGTTCTAGAAGTTCTTCGTGAACTTGCTGGTTCCTGGAAGCTGTTCGTGCTCGTGTGGGGCGAATAAAGCTTTGAGCAACGGTGGTTCATTCACCTCAGCATCTCATTCTCGCCTGTCATCGCTGTTGTTGCCTTTTACAGTAACTTCTTTTTAGAAGCTCTACTGCCGATAGTTGCTTGCACAAAGTCTCTTTAGATTTTTTTGTGTATTACGTAGAATCTTTTTAGATCCTCGTAATTCAGAATCCTCCAGGATCTCTGTTGCACATCTTCTTTAAGGTGCTGCATTTGAAACGTTGTGTGTACAATTGTTTCAGTTTCAGAATTTTTCATCGAAAATTGTGCCTCGGCACTAACAACAAGTACACTATTGCTATATGTGCTTCTTACATTATAATGCTATTTTTTATTTTGTTTCGTTGAGTATCCAGATTGTGACACGATTGTGACACGGTAGGACTTGATTGTATCATTGCTCGTTTATTGATTGTTTTGTTAGTCGGGAGGAAAAATGCTCAGTAAGTATGTGAACAAACTCAACTATTATTTTTGTGGATAGCTAAGTCATACACCGCACGTATGTGTTAGCCGTACCTTTTTATTGTGGATAGCCATCGTATGATGTGTCGTATTAGCCTTGTCGTTCACATGTCGAAAAGTATTTCAAACGCATTGTCTGTTTATTGTACATGTTCATTGCTAGTTGTCTCATTCATCCATGTTCTTGCTAGTGGTTTTTTGTACATGCTTATTGTTTCTAGTTCATCTACATGTTTTTTTATTTTCTACTGCATCTCTACTGTTTAGCTTATTTTGTATTAAGTTACATAAATGTAATAGGGTTGTACTTTGCTCATTTTCCGACTGGATCATCGCAGGTGACTTGGCATTTTTTCTACTTTCACGCTATGGACCATACGAATGGAGATAGAGATCTTGGAGGCCGACCGTGGATTCTGGATAGATTAGTTAGTTTCTTTTGTTGTTTAGCATATTTGTTTCCAGATATCATTTTTGATGTATTATTGAATTTGTAAAATAAAATAGTTATTGTGAATGAGAAGTTAAATATGATTTTTTTTTTGTATTTTATATTGATATTAAGACCTAGACAGTGTACTACCATCGATGTTGTGGCGTAGGCTGGACTTGGCTACGAACTCGTATCCCGAAAAGCGGGTGCGGGTCGTGACACCTTCAGATAAAAGCACATGTTTGTAAGAAGTCAGCAAGGTCTTCAGATCAAAACTTCTGTTGTACGTTATTTCACAAATAGTGGATTTAACTATGAACAAGAGTTCTCTGGACTGGATTATTCCTCTATGAGCGAAGCCAGTATATCTCGCAATATTTGCATTTGTAACTTTTGAACTCAGCTTACTTTCCATATACATAATATATTGCTTGATAGTTGGTAATTACTCTTAATTTTTATTGAATATATTCCGCTGCACTCTATTCACCTCATTCTAGAGTTGTCTTCATTCGAGACCCAAACGTTAATTACCGAATATTTCTGGGACCCAAAGTCTAATTAATCGTGAATTTTAGCTAGGCGTTTCAATAGAAGTTCATGCTCTAATACTAGTGCCTCGAGTTACAAACATATTGTGATAAAATTTGGCAAATGTTCAAGGCACTACAAGAATTACTGCATGGCAGTACACTTTTGACAGTTGTATGACTGCCAAAATTTTGACAGTTTCATGCATATCCTGAAAAATAGGACTGTTATAAATTTGATAGTCCTGTACATATATATGACTGCTAAAATTATGACACTCCTAAAATAATAATGACTGCAAAATAAATTTGACAATCCTGAATATGGATATGATTGGCAAAAATATGTTGTTCATAGTAGCTTGTGGTGCTCTTAACATTTACCTAAAATTTAGACGGTACTCCATTTGCTTCTCACTGATTGGGTTGGGTCGGGTTAGACGGGTTCGTGACAGACCCACGGGCCAACACCCGAGGCCCATCAGGAGTTAGGGTTCGGCTGTCACCCTAACCCTATAAATACCAATACGAGCCCCCTCTTCTCATCCTCTCAATTTTCTCCAGCCGCTAGAAAAAATCCCGGGTTTCCTTGTCGGCTGAGCTTTGAAGAAGAGATCGCACCGGAACGATGAGGGCCAAGGTGAAATCACTTCCGTTGAACTCATATTCGATCTATCAAAGCGTCGAATTTGTGCACTCTCTCTCTCTTCAAATTCGTTTATATGTCGAGTTTTCTGTACAAATTGGTTGATTCCAGTCTTGATTTGGTTAGGATTACCATTAGGGTTTGTTAGCATGTTGTCTACGTTTATACTAATCAAAATCATTTTTCTTTTGACGAAAGTTGCTCGTTTTTATCGAGAAATCGTATGATTTAGTCACTTTTTGTTGAGAAAATTTAGCGATACAGGTCTTATTGAACGAATTGGGAAAATAAATTATCAAAACGTAAGTCCGTTTGGATTGTAGGCCATCATTGGATGTGATGTTTATGATAATACTCCAAACTTGATTTTGTTAGGTTTTTTTATTAGGCTGTGTTTGATTGAGCTTTTTTTCCATGGAAAATATTTCCATCACAAATTTTCCACCAATTGTAGTGTTTGATAGCTTATATTTTCCATGGAATTATTTTCCAAAAAACTATCATTTTCCATATTTTTATCTAAAATGGTGGAAAATGGAACTTGTCCAACCCATAGGAAAATATCATTTTCCACTGAAAATAACTATTTTTTGTGGAAAATAATGGCAATCAAACACCCAAATTAAGTTTTCCATAGAATTTTTTTTTTAAATTCCATGAAATTTTTTTCCTAGGAAAATAATTCCATGGAATTAATTTCTTTTCCACATATTTTCCACCTTGCAATCAAACGCACCCTTAGTGTTTGTTATCATGTTCTTTATGCTCTAGATTGATAAAAATCACTTTTTGTACGGAAGTTGCTTTCTTTGATTGAGAACTGTACGATCTAGTCATTTATGTTGAGAAAATTTGGGAATATAGTTGTTATTCGAACTAATTGGGAAAATAAATTAGTAAAAAAAAAACTCCACAGCGTTTAAAGTAAGCCAATTGATTTTGATATTGATTGCAAGTTTCGGAATATGCAGATAATTATTGATCTGCCTAATATGTACTTGTAATGGTAAAGATTTTTCATGGAGTATGGTTTCTGTCTTGAGGCTCTATGATTAGGACTTGGAACTTGGACCTTTGGATGATGTAAACTTTTTTGCAAATAATATGTTCGACAGAATTTGGTATCTGTCGGATCGGTGAAGAACAAATCATCGTTCAATAATCTCATAATCTTATATATCATCCCGTGTGGATGGATCGACTAATAGGATGTCCCAGTGCCGTACTTTAGACGGATCCATGAGAAAAAACAACTGGAACTATGGTTTGAAATTTATTAGTAAAAACATTATAGGACATGAGTTCTCTGTTTCCTTAATGTCGAAGAGTTTCATTTTATGAACTTAGTTTTGGAACATGTTTATTTCTGTCCCTGAATCAGGGGCACATTGTGAATGACATGTATATTGGCCTCATGTATCTAGCCCACTTGTCAAATGGTTAACCGGGATATTTCTCGAATACCTACCGACCAAGCTCTCATCTCATAGCCAATGTACGACCAAATTTTGGGTTTTCACTGTCATGAGACCCAAGCAAGGGTGATGTTTTGACGGGCCTGTGGTTCAAAGTGTAACAATACCTAGGCAGGGAAATTAAAGGAGTTATAAGTATCATAACAGAAATATTGACTGTAAAATAGAATGTTGTATTATATACCCATCTTAGCTATTACAAGATAGCATAAATTGTGAGAAAGTAAAGCATCTCTCAAAATTAAGCAATATAGATACATCCACAAACAAATATTCAAACAAGAGAACAAGTAAGATGTGGAACTTTGGCATTGAAAGACATTTCTTGGCTGAGGACACTCGAAACTGAAAAAGGCGAGATGTTAGCCTACGAGGCTCGATCTGCTGTCCGATTTTTTCTGTCCCTATTCTGCGCCCCACTGCTTTTAGGTTTTTTTAACGATTGATTTGACCCATATGCAATAGAGGTGGGATAAAATATGGAATAGAAAAAAAACGGACAGCTGATCCGCTCCCCTAGCCTACTATAAAAAGGATGCCTAAGAAGATGTGATGTTTGCTGGTGAAAATAGGATTCATGTAGAAAGAGAGAGATCGTAGAAAGAGAGATTGATGGAACAAATAATTGAAACAAAAAACATTTGACTTAAAGTTACCTAAGCAGTTATATATAACATTCTCAAAGACTATGAGCAACTTCAATGGAGACATCAAATGGGACATCAGTTGGCATTACTGCCATTTTGATGGCTCAAACCCCAAATTTACCACTCCAATGGAGACATTAAATGGGGCATAAAATTTGGTTCTCCAACCTACTGGATGTGTTTTTGGTTCTAGAGGAGAATTTGGTTTTCCAACTGTCATTTTGATGTCTCGAACCCCAAAGTCTCCACTCCAATGGAGACGTCAAATGGGACATCAAATTCTGTTGCTCATTTGATAGCTTGGAGTATGTAACTTTATTGAGACATCAAATGGGGTATCAAAGTACTCTAGTGGTAGTCAAATGGGTGTTTTGATTCTTCATTTTGATGTTTTGGGTTGGATATGCTCTAACAGTTCCCCTCTTTCCTTGAATAGTAAATAATGATGAGGTAACCTGTGAAAAATATGTTGTGATGCAAGCCTAGTAGAATAGTCTCCTCAAGACTACGGACAAAGAAAATTCATGAAAACAGCAACATTTATGCATTTCGAAAGTGTAGATGTGAAATAACATAAGATATATGTTTGATTTGACATGAGCCAACTATATTTATATCAATTAGTAAACAAAATAGGTCGTTTGTTATAAATACTGAAAGAACCCCAAAATTTGTCAATTATATTTTCCCCTTTGGGTTGGTGATGGTGATTTAGTGAATGATAATTAAAATTGTCTATTGTAAGGGATGATTGAATTGCCTTCATACACTGCTCTCTCTCTCTCTCTCTCTCTCTCTCTCTCTCTCTCTCTGTGGGTGTGTGTGAAATATTAAAGTAAATAATGATTGATAACATGCATCAGTTTGTAGAAGCTTGAGATATGTACTTCAAAAGTGTGTATGATTCTTCCTCTTGGATGATTGAATAGACCACAAGTTTCTGAATTGATTTATATCTGTTAGCACTATTTTGTGACTATATTTATCTTTTTCCAAAAATTTCTGGCTCAAGTGATTTATACCTTTCAATGTAATAAAATTTTCAGAATTTCAGATAATATATGTAATAAATTGAATTTGCCAGCCTTTTTTCTGCACTTCATCTTTTATACTTGAGTTGCCTTCTATAGTTATGCTTGTATTGTCACTCAATACTTCCAATGTATGATATTCGTTGATTCTTGAATACTAATGTTTGAATTGAAGCAATTTACTGTGTTTTTGGAAGCTGTTTTATTACATCAAGCATTGTACTCAACTATTTGGTTTCCTTAATTTCTTCAGTGGAAGAAGAAGCGTATGAGGAGGCTCAAGAGGAAGCGCCGAAAGATGAGGCAGAGATCTAAGTAGTTTGATCTAGATCGCTTCTGTCAACCTCTTGTCATAAAAGTTTGGATGGATCTGGATCCTACTGTGCTTGTGCTGATGGGAGGTGGTGATGGAAGAGGACAGTGTTGCCTCTTTTAAATTACATCTTGCAGCTTAGGAATTAAAAACTCTAGAACTCATCTGGTTGTTTTGTTGCTCTGACTCTCTAGACTTTATGAAGTTTAAATTTGTAGCAGACTTATTATTAAATTAAATGTTTGTTTTGGAAAATCTGATTCTGCACAGTTTTCTGCTGATATATATGCACATGCAATCGTGTGCAGCGGCTGCTAATTGCTGTGGGTTCACGCTGTAAAAAATTTCTTTCGTAGAGTTTGGATGCTCAAATTGCTGGTGACCATTCTTCATATTACATTAGTTTCGGGTGGTGGCTAGTCTTGATTTTACCAGGGCTGCAAGGGCATTGTGGAAGTAGAGCGTGTTTGAGGACTCGGGTCAATTTATTGCTTGCCTTGGAATATAGTAGTAGTTGGTGCTGAGCTTTAGCCATTATCATTATGAATCTACGAGTAATATGTTACTGTTTGCAGCATTTGCTATTTATTGATTTGATATCAAGTTATATATTTGATTGTGATAACCAAAAAGTAGCTAATTGGGAAGGAGGTGAAGTTTATTTTTTGTGTTTGGATCTAAGTTCTCATGAAGAAAGTGTAAAGAATTGATTTTCTTTCCTTCGGACCAAAGGGTATCATAACAAGTTTTGAAGTTCTGCTTAAAGTTAGGTTGATGGTGGTGGCTGTTTTGTTCGCGGCAGTATATAACGAAGTAAAAATTTTGGACATAGAGTGTGCACATTGTATATGCTTGTCATCTGTATGTATATTTTCTTTCCTTCGGACCAAAGGGTATTATAACAAGTTTTGAGGTTATGCTTAAAGTTAGGTTGATGTTGGTGGCTGGTTGGTTCGAAGTAAAATTTTTGGAAATAGAGTGTGTGCACATTGCATATGCTTGTCATGCGTTTGTTAGAAGTTGTATGCTTGTCATGCGTTTGTTAGAAGTTGTAGTTTAGAAGTGAAATGATTTTTATTCTGAAAATTGCTGAGAAACCCAATTTCGGGGTGGACTTTTATGAAATGTCCACCCGCTGGATGAGTTTTATGAAATACCCAAAATTATGTTTTTTCACGTTAAATATTCCAAGATTCCCTTTTAGATGCCACCCGCTGGAAACTGCTATTTTTATAATACCGAAACTACCCCTCCGCGCGAATTGGTCATCTATATGTATTTGAATTCAAAAAACTCAGATATGGATTGCGATTTTCGTCTTCTTCTTCATGGAGTTCGGTGTGCTTTTCTTCAGTCGAACTCAGATCATCGCTCGTCATCATCATCACCATCATCATCATCGCAAAAATCTCCGTTTAACACGGAGAATGACATTCTCCGTGTTTCTAACACGGAGAATGGCCATTCTCCCGTGTTTTAACATTTGAATGACCATTCTCCGTGTAATTTAGCACGGAGAATGGCCATTCTCCGTGTAATTTAGAACGGAGAATGTCATTCTCCGTATAAATTAACACGGAGAATGTCATTCTCCGTTTTATTTAAGACGGACAATGGCATTCTCCGTTTTATTTAACACGGAGAATGACATTCTCCGTGTTTCTAACACGGAGAATGGCCATTCTCCTGCGTTTTAACACTGGAATGACCATTCTCCGTGCTAAATTACACGGAGAATGACCATTCTCCGTTTTATTTAACACGGAGAATGGCATTCTCCGTGTTATTCTCCGTGTTTCTAACACGGAGAATGGCCATTCTCCTGCGTTTTAACACTGGAATGACCATTCTCCGTGCTAAATTACATTCTCCGTTTTACTTAACACGGAGAATGGCATTCTCCGTTTTATTTAACACGGAGAATGGCATTCTCCGTGTTCTAACACGGAGAATGGCATTCTCCGTAACACGGAGAATGGCCATTCTCCTGCGTTTTAACACTGGAATGACCATTCTCCGTGCTAAATTACACGGAGAGTGGCCATTCTCCGTGTAAATTATGACGGAGAATGGCCATTCTCCGTATAATTTAGCACGGAGAATGGCCATTCTCCGTATAAATTAAGACGGAGAATGTCATTCTCCGTGTTACTAACACAGAGAGTGGCCATTCTCCGTGTTACTAACACGGAGAATGGCCACCCTCATGCGAAATTAACATTTTTCATGTTCTAACACGGAGAATGCCCATTCTCCTGCATTTTATGTTCAGTTGAAACTTTGGAGGGCCATAACTTTTGACTGGGAGGTCGAAACGAGGTCCCGTTTGTCGCAAAACGAGCGTATCTTTGAGGAGGCTGAAAGTAATCGTTTTACAGTTAGACGGCCTTCCGAAATTTTAGAATCGCAAAAAAATGATGTTTGGACCTCCGTTTTAGCACTTTTGTCGTTTGTCTCGGTCTTTCCGAAATTTTTCGACGAGTTTTTGAAGATTTTTGAGGAGAAAACCTAGATTCGAAAGTGAGCAGCGTATGGAAGAAGATGAAGTATCGAAACGTTTTTTTTAAGAGTAGTTTCGTGGGTGTTTTCAATAAATTAGAAGGGTAAAAGGGTCATTTGGAATCCGCTTTGGATAAGTTTCTCTAATTCTGGGCACGCGATGAAAGTTTTTTTAGCTGTGGGTTTTTCATGAAACTTTTTTAGTTTTTGGGCATTTCATAAATTTCCCCATTTTTATTTTGTATGGATTAAAAAATTATTATTATTATTATTATTATTATTATTATTATTATTATTTTATTTTTGGAGTTCCAATTTGTTTCGAATCCAATGAGGAGTTTCGGACACTTACGTCAATTTTTTCTGGAAATTAAAAGTACGAACACTGCACTTTTCGAACTACTATTAATAGGAGAGTTCCGATTTTCTTGAAAAGACTAAGATGGTATTTTGACTTAAACAAGAATTTGGATTAGGAACATGGAAAAATGGTGGAGGGATTATTAGCTTTCAGCAATTTGTGATGTTTAACTCAAATGCTTGGATGGTACCCCAACTTAAGGCATAGTAACACTGAAGTACTCGATCTATTATTCCTTACATTAAAATAACATACGTTTAATTAATGAACATTAAAGTACCTGTGATAACATTTCGTCCAAACGCTTAATGGAATGTGGCTCAAAAGCTTGGGTGGTACCCCAACTTAATGCATAATAACACTGAAGTACTCGATCTACCTCTTCGTCAACTCCCAACGGATTCTGGTACATGAGGGCCGTGACGCCTACCTCCGCTTCCGCCGCCACCGCTCCACCGTGCTCCGCCTCAACGTGCACCCCGGCCTGCCCATCGCCGCCTACCCCCGCGTCATCACTCTCCTCGACGCCGCCAGCTTCCCTGTCCTCTTCGACACCGACTTGGTCGCCAAGAATGACCTCTTCACCGGCACCTTCACGCCTTCCCTCAGCCTCACCGGCTGCTACCGTACCCTCTCCTTCCTCGACCCCTCCGAGCCCAACGACGCCCCGCTCAAGAAGCTCCTCTTCCACCTCCTCTCCTTCCACTACAGCCACATCATCCCCGAGTTCCGTCGGACCTCCGCCGATATGTTCGACAGGCTGGAGGCCGACATATCCGCCAAAGGGGTCGCCGAGCATCGTGGAGGACCTCTTCCAGCTCGGCCCCATGCTGACCCTCGGCCTCTCGAGCTTCGTGGAGGACCTCCTCCTCCACTCGGTATGCCTCCCCCCAGCCCTCGTCCGGAAGGACTACGACCGGTTGGCCGGCTTCTTCCGTCGGAGTACTTCAGTATTATTATGCCTTAAGTTGGGGTACCACCCAAGCATTTGAGCCGTATTCCATTAAGCGTTTGTACGAAATATTATCACAGGTACTGTAATGTTCATTAATTAAATATATGTTATTTTAATGTAAGGAATAATAGATCGAGTACTTCAGTGTTATTATGCCTTAAGTTGGAATACCATCCAAGCATTTGAGCCGTGATGTTTCAAAGTTGGAGCACCTCATGTATTATCTGAAACCCAGGCTATTTGTTTCTATGTTCACTGAAGTTTGAATTGATTGACTGAGACCTTATTGTCACAACTTACTCCCTCAATGAGGATATTTTCGGTGATGGAATCTCTCTCTCTTTCTGTGAAAAAGTCTTTCCTTTCGAGGGTAAGGTGCTCATTTAAGAAATTATTTCCGATTTAAATTTAGAATAGTCCGTAACTTTAATGAAAGCTTAGTAAGACAAAGAAAAAAAGTAATACCTTTCTTTAAGAGAACCAGTAACTGCTAATATTAGTTAACCCGGAAGATGGCTAAGTTAACTGCATTTCTCTATGAGTTCCTTGACTATTGATTCTTGATCTTTTCCTGCCTGCTTTTCTTTCTTTTGTCAATCGGTTTCAGTCCCTTTACTAGGAGAAGAGCAATAAAGGTTTTTGATAGACTGAGATATATACTTTCCATTTTTCGTTTAAAAGACATTCGGTCACCCACGGAAAGATCCTAGAATGTCTGAGATAAGCCATCAGTTCCTCCTAAGCCCTCTTTTCAAACTATTGATAAAAAAAGCTTTGCCCGGCCTGATTCTAGTTGCTAGCTTGTTGGTTTGGTGAAGCAGTGGCGCATAGGCAGCTAATGAGGTAATTCTAACATAGGCCGATCGGTCCTCGCTCTTGATCGCAGCAAGCACCTTGTTCCCTGTTCCCTAAGCCTAAGATGGATAATAAGAAACCAAATAGGATTTCGTTTAATATAGTTAGATGCTTTCCCAGGACTCTCTTTCACTCAACTCGTATAAAACAAGGTTCAACTGCCACGACCCGCACCCTAGAGTAAGGGCACGAGAAGTGGGTACGTCCAGCCTACGCCGCAGTGTCGGCGGTAGAACGCTGTCCTAGGTCACAACATCTAACAATATAATGCTAAGCAGTTTATACTCCCCGAATGGGGGTGACATAGCAGAATGTAAACTCAATCACAACTAAGGAAGGAGAAGTACGATATCATAGATGTGAAAATATCAAAGGAAGATACAAACAGAAGAAAAGTCTAAGTGTCTAAACGACACAACATCACAACATCCAGAAAATAATACAACTCTGAAGTCAATACAAATGACATAAGAAATAAGATAAAGCCTAGCTAATCTAGTCTAAGCAGTAGGGATGAGGTCCTCAACTAGAGCTGGATCCTCCTGTGGGTCCAACTCACAGGTATCGTCTAGATGGGCTCCATAGTAGGTCGGGCAGAAGTCCTCGGTATCATCTGTAATATTTTCAACAGGTCCAGTCAGGACGGAAGCGAGCACAGTACATCTCATGCAGTTCATATCATGGCAGGAAATATAAAGCAAGCAATAGAGTAAGATACATGGAACGCTGTAGGAAGATGTACATGAAAACAGGAGTGATATTTGATAACTGGAAATATATACATGATAAGTAAGAACTGTAAGTGACTAGTGATTTAGAGTACGAGATGGCATGTAATTAGCTTAGGTTGAACAAGATAAAACATGAAAAGTAACAGAGTGAACATGATGGGTAAATCACATGACCATTTATACTCATCCCTACCCACAATCAATACACAAGGATCCAGTCAAGTTACGTTACGGACATGATGTTTTGGTTACACACGAGACACATGAGGAAACATTAACGTACACGAGAGCACATAAAAGTACATGAGCGTATATGAAAGAACATGAGAGAACATGAGTGTACATGAATAACGCAAGAGCAAGGAATACATGATGTACATAAAACACACGACATTAAGTATCCGATGCGCCCGCTAAGGGGGATAACATCCCAAGAAGAGATCTATATAGTACCAATCCGTGATGATAACGTGACAGCATCAAGTAAAGTAATCTAGAGCAAGAATATAAGTCGTGACAAGTATGAAACGATCAGAGAATATACTCGCCTGTATCCTGAGTATCTGAAGAATATCTACTGTCCGAGGAGTGGTGTCTATCTCCTATAGAACAGTACAAGTCACTATGAGTCTAAAATGATAATAAGATGCAATTCAACGTATTCTACATAAATCTAGGTCAATCTAGACCAAAGTCAACTCTTGGTCAACTCTGGTCAACCCTAGAAGTCAAACTAGGTCAACTAGGTCAAACAAGTCTATACTAGTCTATTCTAGGTCTAATCAAGACTAAACAAGTTTAACTAACTCTATACTAGGCAAACAGACACACCCATAGGCTAAGAGTCCTAGTCTAGGCTATTAGGCAATATCATGCCTAAAACCAAACCACATCACTTATACACATATCCATAAATGTATTTAATATAATATAGTACACTCATTAATATATAGGCTACCTATATGTACATCACACACATATATATATATATACAGGTGTATATATACATATACATAGAGAATTAGGAAAAAGGAATGTGATGGTGTGTATGTGTGTTGAGAGTGTTAAGGGAAATCAGTGTTAGGCAATGTGTGTAGAGTGACATGAGAGCATGTGTCACAAAGTGCCAATAGGAGTGTGTGTGTGTTAGTGAGACATGAGAGTGTGTAGGTAAACCTGTGTACAGGAATATCAGTGAAGTGATACATTGATATAAATTGTGTGTATAATATCCTGAAATCAGTGAGTAGGAAATCTGGGAATACATGACATAGTCTACATTTGAACCAAAATCAGTGGCTAATATTTGTGTGAACCTGTGTGTGTACAGTGAGTGTTATGAAACAGTGGAAACCTGGGAAATATGGAGTGAAATATGGAAATCAGTGAGCTAACTTGACAGTGTAGCAAAGTGTCTATAGGAAATCAATCACAGGTAATAGGAAGTAGGAAAAACAGTGTAGTGTATATTATCCTGAAAACAGGAAACAATGAGTTGGAAAACTGGAACACATTGACAGTTACTTGTAAACTCAATCTCAGGTTTTAAAGAACTAAATAACAGTTGTAATGGGAAGAAACAAGGACAATTTAATATGAATCAAAACAGTGAGCTAAAATGGTGTATCCTGGAAATCAGTTCTCAAGTTTGTGATTCCTGTCAATTTAATTGACAGTTTACCCGATAACTAAACCACCATTCAACCATGAAACCAAAACCAATATGAGAACTAACATTCACATTTTATTTAAAACTGGGATTAAACCCAACAGCAGTGAATCAACTCAGATTATTAAGAAATAATCATTCAATACATGTATCAGTCAACCCATTCGAACCAACTTAATGACTAAAATCCCATTTCTAATCAAAAAGCCTAATTCGAATATGACATTGAATTAAACATGAACAAACAATTAAGTAGGAAACATTGGCAGTTGAAAACATTAGTTTAAATAGGATTGAAATGGATTCAACAGTTTTGGAAAAAACTGAAATAAAGTATCAGTCAATATCAGTCGACCAACTAACAAATTCGAATTCAAAATCCACATCAACCTAAACTAATAAGTAAACTCAATTAACATAGATCATTAGACATGTATAGGATCTAATTAGCATTTTAAAACATGAATTAAACCATTTAAAATGGAATTAAACAGTGAACAAACTAATAAAACTGCACACGCATAATGCACGCCCATAGCACACACGATTCCGTGTCCGACACGATACGAGGACCCACAAAACTTTGGGAGCCTCGTGTCAGTGTCTTCCCGCACCCATGTGTCAATTTACACGTGTCCAAGTGGTGTATCCATGGCACAGTGGACCCCGAGCAGCAGGGGAATGCTACTCGCGCGCGCACGTGCTGCACCCCGCGTATACCCGTGTCCAATGCGACACGACACGACACTATTACTATCTCAGTCCACCCGAAAACTATAAGCGAGACTAAAACACTATTTCCTATTCAAACACAATTCAAAATCTCGATCGAAATGCCCACTATGGCATTTCGTCGAACACCTGCGTGCACCCACTGATACGTGTCCGATACGGACACATACAGGACACGAAATGGTGCAAATCCTATTCCTACAGTACAAGGACACCTAGGGCTTGGTGTTTATGCAAGGAAATCCTAATTTCATTGGAGGAATAGAGTTTTACCTAGGTGTGCTCTTCACAACAAAAAGCCTTCAAAGAGGAGCTCTCCTCTAGCTTGCAAAAGTCCCCAAATTGTGTCAAACCTGAGATTTGAGTCCACCAACAATAGGAGAACAACATTTAGAATACTATGGAAGAAATCTCAATGAAAATGGATCATTAATGAATAAACTATGAAGAAATTTCAAAGGAAACAAACCTTGTTCTTAGAATGATGGAAAGAGTGAAAAGAGGCACAAGTTTCAAGAGGGATTTTATAGGCAAGGGGGGATCCTTGGCCGGCCACTAGCTAGGGTTAGGGTTTTTAGGGGGGGTGCATCTAAGGCTATCAATGCATCATGCCTATTTGGATGGCCTAGAATCTAGGGCTCCTTCCTAGTCAAGTTGCAAACCACTCAGCCTAGCTAATCATGACTTAAACCCATTTAATCAATACTAACTAAAACTCAATATGGCTAACTAGACTAGCTATGACTAATCTAGGTTAGGTCCAATCTAGGTTAGGCTAAACACAACACAAGACAATCAATCAATGATATTAAAATCACACCATCCCATTAATTATATTAAATTCCAAAAGAATATATAATAAATTCAATTAATTCAAAATGACCAAAATACCCTCAAGCTAAAAATGATAAATGAAATACCCTAATCACATGGTTAGGCTCTAGGTCAAACTATCTCTAGGGTTACACTTAACAAAACACCAAATCATAAGTCATAATTTTAAATAGTTTAAAATAATTAAAAATTACCAAAAATCATAATATAAAATAAATATCAATAAATAATAATTATAAATACAAAATTTTAAAATTATCCTCATCTGGAAAACTGGGTGTTACAATCCTACCCACCTTAGAAAAATTTCGTCCTCGAAATTAAGATGATCGCACCCCCTTCTAGGTCAAACATAGTCAAGGGTCAATCACTAGTCAATTTTCTCAACATCCTAGTACTTGGTCATCAGCTGGTCAACTTCTTAGGATTTTACCTATGCTAGCTACCTAAGTGTTGGCAACTAGGATTTAGCAAAAAGAGAAACTCTATAATAGGCTAGCTCTTAACTTCCCAATCCTATCAAGTCATCCATAACTAAATATCTACAAGCTAAGCACACCAATCCCAAATACCACATATATATGCTCAAGAACAACAACCCATCACATATATCCTAAGTATATCCTCTATATATATATATATATATATATATATATATATATATTTTCTGTATATATATATATATATATATATATATATTTTTTTTTTTTTTTTATATATATATATATATATATATATATACATAGACTATACTTATATAAATAACTGATCAAACAAGGGTTAAAGTAGACTATACTTATAAGGGACTGAAACAAATGCTCAGAAATTAGGCTAAGGATGAATGGCCTGAATCATCAATATAGAAAAAAGGGAATGATGCTAAGGAGACTGAAATTTATAAGCTAAAGGACAGGACATTTGGGTCCACTTGTATAGTCAAAGTGAGGGGAACCTACATGGTGATTGAAACATGCCTCTAGATCAACCTGGGCTCTCCTCTCTATCTAGCTGAACTAACTACATGCAGGACAGTGGTCTAAAAAAGTAAACCAAACTGGTGTACAGGGAATGCAATAGGCAGTATACTGCAATTGAGTGCAGGCTACGTACCAATCAAAATACATTATATATATATATATATATTAACCCTCATCACCTCAACTCTACTCAGGGTCTAATAAAACACACTCCCTACCACATGCCTATCACTCCAATGAAGGGGTCAGATACTGTAAGGTGTACTGGGACAGAACAGTGAACTGTCCGAAGTGGTGAGTGCAAACCTCTAGTATACATGATACTAACTCTCCAAATATGTAGAATATGGTAAGGGTTAATGGTTATATTGGTGAGTCAATAATTGGGGTCTGAACTATGGTCCAGTGAAACCTATGATGCAACATGGTAGATAATGAATTTTGAGTGCAGTGATCAACTTGTACAAGTCTGAACCAAGAGGACAGGATATCTAGTGAAGGGTCTGCACACTGTCTATAAAGGTTGATCAACATGACTGAACTCAACACAAGAGAACTTACTAAAATAGGGAGTGAACCAATATAGGCTAACAATATGTCAATAATCCTATACAACAATGACCTATAGACACCAACCAAACCCATACCTCATATGCCAATACCATCTGCAATCTATATGTATATAGGCCTCTCAGTCTTAAGTGAACTACAACTATACTCAAGGACAGACTCTGGTCATGGGTGCCTCACTGGAAAAAGGTAAGGAAAATAATAACAATCATCAAGGCTGTAAGGCATACTAACATCCTATATGTAAACTGGTTGGTATTATAAATAACAGAAAAACCATCTACAATGGATTACTATTCTAATACCAATACTAACTATCATCTCTAGGGTATAGACACTCTACAAGTCATCATATCATTACACTATGAAAGAACTACATATGAATAAGCTCTACAGAACTAAATATCCCTACTCCTAAGTTATTGATGATGGAATACAATTTTTTATAACAACAGAAGGGTATGATAATCATATGCGTCTGTCCAAAATCATGTTGTTCAGAGTCTTCGTCATGTTAGTGAGCAAGGCTACGATAATCACAGAGTCCTTGACCAAGGTACATACCTCTAGGTTTATGGCGTTTAAAATTTTCACATTGCCGCATGCGACGGCAAAAACCTTAAATTCCCACACCCGAGAAATACGTCCAAAATCTGACTGTGTCCTCACTATACCAGCTAACACGACTATCGAAGATTCTAGATCCCATAACTGAGGTGACCTAGCCCATATGATTTTCTCAGAAGAAAAACAAACATAACAAAAGAGCAACATGACAAAATTAATCAATCAACAAGGAACAGATGGAATCGGATTTCAAGGTAGTTATAAAAGACAATTGCGGGAATTGAATCGAGAAGAACGGAACTTGCAGCAAGATCTCCAATGGTCTGTGCATCATTGACTGTCCTGACGATAGCTCGCCCCTGCTGGTTTCCTCTGGTCTGCTGCTGATGCTGCATGAACTGCTGCTGCTGAGAGAAATCGGGAATGACAGAAGAAAGTCTCTGTACAGACAGAGGTGCACCACCAATGTAGCAGAAACGCCAACCTAAGTCGGCATAATAGGAGCTGCGGTCTCGAGGCCCTGATGAACAGGACGAGAGGTGGCCAGCCTCTCGATAGTATTCCTCGGACCGGAGCGATGAGATCGTGTCTTCATAACCATCATGAAGACAGATCAAAACAAGAAGCAATTTCTGGGAATGAAGCAAAAATTCAAAGGAGGACAGTTTATATTCAAGGGAAGTCAATAAGCAACAATTTAGATAAAAGGAATTTGATTAAGAGTTTTTTCTAGTGTGATTGATGTAATGCATGTGGTTCGTATTACGTATTTTTGGAATACGTGTACGTATTTTATCTTGTATTGCATGATTCCTTGCTTAGCTTTTCTTCATGGCTTGGTTTATTCTTGGGTTGGTTCGGCTTGGCTTGATTTGCTTTGGTTCATCATGAACCAAAGGTGAACCCCTACCTACCTACCTACCTACCTACCTACCACCACCATTAGTATTTATTAACCCATTCTCCTTTCTCTCTCCTTATTACTCTTCTTCTTCTCCACCATAACTTCTTTACCTACCAGAGAGAGAGAGAGGTCTAGGCAAGTGCAACTTGCTTCATGGAGGAACTCTAATTTTATTGTTCCATTTTCTCCTTTACGGCATTCTAACATACTTTAGTACTTGGCATTTTTACTTTCCATGGCCAGATTCTTGTAGATCTAAGTTTATCTTATTTTCGGATTTCTTGGATTTTGATCTACTTAATCTTGTTATTTCTAAGTTTTGATGGTTCCATGTTGTAGAGAATTTCGTTCTGCCCCATTTTGACCTATGGAAGTTCGGATTTGGACTCTGGATGAAGGTTTTATGGAGCTTGGAAGCATGGGTTCATGGTGTTCTTCTTCTCGGAATTTTAGAGAAGAAGAACAGTTCTCTGGCCGCATGGCAGTACTTGACCGCATGAACATTCATGCGGCAAGTCGCTCTCAGCCGCATGAGACCCTTGTACTTCTAGCCGCATGGACTTCTCCCCCGTCAGCCGCATATGCACCCATTCCTGCCAGCCGCATGAGGGCCCTTCTTCCTGAACCGCATATGCACTCGTCACTCGCAGCCGCATAAGCAACCACATTAACCCGGCCGCATGGGGCTCAACTCAGTTGAGCCGCATGGACCCTTGTTCCACGAGCCGCATGGATCTTTGCTCTGCGAGCCGCATGAACCCGGGTCCGTTCCAGCCGCACGAGAACCCCTCCCCCGCGAGCCGCATGGCACCTATTTCCTCTTGACCACATGCGCCCTTGACTGAACCTAGCCGCATGGGCTTCTAACTGAGCCACATGCACCTCTTTCTATTCCTAACCGCATGAGCTGCTTCCGCCCTCAGCCGCATGAGCTGCTCCCGTATGGATTCCTTCTTTGGCTGCATATGCCTGAGCCGCATGTCTTTTCCCTAGACTTGTATTCTATGATTGAATTATTATTATTTGATTTTAACCTCAGCATTAATTGGGTCTCCTGGTTGAATGCTTGCACTATGATGTCCTGCACATGTACCATGAACACGACAGTGACCCGCAGTGGTGCACTCTTGATACGTAACATGACCTGATGGTGGCTCGTCGTGGCGCACTCCTGACAAGTAAACTTGACATGATAAACCTGACATATCTTGATAAGCTGTTGCGACGGCTATCTGACATGACATGACCTGTATAAATAACCTGGACACCGTGGGCGATTGTGCTTGTACAAATAATCCAGTCCTGTCTTGCATCATGTCTAGGATGGGACTCCTGAGTACCACGGTCATGAGTACCTACTGAAATGGGCTAAGGCTAATAACTAGATTAATACATTAGTCATAAAGAGATCTCCCAGCTACAGGCAATCCTGTTACCTGGGCGCGCTTGGGATCTGTAGCCTGCCGTCGAGTATGGCACATTTCCAGCACACTGTCATGTGTTGTACCCTTCAAGCTACTTAAGGGTACATGCGTTTCCTGGACGATATACCCACCTAAATTCAACCCCTAATTTTCGACCTGGGTAACCTGGATGGTCTGTAGGGCTTGTGGCTGTGGAATAATCTCCTTGCATCTTGCTAGTAACTAGGCCTGTGATAACCCTAGTTAGTTAAAGTATCAAGCCGTACTTATTACTTGGCCGTGATTGTTGAATGGAGACTAATCAGTCTAGTCTTGTCTTGATCCTGTATAAGATTGTTACATGTCCGGATTTTTTTTATATTATCTTGTCGATAAATGGTGGAAAACTAAGTTCCATTCAGATAAAGGGTTGCAACCCCGGTCCTTGTTTGGTTTACGGGTTGTAACCTGGCTATCCGAATAGTTCCATGGTTATCTCGTCGTATATCATCCCGATCTTATATTTTCAGATTCTATTTATTTATTCTTATGCTGTGCTAATTGCTGGTTTTAGTTCCTAAGTGAAGCTTCCTTTGTGGCACTTACTCTTTCTGGGATCTGACCCAGCTGGTTTTGTATGGCCAAATTTTGGAGCAGCCCCGGAGGATCAACCGACTTTCCAGCCCGATGGTGACCACCAGACGTAACCAGGACATCGAGTGGATTATTTTTGGCTCTCCCACTTTATTGTAAAATTATTCTTTTGAGGCGTTTAGCCGAAGAGCACCTGTTTAGCTCGATTGCACTTTACTTACTATCTGCCTACGGGCTGTAACATGATTGACAAATCCTAGGGTTGATCATGTATGACTAAACTCTTGCTAGTCCTCATATTTTGTAACGACTAGCTTCATGATCAGCTGAATATGTAATATTTGGGACGCCTTATTATTGTATATTTAATGATCATACATCTTGTAACTTTTACCTACTTAATTGTGATTAAGACACTAGGCTTGTTCATGACCATAGGAGACTGTTGGATTGTAGTAAACCCTCATGTATCTAGACAGCCGTGACCGTATAGCGAGATGGAATCCATTTCATATGCGTAGCTGGCTATGTCTGCCCCCGCTCTCCAGTATTCTGGTTCTGGGGCGTGACAATTGAGTACCTTCAAAAATATTCTAATTCCTACTGCAGGCTGTAGTGATACTCTAGTTCGAATACCACTACATAAACTCGACCTGCATGGGCCACCACTAAAAACGTGTCACGACCCGCACCCTAGAGTAAGGGCACGAGAAGTGGGTACGTCCAGCCTACGCCGCAGTGTCGGCGGTAGAACGTTGTCCTAGGTCACAACATCTAACAATATAATACTAAGCAGAATGTAAACTCAATCACAATTAAGGAAAGAGAAGTACGATATCATAGATATGAAAATCTCAAAGGAAGATACAAACAGAAGGAAAGTCTAAGTGTCTAAACGACACAACATCACAACATCCAGAAAATAATACAACTCTGAAGTCAATACAAATGACATAAGAAATAAGATAAAGCCTAGCTAATCTAGTCTAAGCAGTAGGGATGACGTCCTCAGCTAGAGCTAGATCCTCCTGTGGGTCCAACTCACAGGTATCGTCTAGATGGTCTCCATAGTAGGTCGGGCAGAAGTCCTCGGTATCATCTGTAATATTTTCAACAGGTCCAGTCAGGACGGGAGTGAGCACAGTACATCTCATGCAGTTCATATCATGGCAGGAAATATAAAGCAAGCAATAGAGTAAGATACATGGAACGCTGTAAGAAGATGTACATGAAAACAGGAGTAATATTTGATAACTGGAAATATATACATGATAAGTAAGAACTGTAAGTGACTAGTGATTTAGAATACGAGATGGCATGTAATTAGCTTTGGTTGAACATGATAAAACATGAAAAGTAACAGAGTGAACATGATGGGTAAATCACATGACCATTTATACTCACCCCTACCCACAATCAATACACAAGGATCCAGCCAAGTTACGTTACGGACATGATGTTTTGGTTACACATGAGACACATAAGGAAACATGAATGTACACGAGAGCACATGAAAGTACATGAGCGTACATGAAAGAACATGAGAGAACATGAGTGTACATGAATAACGCAAGAGCAATGAATACATGATGTACATGAAATACACGACATTAAGTATCTGATGCGCCTGCTAAGGGGGATAACATCCCAAGAAGAGATCCATATAGTACCAATCCGTGATGATAACGTGACAGCATCAAGTAAAGTAATCTAGAGCAAGAATATAAGTCGTGACAAGTATAAAACGATCAGAAAATGTACTCGCCTGTATCCTGAGTATCTGAAGAATATCTACTGTCCGAGGAATGGTGTATGTCTCCTATAGAACAGTACAAGTCACTATGAGTCTAAAATGATAATAAGATGCAATTCAATGCATTCTACATGAATCTAGGTCAATCTAGACCAAAGTCAACACTTGGTCAACTCTGGTCAACCCTAGAAGTCAAACTAGGTCAACTAGGTCAAACAAGTCTACACTAGTCTATTCTAGGTCTAATCAAGACTAAACAAGTCTAACTAACTCTATACTAGGCAAACAGACACACCCATAGGCTAAGAGTCCTAGTCTAGGCTATTAGGCAATATCATGCCTAAAACCAAACCACATCACATATACACATATCCATAAATGTATTTAATATAATATAGTACACTCATTAACATATAGGCTACCTATATGTACATCACACATATATATATATACAGGTGTATATATACATATACATAGAGAATTAGGAAAAAAGAATGTGATGGTGTGTATGTGTGTTGAGAGTGTTAAGGGAAATCAGTGTTAGGCAATGTGTGTAGAGTGACATGAGAGCATGTGTCACAAAGTGCCAATAGGAGTGTGTGTGTGTTAGTGAGACATGAGAGTGTGTAGGTAAACCTGTGTACAGGAATATCAGTGAAGTGATACATTGATATAAATTGTGTGTATAATATCCTGAAATCAGTGAGTAGGAAATCTGGGAATACATGACATAGTCTACATTTGAACCAAAATCAGTGGCTAACATTTGTGTGAACCTGTGTGTGTACAGTGAGTGTTATGAAACAGTGGGAACCTGGGAAATATGGAGTGAAATATGGAAATTAGTGAGCTAACTTGACAGTGTAGCAAAGTGTCTATAGGAAATCAATCACAGGTAATAGGAAGTAGGAAAAACAGTATAGTGTATATTATCCTGAAAACAGGAAACAGTGAGTTGGAAAACTGGAACACATTGACAGTTACTTGTAAACTCAATCTCAGGTTTTAAAGAACTAAATAACAGTTATAATGGGAAGAAACAAGGACAATTTAATATGAATCAAAACAGTGAGCTAACATGGTGTATCCTGGAAATCAGTTCTCAAGTTTGTGATTCCTGTCAATTTAATTGACAGTTTACCCGATAACTAAACCACCATTCAACCATGAAACCAAAACCAATATGAGAACTAATATTCACATTTTATTTAAAACTGGGATTAAACCCAACAGCAGTGAATCAACTCAGATTATTAAGAAATAATCATTCAATACATGTATCAGTCAATGTAAGACCCAGTTTTCTGAAATTGGGGTATTTTTGAAAATTTATTATTTTTATTATTTATTAATGGTGATTTAGTCATGTTATGAATTTTGGTGATTTTTAGTTAGATTAAAATTATTTTCTAAGTCATGGCTTATGACTTTGTGATTTTACTAGTGTAACCCTAGTGTAAACCCTAGAGATTTCATAACCTAGAAACTAACCATGATCATGTGAGCCTAGCCATAGGTTTAGAACATCAAATTAGGGCTTTTTAGCCTAAAGAGTATTTTGGTAATTTTCTAGGATTTATTTGGAATTATTTGGATTTATGTGTTTTTATTATTATTTAATTAGTTGATTAGTGTCATGTTAGTCCCTAACCTAGTTTACCCTAACCTAGAGATTAGTCACTAACCTAGGAGGCTAATGTTAGATGTTAACTTTATGTGTAATATCTAAGGTTAGACAAATATCTATATATTACCTATCTAAGATATTTCCTTTAGAAACCTAGAAATATCTAAGGGTCAAAGACTTAGAGGCTAAGTTTTGCTAGGTGGATAAACCCTAAATATCTACCCCCTACCCCCCCATGACCAGCCAACCCTACCCCCTTCCATATAAACACCCCCCCCCCTTCATTCAAGCTTCTTTTATTACACAAAAACCTAGTTTTTTTCCCCTCAACTTCACACCCTCACCACTTAACCATTTCAACTCCAAATTGAGCCAAACTTCTTGCATTGGAACCCCCTACTATTGAGGATGCTAAGGGGAGCTAGCTAGCTAGGTTGCATAGCATTTTGGGCACCATCAAGCGAAGAGGATACCCCCCCAAAACCTTGTTTTCTTGAGTTTTGCACTCATAGGTAAAAATCCCCAAACCTAGTTATTATTGTGATTTTTCTTCATAATTGCATGCATATAGGTATACCCTAACTGTAGGCTAAGTTTGGTGAGATTTAGGCTTGGTTTGGTGTCCGTATCGGACACGTGTCTGTCTCTTGATTTCAGTGTTTGGTGAAATGCCACTTAGGATTAAACTTTGTTATTTTGTAAAACAAATTATATTTTTGGGTAGCCCTAGACATGTAGGACACAACCCTAGTTGACTGAGCACACTTCAAGTCGTGTCCGTGTCCAAAACGGGACACGAACACACTGTTAAAACCACACTGTGCACACTGATTTACCCTACTGTTTGACACTTCGTGTCGTGTCTACACGTGTCGTGGACATGATACAGAAACCTAGACACAAACCTAACCACCCCACCTACCCACTGACACGAGCACAAGGCTCTACGTGCCACGTGTGGAGCACACGACCCTTCGATACGCGTGCACGAGACTGTGCACGCTGTCCTGCTACCCGACACTGAATGCGGACACGACACAACACGTGAGAGGGTGACACTTGGTGGACACGAGGGGGAAATGTCTGCGAACATGCCCCCCAAGTTTCGTGTCTCCTAGTATCGTGTCGGACACGGAATTTGGTACGCACTGATTTTGAACTGTACTGTGCGCACGAATTTTTCCCTACTGATACGCGCTTCGCGCGTGGACACGCGACTTCGTGGACACGACTCAGGCACCTAGACACCTACCCTGACACCCCACCTAGCTACTGACACGAGCACGACACCTCACGTGTCCTGTGTCGTGAGCACGAGACACGTGAACACGTGCACGCTGTTAACTGTCGTTTGTGTCCTGTGTTCCCTGTTTTTGATTTTTGTTGAATGGACACGTTTGTGTCCACTTTTGTGGACACAAACACTTCACATAGCACGTGCACATTGTGTTTATATGTTACCAACCTTTAATTCATTATTTTATTTTGATTTAGATTGTTAAATGCCAATTTCCCATTTATCCTAAAAACTGTGTATCAGCCCATTTCCTGTTTTTTTTTCCAGTTTTGAAAACGAATTTCAAATCAATTATTATGTATATATATATGTATATTTGTGTGTATATATACTATATATATATATATGTATATAAGTATATGTGCGTGTATGTATGTGTGTGTGTATGTATGTATGTATGTATGGATGTATATAGCTATGTATAGATATATATATGTGTTTGTGTGTTGTGTTGGTTCTCAGATTTCTGAGATCAACCCCCCCCCCCCCCCCCTCCTCTCTCATTGTTATACACACACACACTCTCACCCTCTCATCTCTCTCTCTCTCTTTATATATATATATATATATATGTGTGTGGAATATATATATATATATATATTTTATATATATAAATGTTAGATATAGTGAGTATATATATAGTATTATATATATTGGGTATGTATGGTTATATATATGGTATACATATATGTTATATATATATGAATGTATAGATAGGGTATTATAAATATAGTGGTTATGTATTGGTATACATATATAGTATATATTGATATTATATACTTGTGGTGGGTATGTATATATATATATATATCTATATATGTATAGATATGGGTGATGAATAAATGCCTATATATAGTGCCTAGGAATTCTAGCCTATGGCCTATGGCCAAGATTATTAGCCTATGGCTTGGGGCTAACCCTAATGACCTAAAACACTATAAGTGACCCTTGTTGACTAAGGGTTGACCAAAGTCAACCTTAGGTCAAAGTTGACCTAGTTAACCTAGAATTGACTAGGATTGACCTAAAATGACTAGTTTAACTAGTTGACTAGTAAGACATAGTTTGACTAGGTAATTGACCATTGTTGACCAAAGTCAACTATAGGTCAAACCTTGACCAAATTGACCTAGAAATGACTTGGATGAACATAGAAGGACTATTTGACTTGAGTTTGACTAAACTAGATGATTAGGTTGACCATATGGATTATGAGGGTAATCCTATATAGATGAAGATATGTATGGGGTTAAGTGAGATACTTAGAGTTGAGTCATGACTTGAGTTGGAGAATAGGATTAGCTTGATTACAGGATTAAGGTTGGTATTGTACTATATATATTTCATGTGATATACTTTATTGTAGTATAGTATCTTAGGTATCCTAAGACAGGTTAGCCTATGTTTGGTTTTGAGTTAGCCTTATAAAGTTTGACTGGATGTTGACCATTAGTCAAGATTGACCTAATTACCTTGTTGACTAGTCTATGATTAACCAAAACCTTAGTTAGTCTAAGATTGACCTAGATTATACTTGTTTAACCTTGTTTGACCTTGTATGACTTAGTTTAACTTCTTGTAACCTAGTATGACTTGATTTGACTTAATTTGACTGTAGTGTTGACCTAGTTTGACTTTGACCTAGATTGGCTTAGAATTCATATAGATTGCATCGTAGATTTTATTTACCTTCATTTTGGACATGTCATAACTGTATTACTCTATTTT
Organism: Iris pallida; assembly: GCA_029216955.1. NCBI lineage: Eukaryota > Viridiplantae > Streptophyta > Magnoliopsida > Asparagales > Iridaceae > Iris > Iris pallida. The sequence goes on along the minus strand of JANAVB010040619.1, from coordinate 794,468 downwards.
AGGACATTGTGACCCTGGTACAGACATCTGATATTATACTACTCTTTTCAGAGTATCAGGCGAGTATATTCTCTGATAATTCTCTCATTTATTTGTCGATTACTGTATTTCAGTTCTAGTTAGTTCTATGTGATTCTCTGTATCAACACGTATGGATATTTCTGGATTCATGTATCGACACATACCTTACTTGCTGGCCTCTATTACTGGAGTCATTAGTATCATTCTGGAATCATTTCTGGAATCATCACGTATTGGCCAGACTCATCTCGATTCTTTTTGTCGATTTTGGATTCACTTGCTGGGCGGAGAAATATTGAGTAAGACATGTAGACATACCCCAAATTCGGAATCTCCTACTAGAATCTACCGGAAGCATAGCCATCTCTTGTCCGATCAGTGAGAGACCTGATACCTACAGCCGTTTGCATGTCGACCTCGGTATTTTAAAACACACTGTTAGATCATAGTTGGACTCACCCTGGTTTCATTGATCACTGTTGGACTCATCTTGTACTGGAAATTATCTGGTATCAGATTATATGGACTGGACTCACACTGGGATTACTTTAGACTTATATCGTACTGTCTGGACTCACACATATTATTCTAGTTCAGTTAGCTTTTATTACAGTCTTCATTGCCATGATTCTTCTCTTGTTTTAGTTACCTTTCTTTTCTTGTATCTTACTGTCCCTCTATGCCATCATTACCTGTATAGAACTGCCATGCTCATCAATAAAACTGTCTATAACTGCTTTATAGTTCTTTATCATTTACTTGGGTTTTTCTTGATGAGTTGTACTCGTTTCCGTCCTGATTGGACCTGTTGAAAATATTACAGATAATAATCCTGAGGACACATGCCCTGCTTACCATGGACCTGGCGAGGGATTAGCTACCTTTGGTTCCGACTCTCAGGAGTGATTCAGGAGATTAGCTAGTAGACTACTTTAGCTTTCATGTTTTGGCTTGTTGTATTAAAGTTAAGATATTGAGTCTGTATTAAGTTGGTTTGAGATATTGGTGTATTATTTTAGCAGTTAGTTGTTGTTGTCTTTAATTCCTTAGGTATAACTTCTGTGTTATCTTTTCGTGCTTAGACTGTGTTTGAGTAGATCATACCCTTTACTTGCCCTCCATTCGGAGTTGATATTGGGACAAGTACTTTTATATTCACTGCATGAGATTAGTTAGCAACCTAGGACAGCATACTACCGCCGACACTGCGGCGTAGGCTGGACGTACCCACTTCTCGTGCCCCTACACCGGGTGCGGGTCGTGACAGTCAACCCATTCGAACCAACTTAATGACTAAAATCCCATTTCCAATCAAAAAGCCTAATTCGAATATGACATTGAATTAAACATGAACAAACAATTAAGTGGGAAACATTGACAGTTGAAAACATTAGTTTAAATAGGATTGAAATGGATTCAACAGTTTTGGGAAAAACTGAAATAAAGTATCAGTCAATATCAGTCGACCAACTAACAAATTCGAATTCAAAATCCACATCAACCTAAACTAATAAGTAAACTCAATTAACATAGATCATTAGACATGTATAGGATCTAATTAGCATTTTAAAACATGAATTAAACCATTTAAAATGGAATTAAACAGTGAACAAACTAATAAAACTGTACACGCACAATGCACGCCCATAGCATACACGATTTCGTGTCCGACACGACACGAGGACCCACGAAACTTTGGGAGCCTCGTGTCAATGTCTGCCCGCACCCATGTGTCAATTTACACGTGTCCAAGTGGTGTATCCATGGCACAGTGGACCCCGAGCAGCAAGGGAATGCTACTCGCGCGCGCGCGTGCTGCACCCCGCGTATACCCGTGTCCAATGCGACACGACACGACACTATTACTACCTCAGTCCACCAGAAAACCATAAGCTAGACTAAAACACAATTTTCTATTCAAACACAATTCAAAATCTCGATCGAAATGCCCACTGTGGCATTTCGTCGAACACCTGCGTGCACCCACTGATACGTGTCCGATACGGACACAGGATACGAAATGGTGCAAATCCTATTCCTACAGTACAAGGACACCTAGGGCTTGGTGTTTATGCAAGGAAACCCTAATTTCATTGGAGGAATAGAGTTTTACCTAGGTGTGCTCTTCACAACAAAAAGCTTTCAAAGAGGAGCTCTCCTCTAGCTTGCAAAAGTCCCCAAATTGTGTCAAACCTGAGATTTGACTCCACCAACAGTAGGAGAACAACATTTAGAATACTATGGAAGAAATCTCAATGAAAATGGATCACTAATGAATAAACTATGAAGAAATTTCAAAGGAAACAAACCTTGTTCTTAGAATGATGGAAAGAGTGAAAAGAGGCACAAGTTTCAAGAGGAATTTTATAGGCAAAGGGGGGATCCTTGGCCGGCCACTAGCTAGGGTTAGGGTTTTTAGGGGGGGTGCATCTAAGGCTATCAATGCATCATGCCTATTTGGATGGCCTAGAATCTAGGGCTCCTTCCTAGTCAAGTTGCAAACCACTCAACCTAGCTAATCATGACTTAAACCCATTTAACCAATACTAACTAAAACTCAATGTAGCTAACTAGACTAGCTATGACTAATCTAGGTTAGGTCCAATCTAGGTTAGGCTAAACACAACACAAGGCAATCAATCAATGATATTAAAATCACACCATCCCATTAATTATATTAAATTCCAAAAGAATATATAATAAATTCAATTAATTCAAAATGACCAAAATACCCTCAAGCTAAAAATGATAAATGAAATACCCTAATCACATGGTTAGGCTCTAGGTCAAACTATCTCTAGGGTTACACTTAACAAAACACCAAATCATAAGTCATGATTTTAAATAGTTTAAAATAATTAAAAATCACCAAAAATCATAATATGAAATAAATATCAATAAATAATAATTATAAATACAAAATTTTAAAATTACCCTCGTCTGAAAAACTGGGTGTTACATCAACTAGCGCTTAGGTGGAAGGCGTGGTGATAGAGTGAATATCGAACCATGAAGAACTAGAACGGGCCTTTTCTTCTGCTATGTCCGGCTCTTCTTTCTTTAAAGGAAAGCCAGTCCCAAGATAAGAAAGCACTCTCAAAAAGCGAGATAGAGATACAAGCAGTTCCGAGACTACGAGTAAGGCCTCCTACTTAGTAAATATAAGAGGGTAACAGTTAACAAGAGATTGTTCTTTCTTATAATTGATTCAAGACTTTCAACCTTTAGCTTGTCACTCTCCCCTACTTTGCTTTGCTTGCAGCTCCCTGTTGAAGAAAGGATCGTTTGGTCCCTCAGCCCGGATGAAAATGAAAACTCCAAAACTGCCTGGAACCTCATTAGGAAGACCTATCCTAAGGTCGACTATGCAGGCATCGTTTGGAACAAATTTCATATCCCCAAGCACAGTATTATCGCCTGGATAGCCCTCAACTCTGGGCTTCTTACAGCAGATCGAGTTAGCATTTTTTTCCCAACACCGTGCCTCTTTGTGGTAATTTATAATTAGCATGACTTGTTTCATCGACTTTCAATGTCCGTGTGGAATGCAACTTGCTCGCTGAAGTGGAGGCACTTTCCGCTGGGGCAGACCATTCTTGTGAGAACGAGGGCTGATCCAATCCGGGGTCTCTCTTAAACCAGCCAACTCTCTAGGGAAGACGACTAGCTAGATGGTCTTTGAGTCATAATTCGAACTTGTTGACGCGGAGAGCCATCAAAGGACAGGGGATGTGGCTGAAGCCTGTGGATATTGAAGTTCCACAAGTTGTACTTCCTGATACTGTATTTGAAGCAGTTGTTCGAATTCCTTATGATATGCAACTGAAACAAGTTCTTGCTAATGGTAAAAAAGGGTCTTTAAATGTGGGGGTTGTTCTTATTTTACCCGAGGGATTCGAATTAGCACCCCCCGATCGTATTTCTCCTGAAGTGAAAGAAAAAATGGGAAATCTTTCTTTTCAGAATTATCGTCCAAATAAAAGAAATATTCTTGTGATAGGTCCTGTTCCAGGTCAGAAATATAGTGAAATCATATTTTCCATTCTTTCCCCCGACCCCACTACAAAGAAAGACGTTCACTTCTTAAAATATCCGATATATGTAGGTGGGAACAGGGGAAGGGGTCAGATTTATCCTGATGGGAGCAAGAGTAACAATACAGTTTATAATGCGACATCCGCAGGTATAGTAAGCAGAATAGGACGTAAAGAAAGGGGGGGATATGAAATAACCATAGTTGATGCATCGGATGGACACCAAGTAGTTGATATTATACCTCCAGGACCAGAACTTCTTGTTTCAGAGGGGAATCCATCAAGCTTGATCAACCATTAACAAGCAATCCAAACGTGGGAGGTTTTGGTCAGGGAGATGCAGAAATAGTGCTTCAAGATCCATTACGCGTCCAAGGTCTTTTATTCTTCTTTGCATCCGTTATTTTGGCACAAATCTTTTTGGTTCTTAAAAAGAAACAGTTTGGAAGAAAGGGTATTACCCATGCATATTGATATATATGTTCCATAAAAAACAAATTTTCATTTTTTTTTCTTATAATTATTTCTGATTCACCAATTTTTATCTCTTTCGAAAAGAACAATAATAAATCAACAATATATATATATATATATATATATATATATATATATATATATATATATATATATATATATGAAAACCTTTAAATATTTTTATTTTTCATTATTCTGAACTATCTTTTTATCAAATATGGGAAATATGAAAACAGTGACAGTTGGTTAGTCAAAAGGAATGACTAGGTAAAATTGATTACCTAGTTATTAACTTTAAGTATCTAAAAAAGTATCTAAAGAAAGATATCTATTAAGACAGAGAATATGTATGTGATTTGAAATTATTCTACAATTACATTCTATTATGTCGATTTTAACGCAGTGAGAAGGGAATAGTGAGGAGGTACCGAGCGGCTCATTCATTCTTGGAAAAAGAGGGAGGGAGCGAGCCAATGGATCAATGAATAGATAGAGTCAACGGTAGACAGACAACGCTGCCTACACGCGAAGACGCTTCCGAGATCGAGAAGTCTCAATTTCAAAAAGGATTTGCTTGCGAATGAATGCTGCGCTGGACCACCTCGACTCAATTTTCTATTGGGAAATGGCTCAAGTAGCTGGATGATACTGTCTCTCTATTACAAGGAGTCAAGGACACAGATGAAGATGCCATGTACAACGTGCCTGGTTCAAAATTTAAAGCGTGACGAGTGTGAGCCAGAAACTAGTGATGGTCGAGAGAGATTCTAAAAGTAGAAATATATGGCATAAGAGCCTATAAAATTTGGAAATATGGTCTAGATATAGCAAGAAAGAGCAGAGATAACGCATACAAAGCAAGAATTGCATTAGGAACTAGTGAACAACTATGTATTTCTTTGTCCCTTTTAAGTATAATTACAGTCCGTACTGGGAGAAAAACTAGCAGTCGAACAAATCGGCCTAAGCCATCATGCTGGAGCTATTTGATACTCAATCCCTTAATATAACAGGTTATTTAGTTTTAGTTATAAATTTCGTATAATATTCAAAATTTGTATTCAAGTTTTTATATTGTCCAAAAGATGGTTGGATCTCGTCATGATGGTCGACTTTGGCTAACGGTCCAAAATACACCTTCATGCTCGAATACAATCCTAAAACTAAACACAAAATTCGAATATTATAAAAACCTAAACGAGATGCAACAGTCAACTCATGTCAACCCCCCCTAAAACTAAATGGAACATTTGAATATTATGGGAACCTAAACGATATGTAACTGTCAGCCCAAATCGCCCAAATCAATCGTCATGACAAGACCTAACTTTCTTCTGGACAATATGAAATCCAAAACGTTGAACAATACGAAAAACTAAACCCGCAATTTCGAATATTATACGAGACCATAAACAAACAAACAAAAAAAAAAAACCCCCTTATATGGCTGGATAAAGGACTTGCGTGGAAAAGTGTTTCTGAAAGGGGCTTGCAAACATAAGCACTTGTACTCTTTGTGTGCTGAAAATCCCAGAACTGGGGTACAGATGTAACAGTTGGTCAATGAAGTATAAGTGTGATTTGCCCATCCTGTGTTTTCAAAATTGTCCATTGCAGTAGTGGTAAGCTATCCACATCAACGGATCGACTATATGAAAGATTCATTCGATTGAATAGCCAACTGTGACGCAGGATTATATTTGCATTTTCTTGCTCCAAAAATGGCACCTCCTAAATGTGACAAGTTCATGCTCCAGCTGACAAGAGGTTTGAACTGATAAATGTGGAACGCCAATGCTTATAGCACATCTTGCGAAGATCTCTAATGATAAGTCATGATAAATGGCACCTCCTAAAATGATAAAATTTCCAGCTAATGTGATGTTTATTAATAAGTCATGATAAATGGCACCTCCTAAATGTGACAAGTTCATGCTCCAGCTCATACAAACATCACATTATCACGACTTATTAATAAACATCAGAAACTAATGAATGTGGAACACCAATGCTTATAGTACCTCTCTAAAAGAACATATAATTATATATAATTATCTCCGCAAGTTCAATATACTCGCCAATAATACTCGATACCAAAATTGCTATAATTCCAAAATTTGAACTAGATATTACAAAATTTTCATAAACCGTAAAGACATTAGATCTCTGATCACTCTCTCTCTCTCTCCTTCGGGCGTATCTTCCAACTTCCAATGGTTTTTTCATGTTTGTGCATATAAAAAGACCAACCGGAGGGTCGTTACCTGAACAACATCCACCTTCCCAGCTACTGCTCTGCCACATGAGGATCTACACCAAAAATCTGCAGCCTAGAATATGGCACATGAGGCATATAGTAGATCGGCTGAACTTCAATTGACGATACCCTTCTATAACAGCAACTTCCAAAGATTGATAGGCCAGTCCATCACTCTGCGGTCGGTCTCTTTTCTAGTAAAGATGTAAAGAATACTGAGCAGAGCTTTGTGAGTGGTGGAAGAACATGGGATGATCCACTGAATATTGTCTCCCAAGGTCTTTCTGAAGGAACAAATGGAATTTCTGCAATCTGCTTCCTCTTTTCATCAAAATCATCAAACTCCCCATATATTGAAGCATATCCAGTGCGAGCTGTACAAGAAAAACAAAATGTAGTTGATCTCTTCTGGTTATATAAACTACAAGTGGATCTAGTTGAGAGATGACTATAAAAGAATGTGACACCACATCCATTCATCCCGACTGCACTCAGAGCTCAGTTACTGATATTTACAGCATCAAAATTATATTCAAGAAGCACTACTTATGATGCCTACAAGAATACATATCATGAATTTTGAAACTTTGCCAAATGGTCAAGAAATGGATGGTTCACAATAACAAATGACTAGGTCAATCATGTCAGCCATATTCATCCATCCCAAGTGTTTCTACCATAAAACAATGTGACTGATTTTGTTCATGCAATCAACAAAGGACTTTCAAACTTTTGGGCATAGCAGTTTCTATTCGATGATCCATTCAAGCTGGCTGTCGTTACCAAATGCATTGTCAAGGCTCACAACCAGCAATCAAAAATGATAGACATCAAGCTCAGCAAATATAGAAATGGATTCTTGATGAATTCCCATTACCAGTGATGTATAGACCAGCAGCTCGTGTTTGATTCATTATGTTGGCTTTGTGCCCAAGATGAATGGGACTAAGCGATCTACCGAAGTTGTGGGAAATGCATCGGTAGGGAAGCATTCTGTCTAAGCAAGTGTGGACAGAGCAGAAGCGAAAATGTCAGCTTGAGTAGCATAAACATTGGTTTGAATCCATTGTCCCAAAAACCTAAGGGTTCCTCCGCAAGGTTCGTCCAAGGAGGGTGAGTGAGGGCCTATGACTATGAGGGCCGAAGATAATGCTGAAAGGCGATTATCGATGTACATCAGGTGAATAGGTAAATATTCATGTATTACCCATTGTTGGTCCCAAGGTGGAGGGGCTAGGTTAGTCAAAAGATAGTTATCCGTTCAAGGATGCAAGGTGACCTTGCTTTTTCAAGGTAAGATGAGGTAGAGAAAATGCATAGTTTGCAGTATCGTCCGATACCGATACGGTTTTGCATGTCTCAATCCGATACCGACTGCTACCAATATTGACCGATACCGACGTTGGAGATCTCTTTCTCAGTCAAATCGACAGAAAATTGAACAAAAAAGATAGACAATTAGTGTCAACGCAATGATTCACTGAATGTTAAAGTGTATCGATATGATTCCTTGTTGATAAATTATGACCACTACCATTTGTCAAAGTTGTGTATCTATAAATTCACTATATTCATCCATATTAATATTATTCCATTTAAAACTAACGAGAAGCAACATATAATATATAAAAAACAACAGTAAAGATCATCACAAAATCTTAGCCATGATCCAGGAGGATATCCTATTAGGTTTAGGATTGAGTAGCTCTTCCCAAGCTAAATAAGGAATAGGAATCCAATTCCCAAACCTAATAGGAGATCCTCCTGGATCAGGCCAACATATTAATTCCATAGAAATCCCATCCCCAAAACTTTTATGTTGGACAGAGCCTTCCTAGCCCTCTATATAGTTATTTGGGCTCGAATGGCCTGGAAGATGCAATTGCAGTTTGGTCCAGTAGATCGCTAGACTAAGTTATAATCTCCATAAAATATGACCCAAGAGGTCTGCGCTATGCAGGTCTTTTACTCGGGGTGATTCCTTGCTACCTGTCTCAGTACAACTATTAGAGTTGGCTCACCCCGTCCCTTTTCCAGCCCAGTCGCATATCAACTATCAAGGGTATGGATTGAAGTTTGAACCAAGAGATTAGTTCGGAAATGATGTCCAAATTGAACGCACGCTTCACAGCTCAATAATTTGTGACAGTTTGCTATTACAAACCATATTACAATATGGAAACAGTAGTTTCCCAAAGTATACATTCAACTGGCGCCAAAATATATATGTTATAATACTTTTATGGAGATCTAAATATCCAATTCAAATAGTCCCTGGTTATTTACACCCCATATAACTGAAGCAATCCTCCCAGCAGGATCTGAACTATGTTGCTAGTATCTTACACTACTTATCTATCTTACAATACGATAAGATATACTACCATTTCGTTATGTATCGATTGTCATTGACTTGATACGATACATATAGGCTTACAGGTAGTATCAGAATTTTCTTTTACTTACATGTAATGTATACTTAAGAATCTGGATTCGGAACTAGATACATTAGTAAAGATGAACAAACAAAAATGTACCAAAACATATATATTAAATCATGCTCCTATAAAGATTTAGAAGCATAACCTAAATTCCTAGAGTTAAATGTATCCTATGATACATGATATGAGATATGATATGCAAGCAAGTCGATACACGATACATGTCACGAGTTGACAACCTAGGATCTGAACTTATCCTGATATATGACTCAAAATGCTCCTTTATTGTGAATCATAAACTAATGTTATTGATAAATATTGTTGATATCTAATTCGTACATGTGTGGAAGCACTACGCATAAATGCACACATATAGAAAAAAGAGGCATGCCTGAACATTTAAGTGAAAGTACAAATATCCAATATCCACACACAATACATAACCAAACTCAAAGAAACAAGTTACATACAGCCTCACAAGTGTACATGCTCACAAGAGCGCGAGCAAAAATATAAGCATACTGCATACGCACAACTGGAATATAATCACTGAAGCATGCATGAAAGATAGCACCGAATGCAGATATTGAAAAATAAGTAACAGAAAATGCCAATTACTAATATTATCAGCAAACAGTAATATCAATATTATTAACAGAATGATAATACTGATCGAACCTGGTTCTTCAGCAGAGAGATGCCCTTCATGAGCACTTCTGCTAATATGATTCTCTTTACTATTGTGTGGGTCAAAGACGATGAATTCATGGTCAGCATTTATGTAGACCAGTAAGGAGCTGTCAGTTTCTTCTGCAGACTTCGCCGGCTTCTGAAGATACGTATTATGAGGTAGGAAAGACATGCCACCTCCCTTTGCCTGATCACACGGGAAGAACTATCAAAATGATAACAGTAGAAACTGAAAAAAGACATGTCACTAACAGTGCTAATGCAATAAAGTCGAAAGGAATACTTCAGTAAGAACTTTAAAATTATAGACAAATCTGTGTCGAATATTGTTAAGCAGAGAAGATAATAGTGAGCATGGACCAAACATACCTTTTTCACCAACCATGTGGCGACAGGAATCGGTTGCTTCACGTCAAATAATAAAATAATCCCATCTTGGTCTCTGGAAGCAGCTTGATCCGACGAATTAGATAGGGCTAGGATAGCAAATTGAGATCCATCTTCCATACACGATACAGCTAGCATAATATGAACCAACATAAAATTACTACCAGATGAGGTGTCAAATCAATAATCTATAATGCCAAAAACCACATTGTACTCTTTGTTTATTTCCCTGTCTTATAAATATACCTCTCTAAATGTAAAGTAAATAAAAAGGCTGCATACCTTCAACAAAAAGTTTATATGACCAACAAACAGACAGCTTTGAAAGGTCCCACAGAGCTAGCTGAGGATTTGAACTCTGAGACAGTGTTACAAAATATTCCGACTTCCCAACAAAAGAAATGGAAGTAATTGGCTGCCAAAGGAAAAAGAATAATGATCTTATATCTCATGATTTGGCTCATACTGTATAAGTAAAGGCCTCCATAAGTAATTTGAAAAAAAAAAAGTTTGGCATGTAAAGAATCACCGTGAGTGTATCACCGGTGACAGCTATAAGAGCATTTTTGTCAGGGTCCCACAATGTAACAACAGTCTCCGCTGCAACAGCTAGAACAGAACCATCGGCAGAAAAGGCAGCCGCAGTCATAGGCATTTTCCTGCATGTTCAAATCTTTGATTGTTACTACAATATCTATGTGATGATAATTGATGTTTCATCATCAAGAGAGAATTTTGAAGTATGGAATATATACAGTCTTTGTGTTATGCTGTAACTAAACTAGTGGTCCTAAAAAAAGTATACGGCCTGAAAGCAGAAAGTAGAAGATCCTAGGAGCCTTTTATCTTTCCTAGTGTTTTAAACCTAAACTATGTCCAGAACATAACATGTGTCATATAAACAAGGATAAAGATCTAAATATAAAAAAAAAAAACCTTCCATCTCCAGATGGGATTAGAAGATTTGTTTAGACCACAATTTCTGCCTATGTTTTATGGCACGATCCTCTCATGCTCATAGCAACCTTGGGTAGAAACTTGGCAGCAACATAGGGGGTTCACATTAGGTCGACAGACGCAATCATAAAAACTTGGTCAAATCTTCTATGGAGTTTCTTGTGCTCCATAGTGACCCCATTATGATAGAATAAGGATTGTGATGATGATGATGATGATGATGAGATTAGACACCAATTTGTTATAACATTAGACAGTAATTTACTGGAACGTGTAAAACATAGGATTAACACAGAAATTGAGTGAGAGGTGAACCAGAAAACTAAGCATGGTTGTCAGGGTATGATGCACAACAGAAATTTATATAAATAAATTATGACCACTGTGCAATACATCTGTAGCCAAATAAACAAATATATAATATACCAGTGTTATCACGGGGCAAAACGCATAGGTACGAATGACGCTAGAGGCAAATGGTGTGGCATGTACCTCATTGAAGTGAGACACATTTTTAATTTTCACTTGGAACTCTAAAACGTACAATAAAATAGATGGCAATATTCTAATCAACAATTTATTGTATAGATAATTTAATAGATACAATTTGGGCAAGAATTTAGCAAAATTACAAATTTTAAAAATATAACCCGAGGGTGGTGGACTTCGGCAAAGATGTTTTTTTCATAAATGAATATCGGTGATGGCGCACTATGAACTGTTTGACGCGGAGAGAGTGGAGAAGACAAAAAATTTAAATATAAAATAATTCAAACGAAACAGGTTGCAAAATAAAGAAGCCAACTTGTGGAAGATCACTAGTCTTTGGTAGCAAAATTTCATCAATGCACAAAAATCAGAGGAAAATGCTAAATTAAAGATATAAAAAAGGAGAAAAAGACCCCAAAAAATAAAAGAAATTACAAATTAGGAAAACGGTAAATTACAGAAAGCCCCATATCATTTTAGGTTTTTTAGATCTCCCCCTATTAAGATTTTTGCAAACTTCTCCATGTTGTCCAATTATCAGTCAAACCATTATTTAAAATGGTAAAATTTGACAAGGATAACCTTATTTGATGAATACTACTTCCACAAAATAATTTAAAATTAATAATTAGTATTTATTAATAATTGGTATTTTTTTCCCTTTCCTCGTCTCCCTTTATCACTCACACCACTTGCAACAGCTAATATATTTGACGACGTTCACTATTCGCCCAACAAGTATGGAGCCCCTCTTTCCCTCTTCCTCGGCAACTTCGATTCCGGCAAAGCCATGGCCGCCTCTAGCCTATCATCCCTGTAATCTGAGAGGAGGTCTAGCCTATCTTTACTTTTATAAACGATGTGCTTCCACCAACATTTTATTACTTAAAACATAATAACAATTTACAACACAAAAATTCCACTATAAATTTTGATAAAAGACATCAATTTAATGTATGTTTTGATGGCTCAATGATTTGTAATGTATACATTTATGTGATGATAAAGATGGATTTTTTTATGAGATGATAAGGATGGATTTCCTTGTGCCACTTACAAAAGGGAGAGAGTGGAGAAGGAGAGAAGAAGGGGGGAGGGGATGAAATGGGTGGGAATAAGAATTAGAGAACAATGAGATGTCTGAGGATTTGAAACCTCTTTTACTTACTAAACTCATATTCCTCCATGATTTTTCTTTAGATTTTCTTCAATTTTATGAATTTTCCATTGGTAGAAATGCTAAGTATACTCCGAGCTCCTCATGCGCCTCTGACGTCGACAACAAGAGCGGGCCGGTGAGGGAGAGGATGAGAAGTTAGGGAAGTTTGGTTTTCTTATTTCAAATTTGTCTTTTACATTTTGATTATATTTTAAAATTAGAATTTATAAGGTAAGTGTACTTCTGTCAAATTTTACCTTTAAACCAACAGTTTGACTAAAAATCCGACGGGAGGAAAAAGTTACCAAAAAACTTAACGGTAGAGGGATCTAAAAGAAACTTAAACAATAGGGGATTTCCTGTAATTACTCTTAAAAAATAACTAGAATCTTTTGGCTAACAAGAGGTTGCTTGAAATCGATGGAGGAGGCTCAACAACGACTAGTGAATAATTGGAAGAGAGTTGAGAAAGAAAAGAGGGTCGAGAGAGAATTGGGAAGTTAGAAATTTAAAATTTGTGTACCAACGGACTAGTAGATAAGAGTATGGTTCATGTTATAGGTTTAGGATTGAGCTAAAACAAATTAAAACCAACAATTTCTTGGGTTCATGAAGTGCCGACTTATGCACCATACTCGCGCCATGGCACAACTTATGTGTGAGCCTCGGTGAAGCGATGCACCACGCTGCACCTCACGTCTAAGGTACGCACCTCAATGCACCATTAACAACATTTTAATATACAATTTTGATAAGCTGAGGATAACGATAATTGAGTAAATTTAAGGTACCCAACATTGCAACCCTTTAGTGAGTATTTGGAAAATCACATAAATAAATTAGTTAAACAAGATTAATAAGTTAAACTATTGTAGCTTATAGCCATGCCTTGCAAGGATTACTCCATTTAGAAGAAACTAAGTTGTCAAGGAATGCTTTACATGGCTAGACGACCTAGAAAAGTGGGTATGTTACAGCATCTTAGAGCCTGCTAAAATTTGTATAACTCATATGGGGTTTACCACCTTGTGCCATCTTCACTTACAAGACAGACCTGTTGATAACTAGCTCTTTAGAAATATAAAGGGACATAATCATGTCATTTCCTTTTATCTAGTTTGAGATTTCAAATTTAGTCTTTGATACCATAACCTTTGTAAGAAAGAGCCTCCTGGCACCGGAACGCCGCATTCCATCTTATAATGCTTGTGAGATTCCCATCACTTTGCATGGTTATGTTATGACGTCTGGCTTCAGGATTTCTCGGATCCTCATCTAGGCTTATTCAAGCATAAACATTTCTTATTATCTCCCCTAATCAGCTCCCATACCCAGCAGATTTCTGTTCTTTCTCCGAACTAATCCTTTGCTTTAGAATGTTATTGTTCTTACAGGTTATTACATATTTTCTTGGTCACTGTCAAGTTTTGCTCATAACCTACTATCCAGTCCAAATCATTCATGATTCCTATAGGCTTTTCTCAATTTCTTCAGATTAAGTTATTCTGTTTAGTGAAATGAACTTGAGTTTCGTGAAACCATTCTTGGTGTAGTAATCTTACACTGAAGTTCATCACATTAGAAGGTCAAGTGATGTGTATCAAAAGTCAGCAGTCCCTTGCATCCTGTAGCTAATGATTATTTACTGCTACTTCAAACGCATCTGCAATTTGCTTGACTTTGATGCACTTGCAAATGAGAATCGAATCTGCAGATGCAGATACAGATAGCTGTTGAGGCTCTCCTACCTACTATCACAAGCATGCTAGTGACCTCATCCCCTTCAGAATAGACTAGTTGACCTTTTCAATAACAATTTCCCTGTGCGAATTCCCCAAACAATCTAGCAGTTGATACTCACCATTTTTTTGCAACTCCATGAAAGATACCTTTGAATATGAACATTCTACGTGTTGTGCTATTAAGAAACATGTCAAGAAAATTAGTGTAGCAAAAATGAAATTGCTAAGATGGATGACTAGCAACATCTTAAACATATAATAAGAAATGAGTGTATTATTGGAAAGTTGGAGGTGGCAGCAATTGAGGACAAGATGAGAGAAAAGTGGCTTAGGTGGTTTGGACACGTGCAGCATAAACCAATAGATATTTCGTTTAGGAGAAGCAATAAGATAGTAGTTAAAGCCTACCGCTAGGCCAAAACGAACATGAATTGAAGTTTTAGGAAGGATATAGATTTTGTTAGTGTTACAGAGGACATGGCTCTTAACATAATTGAGTGGAAGAAAAGGGCTCAAAGAGCTGACCTCAAAACATTGGATAAAGGCTTTGTTATTGTTGTTGTGAAGATTGTTATATGTATTAATCAGAAAAGACATTTAGTTTAATTCTTTTAATAAGTCACCATTCCAAGATCCCAAAGATTTATCATTTATTTTGTATGCTTGAAACTTCCAGCCAGAGACATAAATGGGCAACATAGTCATAAATCAGACATTATTTTATTACCAAGCCAAGTAAACTACCTAGCTTTGGCAATCTAAGAGCAATGATCTCAACAAAACACGAAACAGCAGTTTAATCCAATCAATTTACTAATTAATCGCCATTTAAATCAGAATCAAGTAACCTAATCACCTAAAAAAGCAAAGCTCAACTGAGTATGCATAAAAGAAAGTGTTTGATTACCTGACGCCTATGTTGCACAGACAAGGATACGGGTACATAGACATTTTCAAATAAATTCAAATGGAGTTACTGCAAGTACGGATACGGACACGATACGGACATCATTTTGCCGTGTCTGTGCGACATAGCCAGATGTTGTAACCAAATAGTTTTAGGCTATGTCATATATATAGGGTAGCATTTCTTGTTCTTTTCTTACAAACTTCCGCGCTATAGGCCATCTTCCCTCTCAATTCAGCAAATGCTATATTCATTTCCAATGTTTCAATCGAAGTTTGTTTAGGTCTAGCCGTAGCAAGGTTGTGAAAAGCGTTAGTCGCTAGTCGGGCGGGCACCTGCCGCCTAGCGCCTAGCCCGCCTAGGCGGCCGCCTAGATCTAGGCGGTTAAAAAATAAATAATATAAACCGACTGAAAATTGCAGAAAAAATCCATAAACCCAAAAAAAATGCATAGTCGGACGTCGGGGGGTCTAGGCGTCGGGGGGTCTAGGCGGACGCCTAGGTGGGCATCGGGCGGATACCAGGCGCCTAGCGCCTAGGCGGCCGCCTAGACTGCCTTTTAGAACAGTGAGCCGTAGTTCAGCAAGTTCCCAGATCCATCAAGTGAATATATCAGGTTAAGTCATAGAACCCATTTGTATACAAATAAATTATGACTAGCAACGAACTCTATATTATGTTAAAATGTTGTATACTCCATGTTTGAGAACTCAACTTCCTGTCATTTGCCAGATCTAATCTAGATCAGAGTCAACTACGGACTCAATTATCATGACAAAAAAAGCATGTTGACTGTTACATGTTAACAGAGCAGATTTCAGTATCACCGTCAGCTACAATCAAGTATTACATCCATATAAATTCTAACAACTTGTCCAGTATATACAAATGAACCATCTTGGCAACCGATCGATGGACGACGATGTTATCTACACATCTTTGATTGTCTAAAAGTCAAAAACAAATAGTTTGGATAGTCAAAACACATTAAACAAGTGAAATTGAAGTGAAAAAATGGACAATTTAGCTCAACAAAGTCCTTTGCTCAATGGATGACCTTCCATTCGTGTAGCAACTACCTACATATGTACACGTGCATATGAAATCCTTGTATTACTAACAATAGTGCACTATCAGGTGTACTATATTAACTTATATTCTACAACCAATGACTATCCAAATCAATGCAGAATTTGGCTTTTATCCAAGTAATTTTAGACAATTTAAACTTTTAGCAATATGGCAATATCCTTCTGTCTATAATTGTATCCTGTATATGGATATTTCTTACCCAACTAATGTTGATTTGTCTTCCTATCTACTATATGATATAACAGCAACTTCGGTTCAGAAGCACCAGTTGCAGGGTAAACAAGTTAAAAGAAAAGGAGCTATTCATATCCTTGTTGCAATGTCAATACATAATAGCTTGCTTATCTGATTTTCCCCCCAACCATCTCTTATAGACCACCTTGAGTGTGAGGCTGCTGCTACTTCCGAAGAAAAAAAAAAAAGGACCTATCCATAAACTATGCCTAATACATGCCTGCTTAGTATATTGTGCTCACATGTAGTAGCTGAATATTATATTCATATATCCACAAATTGTTTTGAAGCTACAAATGTTAGTGTTTTGTGAACTTAAAATGCGTTTTGGTTTTCTTGATTCCCAGCTCTGCAAACTCTCTTCTAGTTCCATCATTGTTATATTGCCAATGCATAATGCAGACCACACTTTCATCCCGGCTAGATGTCCTTGTTACAGATACTAGCCATAGTAAACAAACACAATTATTCCTTATAAAACTCATAATAGTCCCCCAACCCTATGGTCAAATCAAGTATAACTTTCAGTTCTTTGTTTCACGTCCATAACAAGCATAACATGGCCCCTCAATACATTAACCTCAGAAATTTTTCTGCGGAAACTTCAATCTAATGACTACAGTTACCATTTTTCCCCTCAATCTACAAGGCAATATGTCCTGCGCATGGTTAACTAAAAAATACAAGTATACAACTAAAAACGTCCAGAATACCAAAGGCATCTCAACTGTTTCTTTTTTTCAGTTTTTACAAGGGAAATGGCTAGAAAGGCTGCATAGCCAACCACTTCCATTGACAAAATGAAAAAAGCATCAAAATGGCATGATACACCCGCTAATGATGGGTCAGGGGATACATAGCATCCCCCAAATATATGGAGAGGTTGTTTCCACGACTAGAACCGGCATCCTCCATGAATTACGATGCAAGCACCAAAGCCTTATTGCTGGGCCAAGTAATATCCTCTTCATTAACAAAATGAAGAATATACATAAACATAGATATTGTTCAGATGTTTGTTAGTTTGTTTACTATAATAAATGAGATTATTCATGGTCACTTCTTCCCCCTTTGCACAATTCGCTTGAATCAGTATGATCAAAAGCAAAAACAATCAACGATAGCCGTGTACGTACATTGCGAGTATTTAGAACATGGGGATGTTCTTACAATGAGATTATTGTTTCCCACATGTGATCATGCCTATCCAATACATTTAACGAATCTTCATGATATCGATGATGAAATGGAAGAACCCTACCAAAATAGCAAAAAAGAAATCAAATACATACTTGTATGAACCAACAGACTGACATCTCCATCCAGATTTCTCATGCGCTTGACAGTTTCCATCTTTGGGTTGAATGGAGCCATAATGGACCCAGACCTAAAAAAGATAAAACAAATATAGAATGTACACATATACATTAACAAAACAAAGTAGATGACATCAGGAAGTACAAAGGTATTCATTACCTTGAATTCACCACCAAAAGAAGACGTTGCAGCCATTGCATGGCTGGGTCGGAATGCAAGAGAAGAAATTCCACTATCACTAAACACAAAAGAAAAGACAACTTAGCACTAAAATCTATTTATACACAACGTCATCTAAATTGGTCTATATCAGAAAGCCAACCTTGTCACGTAAGAAAAAGTACTTTCATGGTAGGGACTAAAAGGAAATGTTTTGTACAAGAACTAGAGACCATGAAATTTAAAAAAAAAAAAAGGAATTGGCAAGGAGCTTGAAATGGATGCCTATATGAGCTTATACATTTAAGAGGCATACCTCTCTTCTCAGAATGCCTTATCCTATACTACAATATCTCTTCTGACATGTTATATTACATATAAAGCAGCAAGACATTATCATTAAAATATATCTTATCAACAGGGCTGTTATTTAGACCCGACAACCCAAATCCGTCCCTTGACCCCACCCGATTATACCCGGACCTGGCTTGTTCCTCAAAGCAGGTAGAGTATGGTCATATAAATCCTAAACAACTAGGATCAGGTCCCAGGCCAGGCTCCAATGCAAAAAAGTTAAATAAAGTATAAAATTATATTTTTAATCTCTTTTTAATATATTGTAGTGAAAACCGAAAGTCAACCTGAATTTAATTGGCGATTGGGTAGGTCCGGTATCTATGTAGATGAACCGAACCCGATGCTAGCCGAGAGCTTATATGGGTAGGGCTCGAGCCCAAAACTTAGACCAGTACGAGTTACAGATCCAGGACAAGCACTGTCAGACCCAACCCACCAATGACCCTATTTATCAATTAATGCCCTTGTCTCGTGGAGTGAGCAATAATTCATGCACATAAAAAGTAAGAAGTATCCACACAAACGAGCCAATCTTCTAAGAGGTAAAGATTTGTTAGTGGACATTGTACGTTGGATATCTCTGCAAATGGCATATGTTTTACTAACAGATATATAACCTCACCTTCTAACATACAGTTAAAGTACTAAACTGCCAACTGAAAAAATGAAATAATAAATTTAGTCACCATCTCTGGAATAGGTTATGAAATATCCATTTGATGAAGATACAATGTTGTGTTTTCATGTCAGTGAAGGGATTTCCTACTAAAAGATAAAAATCCAATGCTATATAAGAGAACAAGATAACTAATTGAACAAATGCACACTCAAGGTCGAGAGGAATAATAAAAATTATGTATGCAAGTTTATATAATAGTATGAGAAAAAGATTATTGTGACATCAGACACTGCTCTCAATGGACCAGCTGAAACTCAAACCACAAGCTGTGTTGGCTAAGGTTCAAACCTCTGGTAGTAATTTATAAATATCGATGCTTTGACTAACATTAAGAATGCAAACTCTTTGAGTAGAATTATGAGGCTCTCTCTCTAAGGTTGTACAAATAGGCAATTTTCGTCCAAGGTGATTCACTCTTCTAATTCAGTAAAACACAGTAGTACAAAATTCAAACTTTCCATCTTTGCAAAACAAAGCATGGGAATAACCGAATAAGTAGGCATAAAAAGCTAACGCAGAAAAGCGAACTTTGATTTTGCCTGCGAATAGAAATTAACTTGTAGTTGTTCCCATGTTGCATAGGTGACTGAATTGAGGATTGTTGTTTAAGCCATATTGTCCAAACCTTTAGAGAGTAGCCTTGAAACAGGGAAGCACTTCTTCAGATTGAAAACTGGCAGTGAAGGCCAAATAATAGGTGGTGTTCCTCCCCTTAAAAGAGGATGTGCAAGCCTAACAAAGAAACATGGATCCCATTTCTTATACTGAAAGCTATTGTTTAGAATGGTTCCTAAACATGGAGCCACTGCTTGGCATACCTACTGTCAGTAAAAGGAAGTAACACAACCATTCTAAGTGAGGCAGCAGACAGCAATATATCAATTGTTACTAGAGACAAAATACAACCACCAACAAAGCCTCTATCCCAATTATTTGGGATCAGCTATTTGAATCTGTTTCTATCAATAAGCTCTAGTAAGGGCCATATCCACTCTTAACACTAACAAAAACCATATCCTTCTTTAAAACGTCAATACATGTTTGTTTAGGCCTACCTCTACTTCTAGAGGGTCCTTTAACTCCGATCGTATCCCCTTACCGGAGCATCTATCGGCTACATTGAACATGTCCAAACCACCTAAAAAGACTATTTTCTCCCATTTTATACTCAATTGGAGTCACTTCCAAGTTTTCCATGAGTACTCTCATTTCTTATCCAGTCTTCTAATATATATTGCCACTCGTCCATCTTAGTAATCTCATGTTGGCTACGCT
This sequence comes from Iris pallida, assembly GCA_029216955.1. Classification (NCBI taxonomy): domain Eukaryota; kingdom Viridiplantae; phylum Streptophyta; class Magnoliopsida; order Asparagales; family Iridaceae; genus Iris; species Iris pallida. The sequence goes on along the minus strand of JANAVB010040619.1, from coordinate 773,797 downwards.
AATATTTTGGGTGTTTCTTCATTGCCAAATACTTCAAGCCATAAAACATGGCAGGTATTATAGCCGTTTATAGGATTTCTTTCAACTTCAAAGGATAATGTGATCATAAATTACTCTAGAAGCACCCATCTATTTCGACCATCTCATTTTAATTCTATGCACAACATACTTCAATCTCTCCATAATGAATGATTCATCCTAAATACCAAGAACCGATCACTCCCAGGTAACTCTTCTCCATCTATATGTACTACCACATTTCTATTTGGCTTCAATTGAAAATACATTTCATATACTATGTTTTCGTCACACTAATTTTGAAACCCTTATATTCCAATGTTTATCTCCACACTTCCATTTTAGCATCTAACCCTTCTTCGTCCTCGTTGACCAGTAGAATATCATCAACAAACATCTACAATCATGGAACCCTCTCCTAACATCTTACATCATGGAACCTTCTCCTAACATCTTATATCATGGAACCTTCTCCTTGGTTTTACCTTCTCCTAACATCTTTTCATGCCAGTTATAATTTAAGCACCAGATGTTTATATAAAAGCTGCAAGTTTCATTACATATTTGGACTCCTAGTTAGTAATACAAAATTGTTTCAAATAACTTATGCTCCACAAGGCATTGTGGGATACAAGAGAGCAAAATAGAAGGTTTCTTAAGTAAATCCGAAACCGCTGACGGATGTGCCTCACAATCTTCACAGAAGAAGCTAGTTTAAATATTCATAGTGGAAGGAATAAGTAACCATAGGGAGTGTGATTCAGCTTAATATTGAGCTTCCAATGAATGTGACTCCTAAAAGTTTCCCATTCGTCTACGCACTGCTCTAGGAGGGAAAAAGTTCCTTTCATCTACATTTCTCTCTGATTGCATGCTCTTATGTTTTTCAACTGAGACAGAAGATTTCCTCATCCGCCAACGGGCGTTCCAGATTTTATAGAAAGGCTCCCAGGCCAATAGTTGGACTTGTCAGGAAATTAGCACCAAGGCAAGAGTGACCATCAAGTTCATAAACAAGTCCTTTACGCATGGCTTCGATGCAAGACAATAGATGTTTGTAAGTTGCAATAAAATGGTTTAGGGTACACATGGCAGGATGTGTGACTTAGCTCACAACTTTCCAATATTAACTGAGAATCATAAAAAGATTTATCATGCATGAGACATTCCAAAAACCATATATTGATAAAAAGATTAATGAATTGTAACCTGTGAGGCTCATATATGACAGTGCTTAAGTTGTATTCTCCAATCCGCGAACCATGTGTCCAAAATTTTAGACTCACCAGACCCCCTAATCCCTCTTCAGGAAGTCTAACGTCAACAGTACCCATCATAGCGCCATCCGCAGAAAGAGCCATCAGAGCCACAAACATCTGGAGCAATTTAAGTAAATATATATATATCAAGATCTACAGAACAACATAGGCTGCTAAACTTTAAATTATAGTGACACTCCATAAACTCACACTATATATAGTATACAAAACACACAAGCATGCATGGATATTTATCAACAAACACATACAGCCCACTGGACTTAATATATTTACATTACTCCCATATATCATATACATAGTATCCTGCATTATCAATTTGGCACATGAAGACACAGTGGCAAGTATGCACACGGACACGGTAATGGCTTTTGACTATATGACAATCTTTAGTTCCAGGAAACATTCTTCATTTTGTAATCCTACTCTTTAGTGTTACACGCAAGAATAATCATGAATAATTTGAAGTTCAAAGTTTTAAACATATTTTTTGTGAATGATTTAAATAGGCTTTCTCCATCGAAAGCTTTGATTGATAGAAATATTAATAGCACAAAGTTCTAAGAAGATGCTAATTTGGTTTTAGATTAGGAAAACCATAGGTTTTCATACATTGTAGGGTAGGGGTGAGCACTAAATGGTTCCAAACCGCAAACCAAACCGAAATAGGTTATTAGGTTCGGTTTTCCGCACTGCGGTCTGGTTTACGGTTTTTCGGTTCGGTTTGCGGTTTTTGAATCTGTAAATCGAACCGAACCGCAAACCAAATTGTTTATTTACAAGTTTTCAACTGCAGTATATATGTGATATATATCAAAAAGAAACCAAACACTATCCCTTCACTCTCTTCATCCGCCTCCTCTTTCTTAACAAATCTCTCCAGCCTCTCTCTCTCTCTCTCTCCATTCTCCTCTAATCCAGTTTACAAAAACAAATGTCAGCTACATCGGCTATCACACCTCTAGTTTAATTTTTGGGTATTTATCCTTTTGTTGATTTTTTTCATATAGATTGACTTTTGACTATTTACTTTTCTTTGGGGCTTGATTTAGCATATAGATTATGTTTATTTAAAGTTTTATGTAGTTATCTAGGTTAACTTTCCATCAAATCTGGTTGTGAATGATCTAATAGATGGAAATTTGAATTTATCATAGAAGAGCTGTGGATCTTGGCTACATTTGCTAAGTTTTTTTTCCCTTTTTTTAAGGTTAAGTTTGATTTAGGATCTTTGGATCTTGAAAAAAGATAAAACTTCTGAAAAATCAAATTGGTAGATCATACACTAGCAGATCTAATGTTACTAACTTATATTTTTTGGAACCAACACAAGTTCTGTTTCATAATTTCTATTTTACAGTATGTTGTTCATAAATTTTGCAGAAGTTCATATTTAGGCAAGTATCAAGAAGAACAAATACTCATTATTTGGGGAAGTTAACAAAAACCCATTATTTTGGGAAACAATTTGGGATCTTGCTATGATCTTAATTGTAAGAGAAACTCTTCATAAATTTGCTACTTCGGTGACTTGAATTGGTGTCTGTGTCAAGTTCTTCTGCTGCTGTGCTTGCTTTCCCTTGTTGAAGATGCAATCTATGAGGTGCTGTAATTTTTTGTGACAATAGGCTATGGTGTTGCTCTTTAACACTGCCATTAGCTACATAGATGTTGCCCTTTGATGTTCTGCACCATTTAGAAACTTATATTTGTAATTTGCTGAAGTTACATAATTTGTATATTTGATGCTGAACTAACCACTCTTGTAATAAATTTGTATCTAATTTGTTTTATTGTATTCTTATGGTGCGATGAGTTTTATCTTCTAATTTATTTTACAGTACGTTATTTGTGAGTTTGCTGCAATTTTGTTGTTAAATTTCCATTTTTATCAACCAAGATGGCACAAGAAGTCTAGCAGACATTTAACCAAAAAAGAAAAGAGAAAAAGAAAAGACATTTAACCAAAAATATGTGACATTTAACCAAAAAATAGAAGTTTCAAAATGAACCCTGAAAAAGTAGTTGTTTTAAAACCTACTGTTACTGAAATTAGATATAGAAGGTAAAGGCCCAGCCCAGAAAAATGTACCCAGTCCAACCGAAACAACCGTATAAACCGAACTGGACTGAACCAGTTCGGTTCTGATCAGTGCGGTTCGGTTTGGTTTTACTTTTTATGGTTTGCAGTCTAGTGCTGTTTGGTGAAATCCAGATTCCGTTAGCGGAATAAACCGAATGCTCACCCCTATTGTAGGGCACACCTTCAGTATTTAGATAATAGGCCAGCAGTGAAGCACAATAACCATATACAAAGAAATTTTAAATAAGTATATGACAAATCATACACTTTTTCAAATGCAGATGCCAATTACTAAATCTGGGCATGATTGATTTGCGCAGAAGTACGAGTAGTTTGATATTGGAATTCAACTAGTGGAAACAAAATGTAAAACATTTTATGAGGTGGAGAATACCACCAAGCTACAGAAGCAACAATAAAGCTTTAATCCCACATTTTTGGGGTAGGAAGAACACCACCAAGTTGCTCTCCTGCAACCCTTGCTCCCCTAGCGAAACATTCGTGTTGTTGTCTGCAGAATCTGGCAGACCAACCGTGTATGGCATAATACCATCCTTTACACCACTTCTATGTATAAGTCATTAGATAGGTAATAGGTAATGAAAATGACAAAACAGAAGAATATTTACTCCTAGAACAGAAAATTGTGATGAACAAAATTATAGTAGTAATAGTAATCAACACATTACTGTGGTTTCATCGACAGGCTGAAAGTTTCTTTCACAAATTTGGACCTGGAAAGGCAAAAAACAAAAGTTCCATCAAATTTTGAAAATATAATTCCATGTGGAACTCTACTAAAACCAAAATAGCAGCTTGAAATAAACAAAGCTAAGGAACTTAATCACCTGTGAAATCTCAAAGTTTTTTAGCAAGCTGAAGAACTGTATGCAGTAGTCTTCAGTGCGAAGAGCAACTAAACCAGAAGTATGATCGAACAGAAAATTGCTGCATGAAGTTGTATATATATTTGGAAACGAGAAAGGAAGCTGAAGACAAGACACATAAGAGCATTTTAGTGACCATACTTCCGTTAAGGTAAATGGAGTAAACCACCTTCAAGACTGATAACATTACTGCATCACACATATTTTAATGCAACATGAACTCGAGTGAAATGGATGTAAACAAACCTTAATTCCAGAGATAGACCTGATTATCTCCATAGAAGGCATCTTCAACAGATGGATCTGATTGTCTGCACAAGATATCTGAAAAGTAGATTCCAGTTATAATGCAACTATTTGATACGTGATCACATGCAAAATTCATTCCTTAACAACAAAAAATATAATTTAGTGCAAGAGCCCCTTCAAGGAGGAACCATAAACACAAACTCCTACTACATGAAAAGTTGGTTAATTTCTTTCAATAACCTCTTCAACAGAAGATTAGGTTGCTGATGTAAAGTTCAGTCATTTCACTCTGATATAACCTTCACATAGAACCAAAGGTCTTTTGAACCAGGTATGTTGATGGTTATTTTGCCATATATAGTGCAATAGCTTTTCATGGATGAACTTAGATGCATGTGTGGCAACTAAATGCAGTATTTGTTCAGTTTGTTTTCTTTTGTGGATTTTTTTCAAATATGTCTACATAATCAGTAACTTTTGTCAGAATGGTTGGAAGCAAGAAAAAAGACACCACAAAGTGGGTGTAGGCAATATTAAAATAGTGAGATGGATAAGCATAATATGACCGGTCATTAATAAACAAATTAGCATATTTGTGAGAGTTAGTCATAGCTTGATTAAAGGAAAAGAGAAATTGCATAGATGGTTTGGACCAAGGTTCGCAGTATCGGAATCGGTATTGGACCATTCCTATGAGTATCGGTATCGGCAATATCGGTAGTATCGGCGGTTTCGGATCGGAGTATCGAATTTTTTGGTATCGGAAAACAAATAATTATTAATAAATTATTAACATTTAAAATATATAGTTTATACATTTAGGCATAATTTTAAGTATTTTAAGTATTATTTCTTAGTAGTTTTGAAATTAAATGAAATAGTAGTCATCTTACTGATTGTTTTACATGCAATCGATCAACTTTCTACTTTTATATGCTTTTACAACCTTATTATGCTTCAAACCCTTATATTTGTCTTTTTCGTTCAATTTTCTTTGCCAAATGGATCGGAAAAGAGAACCCCAATGTCGGTATCGGATCGGGACATGCCAAATCGTATCGGTATCGGCCGTTTCGGATCGGTATCAGCCGATACTTTAAACTATGGTTTGGACATGAGCAAGAGACTCAGGAAGTGCCTGTTAAAAGTGACAAGATCATAGTTGAAGTTTCTGATAGAACCAGAGGTACACAAGAACCATCTCACATCAACAGATCTTTACCAGGAGCGGTGGGAGAGGGAGGCAGGAGATGCCATGGTCCCCCCTAACTTTGAAACTTTGTTTGTTTATATGTGGGTGTGGGTGTGGGTGTGTGTGCTGGAAGAAACTATGATTACCGTTGTTTAATAAGCCGAGCTGGACAGAAGCTAAAAAGTTCATGGAGCTAGAACTTGAAAATAGAATATTTTCATTAGTAAATTAGTCCAAGTAACTGAACAGTCGGGAGTTACGAATCTGAACAGATGTAATTCCGGTGCAGTAAGTTCACACTCTAAAACTCTTGGTGTAACCCCTCAATAACTAATGGTGTAACTTGCAAATCCGAATCGTCTCACATGCAACGGCAAGCCCCTTCAGCCTTTGTAAGGGTTGACCGATCAGCTACCCGAAACGTCCAACACATCAACTTCTGGTGCCACATAATTGTGAAGCTGCTGTAAGGCTGCCAGCGTTACACCCAAGGGATGCCAATACTGTGCACAAAGCTCATTTCTATAGTTATCTTACTATTTAATATGTGCTACATCTATCAAGTTATCAACTTCTACAATGGCAATAATAGAATTTTGGCTCAATATTTTGCTAAAGTCAAACTCAAAAGACAATTTGAACAAGCCTGTCATGAGCCAAGCTCGAGAATACTGTTGTAAGCTAAGCTTTAGCTTATACTTTAGGCTCCTCCGAGCTTGCGTCTAGACCTTTCTTAATGAACACAAGCATTGAATAGGGCCTTGGTTAAAGCTCGGTTTATTTGCAATCCTAGCGCTCATACCAAAGAAGTAAAAAAGACATTCATTTCATTGTATTGAATTTGAAACTATTACGACAAGTGACAAAAGTAGTAATAATAATAATAATAATAATAATAATAACAATAACAATAACAATAATAATAATAAATAGTGGACGGTGAACTCTCCTTTCCTTTTCATACAATCTCCCCTTGGCGTTAAAAGTATTTATATTACTTGCTTTTTAGTATATAGAAAAATAGTCAAATGGAAGTGACAACAATCATCATTTAATTCACTTCATGAAAATGTTTTGGTCCACTACAGCAAAATATTCTGACTCCATAACTCATGTTAACCTCAAGGTGGTAACAAAAGTGATGGAACTGGGGATTCCCAGGACCCTTACTTTGGTGTGCGTATTGATCGATAGAAAGTTAAACAGATTTAATACGTGTTCTAACCCTTCATAGGCGGAAACTAGGGTTCATGAATTATACCTACGGCGGAAAGAAGACAAGTAATTCATGGCAATCTCGAGCGGACGACCCCAAGATCTTCTGCACGTATTCCTTCCTCGAGTTGGACGTCGTGTGGGCGACGATCTCCTAACCTTTTCTTCTCCTTGGCAGCTCTCTCTTTCTCTCCTTACGTGAATCACGAATTTAGAGAAAGCTTCAAATTTATGATCAGTAATATGGCAGCCAGAGAATAGAGGATATATATAGGCTACAGCAGGAACCATGAGGAGAAATTAGGGTTAGGCCTCCTAACGGATCTGGATATCCCGTGTTCAGCCCGAACACACAATCCAGGCCCATTAACAATAGCTCGGTCCACTAATGAGCTATTGTTGCACTACCTCCCTAATCCCAAATTATGTTTGTGGGCTCCTTTTATTATATGCTCGTTTGGCTCCCATGTTAAGATATCGTATGTCCGTCGATCAAATTAAGTTACTGACAACTATATTGATTCGACATCTTTTATCCTTAAGTAGTACCGTTCAACTTTATTTATCATGTCGGATATAATCCACCTGCAGAGTTTACATGACAATCCTTATGAGCTCCTTAAGGGAACATCATCAACCCGATGTATCGGGACATGGATTCCATTTATAATCAACAGCCCATCATACATACAATGTTATTACCCAATTCATAGAGGTTGTTGATCCATAATGAATCTCACTCTTTCATGAGTCAAAGTAATGCACACTGCATATACATGTCTGTTATTATATCCGGATTAAGAGCACAAGCATCCATAATAACAGAGGTGTTTGTTCTCTTATGTAGTCAGTACAAAGAGAACAACCTCAAGTGGTCCTGTTCAATACACACAAAGTGTACTAGTGTAAACCTATAGTCAAGATAGACTAATACCAGATTACACTACAACCTTTCCAATAGATTGTCCAAGTCCATCTAGATTGTGAACTATTTATATACTCCATAGGAAACTGATAATATGATCTTCTGTGTGACACCACACACCATATTATCTACAATATAGAATATCGGACATTTGCATTAACACTTGCAACAAATACAATATGCAAACATTTGTCTATATGATTCTCATTCAAAATTTAAGGAAATAAGGTTACTACAAAAGTGATGCTTTTAGTATATAACCCTAACAATCTCCCACTTATACTCAAAGCATTGCTTTTCAGTATACTGTTACAAATCTTCCACTTATACTTAAAGCCATGTTGCTACACATCTGACTCTCATTCCCTCAACATGACTATCAAAAGCCTTAGCTAGTAAGCTCTTTGTAAAGGGATCAGCTAGGTTGTCGGCCGATGTTATCTTGATCACAGCAACTTTTTCTTTCTTTACGAAATCTCGTATCAGGTAGTACTTACGCTCAATGTGTTTACTTGTCTTATGGGCTCGTGGTTCCTTCGAGTTTGCAACTGCACCACTATTATCACAATAAAGTGTAATAGACTTAGGCAAACTAGGTACCACAACCAAGTCCAACAGAAAGTTTCTGAGCCAAACCACTTCTTTGGTTGCCTCAGAGGCTGCAACATACTCGGCTTCCATGGTGGAATCAGCAATACATTTTTGCTTGATACTCCTCCACACAATGGCTCCACCTCCCAAAGTAAACACATAACCTGAGGTAGATTTTCTGGAATCCCTATCTGACTGAAAATCTGAGTCTGTATACCCCAAGGGAACTAAACTATCTGCCTGGTAAACTAGCATATACTCTTTAGTCCTTTTCAGGTACTTCAAAATATGCTTTACGACAGTCCAGTGCTCTTGTCCTGGGTTAGACTGATATATGCTGACAATGTTCTAAAAAGCGCTAGACGGACTCGGTGCGGCGGAGGTCCGCCTAGCGCCTAGCCCGCCTAGGCGGCCGCCTAGAATTTTTTTTTTTTTGAAATTTTTGAAATTTTGAAATTTGAAATTTGAAATTTCAATGTTCTAAAATCCAAATACTATCTTAAAACTCAAACAAATATCCAAAATACAACTAAGAATAAAAAAATCAAAAAATTCAAAAAACCCGTCGCCTAGGGGCGCCTAGGGCCCGCCTAGCCCACCGCCTAGGGGGTTTTCGGTGCGGTGGGCGGGCGCCTAGGCCGATTTTTAGAACACTGTCTGCTGACCATGCCTACGGCAAAGCAGATGTCTGATCTCGTACATAGCATTGCATACATTAAGCTTCCTACTACTGAAGCATAAGGAATTGCCTTCATGTTCTCTATCTTTTTAGGTGTCCTCGGACACTGCTCCTTTGATAGAGCAATTCCATGTCTAAAAGGTAAGAAACCTTTCTTAGAATTTTGCATACTAAAACGAATTAGTACAGTATCGATATAGGAAGCTTGGGATAAGCCCAACATCATTTTCTTGCGATCTCGTAGAACTTTGATCCCAAGGATGTGACCTACTTCTCCCAAGTCCTTCATATCAAATTGTTTGGATAACCATACTCTTACATCAGATAACACCTTCACATTATTTCCAATGAGCAAGATGTCATCCACATAAAGTACTAGGAACACCACCACGTTTCCGTCACACTTTCTGTATACACATGATTCATCCTGACATTGATCAAATCCATAGGATTTTATCACCTGATCAAAATATATGTTCCAAGATCTGGAAGCTTGCTTAAGTCCATAAATGGACTTCTTGAGCTTACAAACAAGATGCTCTTGGCCCTTTTCAATGAATCCGTCCGGTTGCTTCATATAGATGTCTTCCTCAAGACTTCCATTAAGGAAAGCTGTCTTGACATCCATTTGCCAAATCTCATAATCGAGATGAGCTGCAATAGATAAAAGAATCCGGATAGACTTAAGCATGACTACTGGAGAAAAGGTTTCCTCATAATCGATACCCTCTCTTTGAGTAAAATTTTTTGCTACAAGCCAAGCTTTAAAGGTTTCAACCTTACCGTCTGATCCTCTTTTTCTCTTATAGACCCATTTGCATCCAATGGCTTTTACACCAACGGATGGTTCTACAAGCTCCCAGACCTGATTAGAATCCATAGATTCTATTTCCGATATCATTGCTTTTTGCCAAGACTCTGCATCTTTATCTTGGAGTGCTTCATTGTAGGTACAGGGATCATAATCTTGTTCCTCAGGGACGAAGTCTGACGACTCTTCCAAGAACATATATCTATCAGGTTGTATCACAACCCTCCCACTACGACGAGGCACTATCGGTTGTGGTGTAACATTTGTGACACGTTGTGCAGTTATTTGTGGTTCATCCTCTTGTACTGTTGGTACTGAAGTACTTGGTGTCACATCTCTCAGTTCTTCTAGAACAACTCTACTTGCAAGGTTATAAATGGCGGTAGACGGGTGCGCGGCGGAGAGAGCCCGCCTATCGCCTAGGCGGTCGATACATTTTGAACATTTTTTACTATTTTACCACTGTTTTTTGCATAATATGCATATTTTAAGGGTGTTTCATGCATAACTAAGTTGTAGAACGAAGATTTATAAAGTTTTAGTTTTGTAAAAGTGAACCATAGGCTCATAATGTTTTAAAAACCTTTTTGGCCAAAATATTTTGTAAAGTATTTCTCCGCCTAGGCGCCCGCCTACGCTGCATGACCTCCGCCTATGCCGCCAACCTCCGTTGGCCGTCTACTCCACCGCCTACAGAAAAGCGGTGCGGAGAGAGACCGCCTACCGCCTAGGCGCCGCCTAGGCGGCCTAGGCGGGCACCATTTATAACACTATCTACTTGTGGGTTTATGGTTCATCACATAGTCTTCCTCTAAGAATCGGACATTGGTGCTAACAATGACCTTCTGATCCTTAGGACTATAAAATAAACCTCATTTCGTTCCTCTTGGATAGCCTACAAACAAGCGTACTTCTGTACGAGATTCCAACTTATCTGCTTTTCCATTCAGCACATGTGCTGGACTACCCCAAATGCGAACATGTTTCAGACTAGGCTTACGCCCAATCCACAGCTCTGTGGGAGTAAGAGGTACCGACTTAGAAGGAACCAAGTTCAAAATATAAGCTGCAGTCTCTAAGGCATATCCCCAAAACGAATTTGGCAAATCCGAATAACTCATCATTGATCTAACCATCTCCATAAGAGTTCTATTCCTTCTTTCGGCTACACCATTCTGCTAGGGCGTTCCAGGTGCAGTCAATTGGGATGCAATCCCAGCCTCTGATAAATAATCCCTAAACTCTCCAAAGAGGTACTCGCCACCACGATCTGATCGTAATGACTTGATACATTTTTCATGACGTTTCTCCATTTCAGCCTTATACTCTTTGAATTTCTCAAAGTACTCAGACTTACGGCGCATCAAATAAATGTATCCATACCTTGAATAATCGTCAATAAATGTGATAAAATATTCAAAGCCACCTCTAGCTTGGATAGTCATGGGTCCACACAAATCAGAATGAACCAATTCCAACACATCTTTGGCCCTATACTCCTTTGCCGTAAAAGACCTTTTGGTCATTTTACCTTCCAAGCATGATTCACAGACTGGTAGTGCCTCCACTTCTAATGAACTCAAAGGTCCATCTTCAACCAGTCTTTGAATCCTTCTTAGGTTAATATGCCCCAATCGCAAGTGCCAAAGATATGTTTGGTTCATACAAGAATGTTCTTTTCTCTTATTTAAGTTAGATGACATATTATTCATTTCCATAAGTTGCATTGTGGACAAAATAGGATTAATGACATACAGATTATCAACCAATGCATCAGAACAAATAAAATGTTTATTCTTTTTAATAACAATATTGTCATTAAAATAAACTGAATATCCATCCTTAACTAACATAGAAACAGAAACTAAATTCCTTCTAAGTGAAGGTGCATAAAGACAATCTCTCAATGTCAAAGATTTATTTCTACCAAAAGATAAAGTAACATCTCCTAATGCAACGACCGATACTTTTGTAGCATCACCCATGAACAAGCATATCTCTCCATCACTGAGCCGTCTGGTTTCCTAGAACCCCTGCAATGTATTGCAGACATGATTAGTGGCTCTTATATCTACACACCAGGTGCCGGTAGATAACACCGCTAAACATGTTTCAACTACTAGTAAATGAGATATATCTTCTTTGTTCCCTTGTTTGAGAAGTGGACAATTAGTCTTCCAATGTCCTGACCCTTTGCACTTGAAACATGTCTTTCGGCTTTTTCACCGCGCCTTGAGGTCCCATGCCCTTATTTGCTGAGTTTGCTTGTTTCTGAATGTTATTCTTCTTCTTACCGCCTTTTGGCTTAGAAGTAGAAGCATTTTCAGAAACAAAAACATGACCACTCTGCCTAAAGAGAGATTCAGCATCCTGTAGCTCTTTTGCAAGTTCTGCCAAACTATACAACCTTTTGTTCATGTTGTAATTAAGGCAGAAATTGTCAAAACTTTTAGGCAGAGTTCCGAGAATGATATCGACCTGGGATTTCCCATCGATTTCAGCTCCAAGGATCTCCATCTCATTCAGATGACCCATCATCTTGAGAACATGATCCCTTACTGGTGTACCCTCAGCCATTTTTGTATTCATCAAACATTTCATAGCAAACTGCCTAGCTGCTCTACTCGATTTCAGAAGAGTTCTTTGAGGTTATACATCATGTCATAAGCTGTGACCATGGCCTGATGCTGATGTTGTAGTACATTTGACATAGATGCCAGAATGTAACACCGCGCCATCTCATCTGCCTTTTTCCACTTCTTATAAGCCTCTTTGACCTCTTCATCAGAGTTAGCATCAGGCTTAGGTGGGCATTCCTCAACAAGTACATATTTGTACTCCTCAGCAGTCAGAACAATGTCCAAATTACGTTTCCAGTCAATATAATTAGGTCCAGTAAGTTTGTTTTCTTTAAGAATCACCATAAGTGGACTGAAAGAACCCATTTTTGAAATCATGAGAATCACATAAACAAAATTATGTAAGGCAAAAAAATATTTTGAATTAAGTAAATATTGATTCCCTCAAAACAATAATAAGAAATTCACCAACACCTTGAACACCATGAATTTAGCATGCCACGATAGTGTGGACGTATACAAATTCAACTTTGTTCAAGTAGGTTTTTCTTATTAATTTTACTATCATGTCAACATAACTTTATGACAAATAAAATTAATATGTTGGTCTTGCTCTGGTCATACAAATAATAGCAGTGACTCCGATGGGGAGGATATCATTATTTGTATCTAAGTGTATACCATTACTTAATACTAAGTCCATTACCTTGTAATGAGTTCCTTCAGGTAGAGAAGTGAATACATACTAGGTAACTTTCTACAATTATCCCTAAGAAAGTTTGTACTGGTGATCCATAATTATACTCATCCGATATGGAGGAAGGCACTAAAGCCAACGCGCAAGTATAATTACATCACCTACAAACCAGTAATGGAGACCATAGGATTTATACTAAATAAATATCCTCTCCCACTTAGTTATTTAACAATGAGAATTTTTCTACTAGTTGATATTATGTCCATGTTGTCCATTATTAATGTAGGCTTAGTTTTTCAAAAAAACATCCACACAATAATAAACATGCATAATCAGAAAAAGCAAAATGACAACAAATAAGAGAAAAATATCCAACTATTATGGTCATCTTTCCTGCTCTGTCCTCAAATATCTGAATCCAAAATCTGGCGCTGCGCAGATCTATTCGGGGTTCGACCTGCCCGGTCAGGTCGTAGGGTTCGGGGCAGCGCCCCGATTTTTTTTAAAGATTTTAGCTGTCGATTCCTTCATCGAAAATAATCTGTCTGCCTCTGGACTGCTTAAAACCAGCATCTCGTCCGGCGTCAGAAACAACCACCACCGCCATCACAATTGATCAAAAATAATTAAAATTACATCAATCCTATGCCTCCCGAAAGAGTTCACACATAATCTAGATTGAAAAATTCAAATAATAAGCACAATCAACCCTCGTGATTTTAATTACATCCACAGCAACAACATCCACGACATGTCCGTGGTTTAAACAACACAATCAAAAACATGCATTGGACCATAATAGTTGGATCTAAGATGCCTGCAAAACTGAGTTAGAACAGATCTACATCTACCGACTATTACACAGCGCAGGCTTTATTGGACAACATGGACGTATCAATCAATACACAGATCCAAAGTGGCTCTGATACCAATTATTATGTCTGGGGATTCCCAAGACCCTTACTTTGGTGTGCGTATTGATCGATAGAAAGTTGAACAGATTTAATACGTGTTCTAACCCTTCATAGGCAAAAACTAGGGTTCACGAATTATACCTGCGGCAGAAAGAAGACAAGTAATTCCTGGCAATTTCGAGCGGACGACCCTAAGATCTTCTGCACGTATTCCTTCCTCGAGTTGGACGTCGTGTGGGCGACGATCTCCCAACCTTTTCTTCTCCTTGGCAGCCCTCTCTTTCTCTCTTTACGTGAATCACGAATTTAGAGAAAGCTTCAGATTTATGATTAATAATATGACGACCAGAGAATAGAGGATATATATAGGCTACGGCAGGGACCATGAGGAAAAATTAGGATTAGACCTCCTAACGGATCTGGATATCCCGTGTTCAGCCCGAACACACAATCCAGGCCCATTAACAATAGCTCGGTCCACTAATGAGCTATTGTTGCACTACCTTCCTAATCCCAAATTATGTTTGTGGGCTCCTTTTATTATATGCTCGTTTGGCTCCCATATTAAGATATCGTATGTCCGTCGATCAAATTAAGTTACTGACAACTATATTGATTCGACATCTTTTATCCTTAAGTAGTACCACTCAACTTTATTTGTCATGTCGGATATAATCCACCTGCAGGGTTTACATGACAATCCTTATGAGCTCCTTAAGGGGGCATCATCAACCCGATGTATCGGGACATGGATTCTATTTATAATCAACAGCCCATCATACATACAATGTTATTACCCAATTCATAGAGGTTGTTGATCCATAATGAATCTCACTCTTTCATGAGTCAAAGTAATGCACACTGCATATACATGTCTGTTATTATATCCGGATTAAGAGCACAAGCATCCATAATAACAGAGGTGTTTGTTATCTTATGTAGTCAGTACAAAGAGAACAACCTCAAGTGGTCTTGTTCAATACATACAAAGTGTACTAGTGTAAACCTATAATCAAGATAGACTAATACCAGATTACACTACAACCTTTCCGATAGATTGTCCAAGTCCATCTAGGTTGTGAACTATTTATATACTCCATAGGGAACTTATAATATGATCTTCTGTGTGATACCACACACCATATTATCTACAACATAGAATATCAGACATTTGCATTAAGCACTTGCAACAAATACAATATGAAAACATTTGCCCATATGATTCTCATTCAAAATTTAAGGAAATAAGGTTATTACAAAAGTGATGCTTTTAGTATATAACCCTAACAAAAAGAACATTCCACTTGCTACTTAACCAAAAAGATGGCCTTAATACAAGCTTAGTGAATATGAAGGTTTGATTTAATCAGCACACAAGATTCAGGATAAAGGTGTTTTGCAGTTTTTTTCCTTTGTCGTGCGTCGTTTCTAACTCTCTTCTAGACACCAAGGAAACTCAGTGGTGAAAACTTGATCTTACAAAGGTTCTATGTACGGTGGCTCCTCCATAGCAAATTTCAGTGACAACTTATAGGAGAACCTAAACGGATTCCTAAGTTCATGAAAAATTGGACAGGACAATTTCTCACGCATCAGCTATTTTTCAAGGTTCGCAGTATTGGTTGATACCTATAAGTGTCAAACCTGTCATCTCTCTTTGACCTCTCAGTTCGATAATGATCCCTATTGATACCGATGGAAACCGAAATGTGGCACTTTCCAAAGTCCGCAAATAAAAAAAGAAAAAAGAAAAAGAGATTAAAAAAATTAAAAGAAAAGGAGAGTACGACAAAAAGCTGACTAATTTCCAATTTTAGTACATTACATATTAATCAAGAAGTACAATTGTGGATTTTTGTTTTTTAAATATGCCTGGAATAGTATAGGAGATGAAACAAGTTTTCATTTCAAAATCTCCTAAAATATGTAAAATATTAAACCATTTGAAAGGCCTTACAATCAATATAAATACTGGAGCAGCTACATAAGTACTATGTTGATGATTATGCAGCACTGACCAATCACTCTTAAATGTGCTCTTAGAACCTGATCATATATGCTTCTCTTTTTTCATTTTTTCCACTTTTATGTTCTTCTCCCTCTTAGGGAGCTTTTCCTTGCATCACACTGATCCACCATTGCCTCAAATGTGATATCGCAGTTTAGATTAGACTTTAGAGTAGATCCTGTCAGCGTTCTATTTATGCTTTATAGTTATTCACTAGTGAAGATCATTTCAAATGCCATTATATATCAATATTTTTCTCTCATAATTAATACAACATGAATTCCTTTCCAGAGTGATCCTTTATTTAACAAATTTCAGATATTTTTCTTTTATTTAGCATTATTTGATCTTCTTTCCTGAGAAAGGCAAGTAAATAAAACCCAGAAACATATATGAAGGGTACAAATTTCTCGGAGATTATGTCTGAGTAGTCTAGTCAACGAAATGATAAATTTCATTAACTGCTGTGGGATTATGGTAGATAGTCCTCCCCTCCTTATAATGAAACAATCTAAAGCCTGCTTATAATTTTCATAAACTGATACAAAGAGAAGAAAGAATAACTTTATAGCATATGTCACCATCGTATTTAACTCTAGAATATATATATGCCCTGTACTTAAATTCGGGTCAGAAAACATCAGATTACAGTGGAGCAGTTAGGTAGAAAAGTCCATCTATCTGATAGATCCTACCACCTAATATGAGGAACCAACTCCCCTTCCCCTTCCAAAAGGGTAAGCATGTTCAACATATTATGCCAAATATATGGAAGCAATTTGTGAGACATTGTAAGGGTTTAAGAAAAATATGTTTTCATCTTGTGGTGATAGTATCTGAAAACATATTAGACTATAAAGCAGTTTCCTAGGAAAGCAACAAATTCTATGTTTCATTCAACAGCCAAGACGACAACATAATAGTTGAAGCCACCATAAAAAATGACTGTAACTGAGAGACGAGCAGAATCTTACACAAGAAAGAACAGGATCAGGAGAATGTGTATAGTACAATAGCGGGGCACCAAGACGAGGTTTAAACTTTTTCTTTCCACTGTCCAGCTGCCAGACTACAAGAACCCCTTCTCTTCCACCTAAACAAATCAATTAAAATTTATAAAACCAACATGTACCAACCGAATCTATATTAGAACTAGTTTTATTTGAATTGAAGTGTATAAAAGAAAACTTCAGCACTGACAAACAATTATAAAAAACATTTCATGCGAAGGAATGAAGAAACAAGAAGATCAATGAAAAACATGTCAATGGCAAATACAATATGTAGCCATATATGACGACTGTATTACTACAAGTAACTTTGAAATACAGGCATATACTGCAAAATGAAACTACAGGATATGGCATTATAGAGTCCTTATTACAAATAATTTACTACCTGAGTATAAATAAGCACCATCAGAAGAGAAAAAAAGAACCAGCACTTCACTTGGGTGCCAATGCCATGTTGAGCACGAATCAGCATCGTCATCGTCCCTCACACCAGGTCGCCCATCCTCATTTTTTATCCTCCCTCTTTCTCTTTTATCTGAGAAATTTCTGTTTCCAAAACCCCTCCATATCAAAATCCTCCCTGTTACATCACCTCCAGCAACAATTCTTTCAGTTGGGTGGAAAGCAAGGGCACTTAAATTCTTAGTGTGGTGCATTTTAATCTTCCTAATATCATCAAACTTCGTATCTTTTGCAGGGATCCTCCATATATGAAGTTTCCGCTTGTTACTTATGCCCAAAAATTCTCCAGTCCCCCCCATGGATATCAACTCTGGTTTGCGGGTCTATAAATAAAAAGAAACAAATCAGATAGCCATTGAAATTTCATAACAAGCAAAAGAAAAGCAGTCCGACTAATCGTTTGGAGCCAAAGGTTAACAGAAACTGTGATGACAGTGTATGACAAAGTCATCCATGTCAAACTGTAAACAGATGCTGAAGTATTTCCCAATACCCAACAATTAACTGAATATTCAGTTTAACCATAAGTATAAAGCTTTTATCCCCACTACCTCCAGGTTGGCTTTATATTTGTAGTTTGAATATGGAGTTTGAGCATTCAATCCCAATCAAAGATTAAAGAGGGATAGTGAGACTAAGAATAGCTATTAGCTAAGCACAAGAAAGTACAACATTCAGTCAAAATGACTATAAATGAAAACTGTGAAGAGGAAAAGTACGTGTCCATGTTTTATCCTACCTCAGCCAACAATCCTCCAACACGTCGTGAATTGGTTAAGTTGTAAATCTGAATTTGCCCGCGTAACGCTTTATGCTGCTCAGCTGGTTTGTGTATATCTTCAACAGATATAAACGCGTAGAGTGTGGAAATTTTCCCATCGCTCTCAACTGGAAGACTTGATAAGTGGGGAATCACCTGCAAGAATACCAATTTAAAGACCAGCTCAAAAGTCCCAACAAACACTACCTCAAGATACCATGTAAAGGTTTGACAATTTGCATGGACAAGAAAACGACACGACACGTTAGGACAGGACACCGGATATTGAGTGGCATAGTTATTTTGGAGTGTCTACGGCATGCCTCATACGTGTCCAAAACAAGAAGGCGTGGAAACGGCACCAATTTTTTTAGCGTCATTTTTTCATAGTTCCTAATACGACGACAATAACCTTCTTTGCAGATGAGTCGTGTTCTTTCCGCAAATCAACTGTATGTTAACGGCAATAACCAGATGGCAATAGCTCAAATTAGTGTGCTAGTTCACATATCATTACGTCTTTTGTGAATTTAAATCAAATTATGAATAGAACTTCGCTGGGATCGTCTCAGCTTCATAAAAGGCCGAGCTTGAACATGAAAATGAGCTTGATTTCCTTAAAGAGCCGAGCTTGAAGCTCGATTCTTGAGCTCGCAAACAAGCTCCACTTGCAAAGTTTGAAGAGTAATTGACTTGGCTCAACAATAATAACCCGACTAGGACAGACTCCACTTGCCCAACTCGAGTTGAAGAACAAGTTCAAGTGAAGTATTCCACTCACCATAGAGAATATGGGCAGCCCAACCTTAACCTTCTTGACGAGCTCCGGCGCCGCAAAGTCCCAGTAGCACATCGTTCCGTCGAGCGACGAGGTCCAGCAGTAGCACACGAACTTCCTCGCCTTCGCAGCGACAGGCACGACCACGACCGAGGTGACCCGGTCGGCGTGGCCCTCCAGTTCCGTCACCTGCCCAACCAAGACCGAAATTTGATCAAATCCCCGCTTCTATCTATTAAAAAAAATCCAGAATGAGAAAATTAGGGTTAGGGTTCGGTACCAGCATGCCAGTGTCGGTGCTGAAGACCGAGACGGTGTTGCCGGTGCATACGAGGAGCTTCTTGGAGTCGCTGGAGAAGGCCGGAGGAGCGGAGACGAAGCTCTGGCCGCCGGTGATCATGGCTGCGAATGGCTGCGGAAAAGGAAAGAGCTTTTTTAGGGTTTTCTTCTAGGGTTTTTAGGGTTTTAGTTTTGTGGTGGTGGTCGAGAATGTTGCGGCGGCTCTCGTATGTCCATTACATGTTTGCAAGGTTGCAACTGTTTAATGCTTTAACCCGAACCCGAACCCGAACCCGAACCCGAACCCCAACCCGAAACCTGTTTTCTTTGGGTCGAGGGTGGCAGCGGACCGGGCCGGGCGCGGTTTTTGTGTGTGTGTGTCAGTGTGTGTGTGTGTGAGAGAGAGAGAGAGTGAGAAAAGAAAAAAGTTAACATTATTTTGTCTCTTTTTCCAATCCCTAGATAGCAAGAAAAGGTGAGGAATTATTATTTGAAAAGTCATAAATACCCTTTGTTTTGACAAATTTAACCTAAAAACTCAATCAGATCTAATTTTATGTCATATGTAATAAGGGTATTTTGATAACTATTTGTATTTTGATTGATCATTCTCCCACACAAATCTTCAACCACAGCAAGAGTTATTAAGCACACCTTACTTAACTCCAAACAAGATTTTATGTAATGACTCTTCTCCTCCCACGTAACTTTGTTTATGTTTTCCTCTCAATCCAAGCAGAGCTTAAAGAGAACTCATAGTCAAGTTTCTTTTACGTACCCAAACAAATAGAGAAATCAAATGACTTAATATTTCAAAAGAAAGGGAACCCACAGTCGAGAAAGGTAAACCTGTCATAAAAAAATAAAGAAAACTAATAAAAAGAAACTTCAAGAGAAATAATGTTAGGAGATTGTTTTATATTTCCTTGACAACACAGCAAAGAAAATGTGAGAAAAGTCACAGACTCGTTGTTCATCATGTTTTTTTCTAGTTCCTTTTGAAAGCTTGTTGTGAAAGAGAGACGAAAAATGTGCATGGTGAGAGAAATAGATCTATAATTCATGCATATTTAATGTGTTGAACTTGGGTTGTCCTGCTTTCAAACTTGATTCATTTATTAAACGAGTCGATTCGTATCTAAACGGGTTAAGCATTAAACCTGAATCCGAACCATTTAATAGATAGGTCAATCAGTTTATGTCTGAACCGTTTTCACCAAACACATACCTGAAAAATCGAATAAACCGAAAACCGAAACGATTTAATTCGGTTCGTTTGATTCGATTATGGGCCATTTTGGTTCGATTTTGCTTATTCGATTTTCGGTCTTATTCGGTTTGAATCGAATTAATGGAATGTTCACCCTATAACCATATACCTTGACTTGCATCAAAAATATTTGCCTCTATATTAGTCTCTGACTTGAAGACGAAACAATGCCTCCACCTCCAAATGGAGGTTCACGTAGATGCCTCCTCCGCTTGATTTGTCAAGATTTTTACTCTAGAAGAAATTACAAGTTTTCTCTGCACGTTTTACATTTGACAAATATAAGAAGTTACTAGTTTTAGGAGCCACTTTTACTTATCAAACTGAAATCATAAAGTCCAAATTTGATCATATGGAACTTACTTTCTGCTTAGTGGACGAATACTTTCTTTCTTTGGACCTTCTTCCTACCAAATAGACCTAGAGGCTTAGGTCGTTCATTTCTTCTAGTGTGTTGGCCCTAGCTGGTAAGAGAGAGGCAAGAGTACGATGGGAGTTAAATGTGCATCTTCGTGGACACTCAAGGATTGCAACTTTGGTGACGACATAAAATAAAACTATATAACAATTATATTATCCATGAAATAATAAATAGTAGAAATAAATAGAAAAAATAACTATTTGGTAAGTCATATATTATACAGGAGTATGATCAAAGGTTACAACTGTCACCCCCATTTTTCGTTCTACGTATTTCCAGTATACGTATACGAAATCCTGACATGTATTTTATTTTCCTGCCTGGCTAGCTAATTTCAGTTTAATCTTGATTAGGTTTATCATGGCATGTAATGGTTTAACTTGGTTTATTTTGGGTTGGCTTGGTTTATTTTTGGTTCATCATGTTAAACCCACCACCATCCCCTTTATAACCCACCTAACTTTTCTCTCTCCTCCACTTTCTCATTAACTCTTCTTCCTTCTCCATTAAACCCACTACCAACCAAGAACACCCCTTAGGCAAGTGCAACTTGCTTTCACAAGAGAACCCATTTTTATTGTTCCATTAGCTTCTCCTCATGTTTCTAAGACACATTAGAACTTGTCATTTTCCATTTTGAGACTTTGATTTTTGTAGATCTAGAAATTAGTCATTTTCGAATTTTGGTAGTTTTGATCTATCAAACTTCTTTGTTTTTAAGCTTTGACGGTTCCATGTTGTAGAGAATTTTATTCTACCCAATTTTGACCATTTGAAAGTTGGATTTGGATTTGTTTCGACCAAGTTATAGACTTTTGAAGCTATGGGTTCAACCATGGAGTTCTTGCTGATTTGGAGAAGACAGTGAGCAGTGTGCGCGAGCTTTTTAGCTTGCGCCACTGAGTTGCACGTGCTCTTTAGCGCAGCGCAGTCTGACTGATGTGCAGTCTGACTGATGCGCAGTCTGACTGATGCGCAGTCTGACTCATACGCAGTCTGACTGATGCGCAGTCTGACTGATGCACCGTCAGTCTGATGCGCAGTCTGAATCATGCACAGTCTGACTGATGCACAGTATGACTCATGCGCAGTCTGACTGATGCGCAGTCTGACTGATGCACAGTCTGTCTGATGCGCAGTCTGACTCATGTGTAGTCTGACTGATGCACAGTCTGACTCATGCGCAGTCTGACTAATACGCAGTCTGACTGATGCACAGTCTGTCTGATGTGCAGTTTGACTCATGCACAGTCTGACTGATGCGCAGTCTGACTCATGCGCAACCTGACTCAGGCGCAACCTGAGGCATGCGCAACCTAGCCTTGCGCAGTCTAGTGCCTAGCGCAACATGACTTGGCCTGACTCTTCCTGGCGCAACTTGACCCGACCTCGTGCATTCTATGTGCTTGGCACCCCTAGTGCCTAGGCGCAACCTGATGTTCAGACGCAACTGGTCTTGACCCTACTTGCCTTGGCGCAACCTGTTAACCTGGCGCAACTGGGCTAATGCCACTTGTTGGCCATGGCACCCCTTGTCCCTCCCCCTTGGGCGCATTATGTCTCCAGTTTTCCCCTTTTTATGATTCTTTGCACCCATTTTATATCCTTACGCCTTTTCGATATAAACTCGACATGAACCCGATGTGAGCATGACATTGTTTATGAATGTTAATCTGAACACGGCTTAGTGATAGAATTGCATGATCAGTGATCCGTTGTGGTGCACTTGCATAGACATGATATGACATTATGACCTTATAGGATAACTCTTGATAGTGACCCGCCGTGGTGCACTCTTGACAAGTAATTTGACATGATAATTCTTGATGGTGGTCCGTTGTGACGCACCCTTGCCTTGATAAGTAATCTTGATAAGCAACCCGACATGATAACCTTGATACGCTGTTGCGACGGCTAACCTGACATGCTAAGTGAATTCTTGACACCGTGGGTGATTGTATCGAATATGCTTGTATAAGCAATCAGTCTTGTCTCGCATCATGTCTAGGACATGTATCCCTGGTTACCACGGTCAGGGATCCATACTGAATCTGACTAGGTTAATGACTAGATTGATCAAGTAGAGCATATAGAGAGGTATTCCGGCTACAAGCAATCCCGTTATCTGGGTGCCTTTCTTGATGGACTTGTAGCCTGCCGACGAGTAGGGCACATTTTCAGCTCACTGTTATATGGGGCACTACATAAAACGATTACTATGCACACTGTCAT
This sequence comes from Iris pallida, assembly GCA_029216955.1. Lineage (NCBI taxonomy): Eukaryota > Viridiplantae > Streptophyta > Magnoliopsida > Asparagales > Iridaceae > Iris > Iris pallida. The sequence continues at coordinate 750,457 of JANAVB010040619.1, read as the reverse complement.
GTGTTGCATCCAAGTCACCTAATAAGGCATGATAACTCTAATCTTGAATCTTGCGTCTGGATAACCTGGATAGTCTGCAGGGCTTGTGGCCGTAGGCGTACCTCATTACATCTTGCTAGTAACTAAGCTTGTGATAACCCTAGTTAGTTAAGTATCAAGCCGTACTCTTTGCTTGGCCGTGAATGATGGATGGAGTCCTATCTTGTCTAGTCTTGCCTAGATCCGGTGCATGGATATCTCCGGACATGCTTGTTTATGCTTTACTTTATCGATAATTAGTTCGAGGCTAAGTTCTGTTCAGGTGAAGGGTTACAACCCCGGTCCTTGTTTGGTTTACGGGTTGTAACTTGGTTACCGGAATAGTCCTCTAGTTATCTAATCGTTTATCATCATATTTTCTTTAACTCATGTCTTATGTTATTTCACCTATGACTTTATGTGCTGACATGCTAGTTTTAGTTCTTAAGTTAAGCCTCCTTTGTGGCACTTGCTCTTTCTGGGGTCTGACCCAGCTGGTTTTGTATGGCCAGATTTCGGAGCAGCTACCGAGGATCTCCCAACTTTCCTGCCAGATGGTGAACACTAGAAGGAATCCCGGCAACGAGTGGATTTTCATTTTGCTCTCCCACTCCCTTGTACAAATATTCTTTTGAGGCGTTTAGCCGCCGAGCAAGTGTTAGCTCGTATGTAACTTTACTTACTGTCTGCCTACGGGCTGGAACATGATTGACAAATCCTAGGGTTGATCATGTATGACTTAAACTCTTGCTAGTCTTCGTATTTTGTATGACTAGCTTCATGATCATCTGTATATGTAATGTATGGGACGCATTACTTTGTATGTCTGATGATTTACCATCTTGTTATATCTACTTGCTTGCTTGAGATTGAGGCACTAGGCTTGTTATTGACCCTAAGAGACTGATGGCTTATAGTAAACCCTCATGCATCTAGACAGCCGTGATCGTATTGCGAGGTGGGATTCACTTCGATATACGTAGCTGGCTGTGTCTATCCCCCGCTCTCCAGTATTCTGGTTCTGGGGCGTGACACGGTTTAAGTGATGGCCCATGCAGGCCTTGTAAATCAAGATGGGTGAGGGTTTCACTGGATAGATGTCTCAATCAGCACTCGCCCTTGATCTCTACTCGTGCCTTCTGATCCTTCAGAATTCTTGACCTGATCACATGTTTATATCCTTGACCTATCATGGTCCTTCCTTATTATTCCCTATGTCGTTTCTTCAGCGACATTGTTCCTGCCGATCAGCAAGGTGAAGCACCTCCCATGGACCAGCAGCAATATGGAGATCAAGCCCAGCACTCAGGGGTAGCCTCCAGAGTCATGCCTACTGGGAGTCAAGAGCCACCAGTTCAGCCCGTCCAGCCTGCAGAGCCTGACGATGGAACCTTGGTGGGTCTCATCAGGACATTGCTTGCGTCTCAAGATCGTCGGGGCGATGCCCTGTACCAGGCAGTACAGGATGCCATGGGTCGTGTTGGTTATCAAGGGAACAGTGCAGCTAGCAGTTTCAAGCGCCTCAACCCTCCCTTCTTTGATGGGAGTGAAGACGCTATTGCAGCTGATGCGTAGCTCCAGGACATTGAGATTATCTTAGATGCAGCCAAGACTCCAGAAGGAGAAAAGGTAGCTGTGGTGCGCCTACAGTTATTGGACCTAGCCCGTACCTGGTGGGCGATGATAGCAGTTGGTTTGGCAATGCCTGTCCCGTGGACGGTATTCAGTGACAAGTTTTAGATCAAGTACTTCGATGCTGTGGCTCGGCACGACCTACAAACGAGGTTCACCAATCTCAGGCAGATGAGCAGGACGGTCGATGGATATGCGGTCGAGTTTTCAAGACTGAGTCGGTTTGCTCCCACTTTGGTGGCAACCGAGTTTGATCGAGCGCAGCGGTTCCAGCAGGGACTCCACCTAGAGATCATTCTAGCAGTGGAGCAGTTTGAGCATCAGACCTTTGATGTTGTTTTGCGGGCAGCTAAGAGGCATGAGTATACCTCGCAGAGAATTGTAGACAGAACTGGAGGACGAAAGCGGTCCCATGGTCAGATGATCCAGTCTTCAGCCCTAGCCCCGGCAGCTAGGGCCTTGACCATTGGAGCTCCGAGGAGGGCAGCATCAGTTACGTCGGTTCAGCATTCGACTCCGACGTATCCTCAGCAGCAGAAGCGGAGGCAGTCTTCCACAATGGGCTGCACTCATTATGGAAAGCCAGGGCATGTAGTGTCAGAATGTCGCCGAGCACAAGGATTATGTTTGGCTTGTAGGGCACCGGATCACATGATAGGGTCCTGCCCACAGAGAGCCGGTTCATCCTCATCGACCCAGACTAGTCCCTCAGTGAGGGGACCAGCACCAGTGCAGCAGCAGCAGTAGTATCAGCCTCCGAGGCCATTGTCGCCTCAGGCTCAGGCATTCCAGCAGCAGCGACCGCAACAGTATGACCAGGTCCAAGCTCAGGTTCAGAACCGCCAGAGAGGTTTCCAGCAGAGGGGACCAGCACCCAGAGGGCACGGTCAAGCGATGGCTTTGACCGTAGAGGAGGAGTTGGCATCAGGTGAGGTGGTGGTAGGTACCATTCTCGTTAACTCTTTTCCTGTATCAGTATTATTTGATTCAGGTGCATCGCATTCATTTATGTCTGCACGATTCGTGACACGGATAGGACTGGAACCCGAGTCATTATCAGTAAGGCTCAATATACTTACTGGTAACGGACTTGTGGGTGTAGATAGGGTGTTTTCCTTGTATCGAATCGTAGTTGGCGGTAGAGAGTTTCCCGCTAGGTTGATAGAGTTCCCGATGGCCGATTATGATGTAGTCCTAGGAATAGATTGGTTGAGGACCAGTATGCTAGAATAGATTGCCATGTCAGCAAGATTATTTTTAGTATTCCCGATGAGCCAGAGTTTTTATTTTCTCGAGACGGAGTAGAACCTTCTTCCCCAGCATTGCGGATGGCCGTAGCAGCAGTTCAGTTTCCCAGAGTTGTAGAAGAGTTTCCTGACGTATTTCCCGAAGAGCTTCCAGGCATGCCCCCAGAGAGAGATAGAGTTCACTATCGACTTGATTCCAGGGACGACACCAGTGTCAGAGAGAGTCTATAGGATGGCACCATCAGAGTTGGAGGTCCTGTACAAGATGATTGAAGAACTTAGAACCAAGGGATTCATTCGTGCTAGCGGATCACCTTGGGGAGCTCCGATGCTTCTTATGAAGAAGAAGGATGGTACGTCAAGATTATGTGTTGATTATCATACCTTGAACTCTGTAACAATTTAGAACAGATATCCTTTACCAAGGATAGATGATTTATTTGATCAGCTCAGGGGAGCGGCAGTATTCTCAAAGATTGACTTGCGGTCGGAGTACCATCAGATCAGAGTCAGAGAGCAGGACATCCCGAAGACAGCATTCAGATCTAGATATGAACATTGGGAGTTCCTTGTTATGCCATTTGGAGAGACCAATGCGCCGACCGTATTCATGGACCTCATGAATCGTATCTTCATGCCCTATTTGGACCAGTTCGTGATAGTGTTCATAGACGACATCTTAGTCTATAGCGAGAATGAGGCAGAGCATGAACAGCATCTTCGTGTAGTTCTTCAGATTCTCAGGGAGCACCAGTTGTACGCGAAGTTCAGTAAGTGCGAGTTTTGGTTGGATCGTATCTCGTACTTGGGTCATATTATCACCAGAGGTGGAGTGGAAGTCGATCCCCAGAAGATAGTGGCTATAGAGACATGGCCAGTACCTAGCACCGTCGCAGAAGTTCGGAGTTTCCTCGGATTGGCCGGCTATTACCGACGCTTTGTGTTAGACTTTGCTCAGATTTCAGCATCACTGACGCAGTTAACCCGTAAGGATGTGCAGTTTGCTTGGACAGCAGAGTGTCAGAGTTCATTTGAGAAGTTGAAGTGGAGATTGATGACGGCCCCCATTCTCACTCTTCCCAACGGGACGGAAGGATTTTCAGTTTATTGCGACGCATCCGGCAAGGGATTAGGATGTGTCTTGATGCAGCATGGTAAGGTAGTCGCGTATGCGTCACGTCAACTTTGTGACCATGAGAGGAATTACCCAACCTATGACCTGGAGTTAGCAGCCGTAGTTTTTGTATTGAAACTTTGGAGGCATTATTTGTATGGAGATCGGGTAGAGATTTTCACCGACCACAAGAGTCTGAAGTATGTGTTTACCCAGAAGGATCTTAATATGCGTCAGAGGAGATGGCTAGAGCTACTTGTGGATTATGACATCAACTTGCAGTATCATCCTGGGAAGGCCAACGTGGTAGCAGATGCATTGAGCAGGAGAGCCGGAGTTTATTTTCTAACGGCGCAGCCAGAGTTGTTAGCAGATCTTCAGAAGATGGGTATTGAAATTGTTCTTCCTTCCAGTATGGCATTGATGGCCAGTATGCAAGTTCAGTCCAGTATAGTTGAGAGGATCAAGTTAGCTCAGTCCACGGACTCTAAGCTTCAGCGGCTTAGGGCAGAATGTGTGGCAGGACAGAGACTAGAGTTATGTATTCATGAAGATGGTACACTCCGGCATGGGAGGCGTATTTGTGTACCTAGTGGAGATATCAGACAGAAAATCATGGCAGAAGTCCACAGTTCTCAGTATTCAATTCATTCCGGCGGTACGAAGATGTATCGTGATATTCGGCAGCATTTTTGGTGGAATGGCATGAAGAGGGAGATAGCCCGATTTGTTTCTCGTTGTTTAGTTTATCAACAAGTTAAGGCCAAACATCAGAGACCAGCTGGACTTCTTCAACCTTTACCAATCCCGGAATGGAAATGGGAGCACATTACCATGGATTTTGTAACTGGATTACCTAGATCCCCAGCTGGGAGAGATGCCATCTGGGTTATTATTGATCGTCTCACGAAGGTAGCTCATTTTTTTCCTTTCAGAATCGGTCAGTCGACGGATCAGCTTGCAGAGATGTACCTCAGGCAGATAGTCAGATTGCATGGAGTGCCAGTCAGTATTGTGTCCGACAGAGATTCAAGATTCACCTCGCACTTTTGGCGGAGTCTTCAAGAGAGTTTGGGGACTCGTCTCAAGTTCAGTTCAGCCTACCATCCGCAGACAGATGGTTAGTCAGAACGCACGATCCAGACTCTTGAAGACATGCTGCGGTCATGTACACTCGACTTCGGTAGTTCGTGGGAAGATCACCTGCATCTCGTAGAGTTCTCGTACAACAACAGTTTCCAGGCTAGTATCCAGATGGCACCTTTCGAGGCCTTGTACGGCAGGAAGTGCAGATCTCCTTTAGCTTGGGACGATATCGGTGAGAGGTAAATGCTTGGACCAGAGATGGTGACGCGGACTATTGAGGTGGTCAGACAAGTCAGAGATCATCTTCGAGTTGTCCAAGATCGCCAGCGTCATTGGGCCGATTCTCATCGGCGTCCCCTTGAATTTTCTGTCGGCGACCATGTATTCCTTAGGATCTCGCCTACCCGTAGCATTATTCGATTCGGCGTGCGGAAAAAGCTCAGTCCTAGGTATATAGGGCCGTTTGATATTCTAGAGCGAGTAGGTGATGTATCCTATCGTCTCGCTCTTCCACCGTTATTACGTGAGGTACATGATGTCTTCCATGTATCCCAATTACGACGGTATATCCCGGATCCGAGTCACGTTCTTGATCATTCGGAATTGGTTGTTGGTACCAACCTTTCGTATGAGGAGAGACCCGTATCCATATTGGACCGGAGGGAGAAGATACTCAAGAACAAGACTATCAAGTTAGTCCGTGTTGCTTGGGGTCATCACTCTTTGGGTGAGTCAACGTGGGAGCGTGAGGATGATATCCGATCGCGATATCCCGACCTGTTTGACTCGTAAGGTATAATGTCTTTCTTATGCCATATGCTTAAGTTCCTTGCTTGCATGAATGATTGCTTGATTGACTGCTAGTCATATATTGCCTGCAATTGATATAGCTTGCTCGACATCTCTAGCCTCTTGATTAAATTCCGAGGACGAAATTCTTTTAAGGTGGGTAGAGTTGCCACCCCCGTTTTCTGTTCTACGTATTTCCAGTATACGTATACGGAATCCTGACATATATTTTATTTTTCTGCCTGGCTAGCTAATTTTAGTTTAATCTTGATTAGGTTCATCATGGCATGTAATGGTTTAACTTGGTTTATTTTGGGTTGGCTTGGTTTATTTTTGGTTCATCATGTTCAATCCACCACCATTCCCTTTATAACCCACCTAACTTTTTTCTCTCCTCCACTTTCTTATTAACTCTTCTTCCTTCTCCATTAAAACCACTACCAACCAAGAACACCCCTTAGGCAAGTGCAACTTGCTTTCACAAGAGAACCCATTTTTATTGTTCCATTAGCTTCTCCTCATGTTTCTAAGACACATTAGAACTTGTCATTTTCTATTTTGAGGCTTTGATTTTTGTAGATCTAGAAATTAGTCATTTTCAGATTTTGGTAGTTTTGATCTATCAAACTTCTTTGTTTTTAAGCTTTGATGGTTCCATGTTGTAGAGAATTTCATTCTACCCAATTTTGACCATTTGAAAGTTAGATTTGGACTTGTTTCGGCCAAGTTATAGACTTTTGAAGCTATGGGTTCAACCGTGGAGTTCTTGCTGATTTGGAGAAGACAGTGAGCAGTGTGTGCGAGCTTTTTAGCTTACGCCACTGAGTTGCGCACTCTTTAGCGCAACGCAGTCTGACTGATGCACAGTCTGACTGATGCGCAGTCTGACTCATGCACAGTCTGACTGATGCACAGTCTGACTCATGCGCAGTCTGACTGATGCACAGTCTGACTGATGCACAGTCTGTCTGATGCGCAGTCTGACTCATGCGCAGTCTGACTGATGTGCAGTCTGACTTATGTGCAGTCTGACTGATGTGCAGTCTGACTGATGCACAGTCTGTCTGATGTGCAGTCTGACTCATGCACAGTCTGACTGATGCGCAGTCTGACTCATGCGCAGTCTGACTCATGCACAGTCTGACTCAGGCGCAACCTGACTTATGTGCAACCTGAGGCATACGCAACCTAGCCTTGCGCAGTCTAGTGCCTAGCGCAACATGACTTGGCCTGACTCTTCCTGGCGCAACGTGACCCGACCTCGTGCATTCTAAGTGCTTGGCACCCCTAGTGCCTAGGCACAACCTGATGTTCAGGCGCAACTGGTCTTGACCCTACTTGCCTTGGCGCAACCTGTTAACCTGGCACAACTGGGCTAATGCCACTTGTTGGCCATGGCACCCCTTGTCCCTCCCCCTTGGGCGCATTATGTCCCCAGTTTTCCCCTTTTTATGATTCTTTGCACCCATTTTATATCCTTACGCCTTTTCGATATAAACTCGACATGAACCCGATGTGAGCATGACATTGTTTATGAATGTTAATCTGAACACGGCTTAGTGATGGAATTACATGATCAGTGACCCGTTGTGGTGCACTTTCATAGACACGATATGACATTATGACCTTATAGGATAACTCTTGATAGTGACCCGCCGTGGTGCACTCTTGACAAGTAATTTAACATGATAATTCTTGATGATGGTCCGTTGTGACGCACCCTTGCCTTGATAAGTAATCTTGATAAGCAACCCGACATGATAACCTTGATACGCTGTTGCGACGGCTAACCTGACATGCTAAGTGAATTCTTGACACCGTGGGTGATTATATCGAATATGCTTGTATAAGCAACCAGTCTTGTCTCGCATCATATCTAGGACATGTATTCCTGGTTACCACGGTCAGGGATCCATACTGAATCTGACTAGGTTAATGACTAGATTGATCAAGTAGAGCATATAGAGAGGTATTCCGGCTACAAGCAATCCCGTTATCTGGGCGCCTTCCTTGATGGACTTGTAGCCTGCCGACGAGTAGGGCACATTTTCAGCTCACTGTTATGTGGGGCACTACATGAAACGATTACTATGCATACTGTCATGTGTTGCATCTAAGTCACCTAATAAGGCATGATAACTCTAATCTTGAATCTTGCGTCTGGATAACCTGGATAGTCTGCAGGGCTTGTGGCAGTAGGCGTACCTCATTGCATCTTGCTAGTAACTAAGCTTGTGATAACCCTAGTTAGTTAAGTATCAAGCCGTACTCTTTGTTTGGCCGTAAATGATGGATGGAGTCCTATTTTGTCTAGTCTTGCCTAGATCCGGTGCATGGATATCTTCGGACATGCTTGTTTATGCTTTACTTTATCGATAATTGGTTCGAGGCTAAGTTCTGTTCAGGTGAAGGGTTACAACCCCGGTCCTTGTTTGGTTTACGGGTTATAACTTGGTTACCGGAATAGTCCTCTAGTTATCTTATCGTTTATCATCCTGTTTTCTTTAACTCATGTCTTATGTTATTTCACCTATGACTTTATGTGCTGACATGCTAGTTTTAGTTCTTAAGTGAAGCCCCCTTTGTGGCACTTACTCTTTCTGGGGTCTGACCCAGCTGGTTTTGTATGGCCAGATTTTGGAGCAGCTACCGAGGATCTCCCAACTTTCCTGCCATATGGTGAACACTAGAAGGAATCCCGGCAACGAGTGGGTTTTCATTTTGCTCTTCCACTCCCTTGTACAAATATTCTTTTGAGGCGTTTAGCCGCCGAGCAAGTGTTAGCTCGTTTGCAACTTTACTTACTGTCTGCCTACGGGCTGGAACATGATTGACAAATCCTAGGTTTGATCATGTATGACTTAAACTCTTGCTAGTCTTCGTATTTTGTATGACTAGCTTCATGATCATCTGTATATGTAATGTATGGGACGCCTTACTTTGTATGTCTGATGATCTACCATCTTGTTATATCTACTTGCTTGCTTGAGATTGAGGCACTAGGCTTGTTATTGACCCTAAGAGACTGATGGCTTGTAGTAAACCCACATGCATCTAGACAGCCGTGATCGTATTATGAGGTGGGATTCACTTCGATATACGTAGCTGGCTGTGTCTGTCCCCCGCTCTCCAGTATTCTGGTTCTGGGGCGTGACAACAACTATGATCTGGTCCAGATTACAAAATAGATTATCTGGGATCCAGAATATCTATGCCAGTATCTATATTACTTTGTATAATAAAAATACTAAGGAAAAGACCCTCAAAAGTTCGTTTATCTCGTTCTCTCCAGACATGTCATGCCACTGCCCCCAAACATAAGCATGAGGTGACGATATTCTCTCGTTCCGTTGGCCTTTTGCGCTTTAACATCATTCCAAACAGAAGAAAGATCTCTCCTTTGTGCGGTGGGAGGGCCAAACTTAGGCCTTTGGGTTCTCCATATATCCCAAACATAGTCCCAAGCAAAGAACAGATGATCCCTGGACCCTAAACTCATCATCCTTTCCACGTAAGTTGCACTTCATGTCCTTATAGGAGATACCAAACATGGTTATTCTGTCACGGGTAAGAAGTTTCTTCCTGATCATTTTGTAAAGGCACAAGAAGAATTTGCAATCATTTCTTTTGTCCACATCACCTCTGCCGAATCAACCTCCTCGTGATAGATCCTATTTGGTTCAAGGAATGCTGAACTTGAATGTGCCTCTTTCCATATCTTCCCAGACCCAGTAGTACTCTTCCTTCCTCTGCCTATCAATCTCCACTGCATGTATGTAACTCCACTTTTCCAATTTTTGAGAATTTTTTTAAATTTTCTAAAAAAATAATAAAATAAAATTTTGGAATAAACAAATTTGTTTTTCTTTGGGCTGGACCTATAGGTATATTTATATATTTCATTTAAAGGATGTTGGACTTTGTGTTACAAGTTAATAAGTTTATTTGCCAGCCCTTATTTTATCAACTAATCCTGGGCTAAGCCCAATTGTAGATCCCTAGTGGTCCAACGGAGAACTTTAATTCAGCTCCTTAGGAATCGAACCACTGCCATGAGGAGAATGTCCTTTTCGATTTTGATTTCCCTCCAAATTCGTCCTTCGATTCAAGCTACCAACGGCCTAACTGAATGAGAGAGTGGAGAGCCTGTATTTAAGCCAGTGACCCTCGCTCGTCTCCTTTTCTAACAACTTCTGCAGAGATCAGCTCATCCTCTTTAATTTTAAATTCTCTCCAGGGAATTCTCAATCCTAACCCTAGATTGAGGATCCATGGCGACCGACGTTGAAGTTTCCTTCAGCGCTTAGTCAGCACACAGCATCGATCAAGCTTTTCCATGGTGGCTCCTACTCTGACGACTCTCAAATTTCTTGAAGTGTTCGATTGCGCGCAACCTCCTTCAACAGAGGATCACAAGCTCTTGATTGCTCGCGTTCGCATCTCAATTTAGGTAAGCACTCAAATTTGCTGAAGGAGTTGTTCATTCCGAATTCTTTCCAATTTCGTTTGATTGCATGCTTAGATCTGGAGCATTCTGTTTTAATTCGATCCCCTTCTTCGTAGTGCCGTTTTCCTCGATCAATTGATCGAGAGATATTGATTGGGACCAGGAGGATCGACCGATTGCTCTGACCTTAATTTTGTGAGCCATCTGGTAAGTATTCATGTTTTGTGAATTGTTCGATCTAAATGTTCAGTTGCGTGTTTGAATGATTGAATGTTTACACTTTGCTCTTAAAACGACTGGATGATTGATGGATATCGAGTTGATCGGTGGGGATCACATTTGAATCCATTCCAGTGTGAGTAATTCATTTGTTCTTGATTGACTGCTCTTTTCCTAAACTAAGAAATTCAGGTTTAGTTAATTAATTTAGTCACATGAATGCTCGGAATCTGCTCTCTAAATGTCCAAACAGGATTTTTAGATCATCTTGGACGCAGGGAGACTATATCGGACACATTAAGATAGTGTTTCCAAGCTTTGCCTGATCTACTCTGTTCTGATCAGGTATTTCCTTCAACTCCTTCCAAATTATTGATTGGTGGATCCAATTTGATTTTAGTATCAAACGAGACAGTGGAAGTCGAAATCCTGTTGACTCCACTGTGTTTGTTTATTGGGGGAAATGTATCATGGTTGGTCGGATACAAGGGATGTGACTCCTATCCATAACTATATCCTATGTGTGATTGATAGCAGAATTGGTTATGGGTTACAGTAGGTAGAATGGCAATCTATATTTTTTACTTGGCAGTACTTAGAAGATTGTAACTTAGAGTATAGCTATGTTATGAAACCATATATAGGGATTGTGGTTGAACCACATTTTGGGAATTCAATAGCCGTAGTCGCAGTTGAGTTTTACATTAATATTAGACTGATCCACATCTCACCTAAGAGTTAATATGGGTTGTGTCATTGTCCCTTGAAGTTAGAACAGAGCCTGTCACCTATGAGACACTGTTTTCATATGTTGAAGTCAATTTCGCACTCAGGAAATTGCAGACAATACTTGGATTCATAGAACAGGTTTACATTCCTGATTACTGACAGGATGTATCATTAACTACAGGATGTATCATTAACTACAGTTGGGACAGCCTATAGCAAACTATGTAGTAGAATTCGATCCTTGTGAACTTGAGTAGATTCAGGGATTAATACATAAGCTATTGATTGTCCTATGGCACCTATGAACTTCTGAACATTTCCTTCATTTAAGCAGCACTTTCAGTTGATTGTAATGGGAATGAGATTTGGATGAACTATTGATGAGGATATGGGTAATTAAAGGAAATTCAGGTTACATACATTTAGGACTGAACATGTCCTGATTCAAGACTGATTTATCAACTGTATATTAAATGGGACTATGAACTGATTTCTGAATACATTAGACTGATTTCTGAATACCTATAGTTGGTATATTGGACCATGTTAGAGACTGTACAATGGTTAAATCTTAGGAGAATATCAAGTGTTGGTTAGGAAGAGGTTTAAGACCAATGTTGGTTCGAGTTTTCATCCTTAAAGCCTGAATGCAGCTAACACCTAAATCCATGTTCCCTTGCAAGCAGAGTATTTATCTCAGCCTTTCAATTTCTGGAATGAGAGAACCTGGACTGTATGGTATCAATCCTACCTAAACTAAATACCTTGTAGGACTGAGGTTAGAAAGAATGTGGCAGATTACTTCATAAGGGTTAAGGAAATTGCTGGGTTTAAGTATTGGTTAAATTCTTGAAACCTGACACTTAGTCTATTCCTGGACTGTTATTTCAGATTGGGAGATTGAATTGATGAAGGAATGATGTCAGGTTATGGTTAAGATGGGAGGATAATTGAGGAAGGTTTAGCTTTATTCAGTCCTACTTTAAATTAACCTAATGTGCTTTATTTTTCTTTAATAAACTATTGTAGTGAATTAGGAACTATAAGTATCCTTGAGATGTTAGCCACTTAAATCATGACATATGAGGTTGTGTGGTAATGAAGTTGAGGGTTATCTCATATTGTAGGTTATGTATAGATATTGCTTGGTTGGACAATTGTGGAGGTTAATAGGACATATACCAGGAAGGTTTAGTGTAAGTTAAGGACTATGTTAAATAACTTTTCTAGATTAGAAATAACTATTTTGAATGGTTGACTTATCAAATTATAACCATATAACAGGAGGATTTCCAGCTTTATTGCCTACACTCGATCACCCTGAGCAAGGTAAGTATACTCCTCGGACTTGTTCATTTCTCATGTCTTGTATATTCGTTCCTGTATCTCCTTGTTGACACGATATATCACGGTATTGTCTGGTTTCATGTTTCATGGATTACTTATGTCTGGGAGGGGAAATACTATAGATATGTGATCAAATCCTGTTACTATTCATGTGAATAGCTTAGGCCCCGTATCGTGCACGCGGGACCAAAGCCGTACCATTTCATGTTCATTGCATCTACCCAAGCCGATCACACAATCTAGATGTATTTCAATCTTGCACATATCAGGATTCAGGTTGTATTTTAGGATTCATGGTTGTATTTTATGTTCAAGTTGTACTTCATGTTCAGGTTGTATTTCATGTTCAGGACTCTTATCATGTTCCCTGTTTTACTTTTAGTATTTCCTGTTCAGTTTCATGTCTTGTCTCATTTCTCGTTCTTTATATATATTTCATGTTTCTTGTTCATACCCTGATGTTCATGTTCATTTTCTTGGATATACTTAGCTCCGCTCCTGACTAGGATATGTTGCAGGTGCTTGCAGGATATTGTTCTATCCTATGGGCCAGAGCCCAGGATATTAGCTGAGCAAGATGGAGACATGATTTAGATTGAGGTTTCAGGTTTAGACTGTTTAGTTTTACTCCTAGATATTGTACATTTCATTCCTGATGACTAGTACAATTTTGATATATAGATTCGTGGATTATGGTGATCATTCTGGGAATGTTTTATAGATGCTGTGATTGTATACCTTCATGTTTATCTGGTTAGATTTTTCTATCTTGGTACAACTTACTTCGTCGTGTCTAACGACAAAGGCTGGGCGTGTCCGACTCGTGTCTGATTATTCAGGAGCGGATCGTGACATATTTTTAGTGGTGGCCCATGCAGGTCCATCCTAATAGTACCTAGGTATTAGAGTACTATTGGGGGACTTGATTAAACTAGGGAAACTTGATCACAACATAGGAACAATCGGAAAATGAAGGTATATCAGGTATATTGTTATCAATAAACACTTGTTATTTTATGATTGGGATATTTTAACAGTTTTCTGTTTTTCAGATAGTTAAAGCACGCAACACCGAAACAATCAATCTACCTACACGTAAGGGTTTCGAGCTTCCACTACCTTCTATCACCCTACTATCCCCATGGGTAGTACGTAGTTGACGGAGATGTTTGAAGAATTCCTAGACACCCAGAGGGAGCAGGCCATCCCTTTTCCAAGCCAGACTTATGAATACACCCTCCGAGCCAGGAAGGACTTCTGACTTTCATACTCACGGATCCTTGGATTTCTTCGACACCGAGCGCATATCTTGCACCGAGGAGCAGATCGAGAACCTGGAGCAGCCACTGAAGATCATCCAAGTCTCGGGGAACTCGACTCCTCTGAAGATTGAAGTCATCAACCGAGAGATCCAGCTTGTAGCACATACAACAAGATGGGAAGCTGAAACCAGAAGAGATATAAAGACTTATGACGAAGACAACAACCACCCTGGACCTACAAAGCATCGCAACACTCAGACGGTGTTTCTTCAGTCACATCATCAGTCGTATCATCAGAGTTAGATTCAGGCCCACATTCACTGAATGAAGGATTGCCAGCAAGTTGCGGATCACAATGATCGAGAAGCATCAAGATCTCAGCAGCCAGCACGCCAACAGCAGTATATTCCTATCAGAGGCCCTGCACTCCAGCACTAGCGAAGGATTCAGACTCAAATCCAGCCAGCAACTAATTACAATTTCTGTCGCCGCCTAGGACACCATTACAACAAGTGCCGTAAAAGACAGAGGTTATGCTTGTACTATGGATCGCCTGTCCATCAAGTCAAGAATTGCCCGGAGGTCATTGATCATACTGCCTAAGGACGAGCACGAGGAGCACTAGTACCACAGAAGAAGGACTCGCCTCTCCAGATTCAGCAACAACATGGAGCACTATCGCATGGACCAGCCTACGTTATGACAGTTGAAGAAGATTGAAGAGATTCCAGTTCCGGAGGAATACTGAAGATAGACTGAAGATATACTGAAGGCAGAAGGCTTCTTTTACATGGTTGGAGAAAACCATGTATCTTGATTCGCAATCCAGTTTTTTCTTAAATTTCTCTTAGCACTTAGATCCTTTCTTGAAACTTCTTTTTTTCTATTTTGAAACCTTGGTTGATATTCAAAACTTACTTCAAGATATTGTTTCCTATTCAGTAAACATATTTTGTATCCACAATTCAATATTTGTTTAAAATCCACTACCCGATGTTGTTCGCCTATTTCCTTTCATGACTTTGATTTTCTATTCAAGAGTTGTTGTCCACTACTTGTTTCAACCTTATCTCCTATCCAATATTCCGCTTGTTTCATGGATACTTGCTCCTACTCGTTATTGATATTCCGTTCGCTAATCAAACTTGTACTATTCAAGATTTATTCCTACTTGAAATATCATTCTGAAACCTTGTTTAAACCTTCGCTTCTATTGATGCTTGTTTGAGATTCTATTATTGACTTTATTCAAGACTCATTCTTTATTTACGATTTTGTTTACTATTGAGATTCGCTTGTTTCATATTTACGACCCAATACCTTGTCTCTTATTGGAGCCTGTTTTCTAGTCACTATTTGAAACCTTGTTTTCTTGTTGAGATTTTCTATCCGAGATTTTATTTCTTAATTTGAAACTTTGTCTTTGGTCTGATACTTTGCTTCTATGCCACATTTGAGACTTCGTTACCGATCCAGGGTTACGTTTCATATACGGGATCTTGTTACCATCCCGAATTTCATTGAGATTCGATTACAAATTAAAATTTCGATTCCCTGTTAGAGATTCTAAATCTCCTTGTTGCCCATTTAGTACACACTACTCCTTGATTGGATCCGTTGTTTCTTCTTAGTACCTAATAAACCCTTATATTCTAACAGACAGATAACCTCACCATTATTGTGACTTGGACTATTGAAACTCATTTTGGATTCCTTGAAACTCCTTTTGAAATTCCTACGGATAAGGTTGAGAGACTGTTCGATGATTTACTGGGGCGTGATATTTGCACGCTATAGTTATTATCTGGATTACGGATACCAAGGGTTCACTGCAGCCAGCAGCGCACTGGCGAGGCAGGAACTCTAAGTTGAAGTAATTTCAGACATTCACAGGTTTTCGGGTATTATTGAGACTTTATCCTAAATTCTTCATACCTTGATCTCTTGAGTTGCTTCGTTAATAATTATTTGGAAAAAGGGTAAGTTGATAGAGTATTCGGTGACATATTGTTATTTAAGTCACGGAGCCAAAAGTCCACTGCAGACAGATATATACTGGCGAGGTAGGGATTCTAAGTAAAGTGACTTCAAATATCTATATGTTCTCAGGGTACCATGGAGACTATATTACTCTTTCATACGATTATTAGTTTTTCTTGAATGGCAAATCCATGTACTTTTCACCTTGACTTGATACTGATATCTCCTGATTAGTTCCATATATTTTCCCTCAACCCTTGCAATTCTTCTTCTTGCATTTTATTGTTGGATCATTGATTCTACACATTGCTAGATTTTGATTCCGTTTCACTAGATTTTAAAATTATGCATATATTTCGATCGTGTTTCATCTAAGTTTGATTATGCCTATCTGACCATACCTTTTCCCTTTTTAGTCGTGCTAAAAATTTCAATTTTTAATCATGCTTAGAAATCGTGCCCTCATAATTTACTCTTCTAATTCGTAATTGAAAATTCATCACACCTTGTGCCTGCTTGATCTTCGATCATTGTTAAAGTGTGTTCCTTCAACTTCTTGTATGTAATTATCGTATTTGGTCTCAAGGTCCAGAGTGTCTCAGAGTTGCACAGGATCGACAGAAGCATTGGGCGGACAGCAACAGACAGCTCCTAAACAGAGCGCTCATGAAGATCTTGCTGACCAGAGGCACCATTCGTTTTGGCAGAGGCGGGAAGCTCAGCCCAGATACATCGGGCCTTTCGACGAGACGGCACGAATTGGTGAGGTGACATATCGACTAGCGCATTCTGCTAGCTTGGATGGAGTACACGACGCCTTTCATGTGTCTCAGTTTCAACGCTACATTCCAGATCCGAGCTATGTGGTGGACTACTCAGAGCTAGAGGTGGGTCCAAGTTTGATCTACGAGGAGCAGCCAGTGGAGATTCTTGACCGGAGGGAGAAGCAATTGCGAAACCAGATTATACCGCTAGTCATGTGGAGACACCACTCTCCTGGAGAGTCCACATGGGAGCGCGAGGACGAAATGCGAGAGCGCTTTCCTATTTGTTGCTTGATTGTACCTTGTTTTTTTTTTGAGATTTTTAAATAACTTTGGAAATTGAAAGTTTAATTGAGATTCTGGTGGTTTAAATTTCGAGGACGAAATTCTTTAAGGGGGAGAGATTTGTAACTCCACTTTTCTAATTTTTGAGAATTTTTTAAATTTTCTAAAAAAATAATAAAATAAAATTTTGGAATAAACAAATTTGTTTTTCTTTGGGCTGGACCTATAGGTATATCTATATATTTCATTTAAAGGATGGTGGACTTTGTGTTACAAGTTAATAAGTTTATTTGCCATCCCTTATTTTATCAACTAATCCTGGGCTAAGCCCAATTGTAGATCCCTAGTGGTCCAACAGAGAACTTTAATTCAGCTCCTTAGGAATTGAACCACTGCCATGAGAAGAATGTCCTTTTCGATTTTGATTTCCCTCCAAATTTGTCCTTCGATTCAAGCCACCAACGGCCTGACTGATTGAGAGAGTGGAGAGCCTGTATTTAAGCCAGTGACCCTCGCTCGTCTCCTTTTCTAACAACTTCTGCAGAGATCACCTCATCCTCTTTAATTTCAAATTCTCTCCAGGGAATTCTCAATCCTAACCCTAGATTGAGGATCCATGGCGACCGACGTTGAAGTTTCCTCCAGCGCTTAGTCAGCACACAGCATCGATCAAGCTTTTCCATGGTGGCTCCTACTCTGACGACTCTCAAATTTCTTGAAGTGTTCGATTGCGCGCAACCTCCTTCAACAGAGGATCACAAGCTCTTGATTGCTCGCGTTCGCATCTCAATTTAGGTGAGCACTCAAATTTGCTGAAGGAGTCGTTCATTCCGAATTCTTTCCAATTTCGTTTGATTGCATGCTTAGATCTGGAGCATTCTGTTTTAATTCGATCCCCTTCTTCGTAGTGCCGTTTTCCTCGATCAATTGATCAAGAGATATTGATTGGGACCAGGAGGATCGATCGATTGCTCTGACCTCAATTTTGTGAGCCATCTGGTAAGTATTCATGTTTTGTGAACTGTTCGATCTAGATGTTCAGTTGCATGTTTGAATGATTGAATGTTTACACTTTGCTCTTAGAACGACTGGATGATCGATGGAGATCGAGTTGATCGGTGGGGATCACATTTGAATCCATTCCAGTGTGAGTAATTCATTTGTTCTTGATTGACTGCTCTTTTCCTAAACTAGGAAATTCAGGTTTAGTTAATTAATTTAGTCACATGAATGCTCGGAATCTGCTCTCTAAATGTCCAAACAGGATTTTCAGATCATCTTGGACGCATGGAGACTATATCGGACACATTGAGATAGTATTTCCAAGCTTTGCCTTATCTACTCTGTTCTGATCAGGTATTTCCTTCAACTCCTTCCAAATTATTGATTGGTGGATCCAATTTGATTTCAGTATCAAACGAGACAGTGGAAGTCGAAATCCTGTTGACTCTACTGTGTCTGTTTATTGGGGGAAATGTATCATGGTTGGTCGGATACAAGGGATGTCACTCGTCTCCATAACTGTATCCTGTGTGATTGATAGCAGAATTGGTTATGGGTTACAGTAGGTAGAATGGCAATCTATATTTTTACTTGGCAGTACTTAGAAGATTGTAACTTAGATATTTTAACTTAGAGTATAGCTATGTTATGAAACCATATATAAGGATTGTGGTTGAACCACAATTTGGGAATTCAGTAGCCATAGTCGCAGTTGAGTTTTACATTGATATTAGACTGTCCGTATCTCACCTGAGAGTTAATATGGGTTGTGTCATTGTCCCTTGAAGTTAGAACAGGGCCTGTCACCTATGAGACACTGTTTTCATATGTTGAAGTCAATTTCGCACTTAGGAAATTGCAGACAATACTTGGATTCATAGAACAGGTTTACATTCCTGATTACTGACAGGATGTATCATTAACTGCAGGATGTATCATTAACTACAGTTGGGACAACCTATAGCAAACTATGTAGTAGAATTCGATCCTTGTGAACTTGAGTAGATTCAGGGATTAATACATAAGCTATTGATTGTCCTATGGCACCTATGAACTTCTAAACATTTCCTTCATTTAAGCAGCACTTTCAGTTGATTGTAATGGGAATGAGATTTGGATGAACTGTTGATGAGGATATAGGTAATTAAAGGAAATTCAGGTTACATACATTTAGGACTAAACATGTCCTGATTCAAGACTGATTTATCAACTGTATATTAAATGGGACTTTGAACTGATTTCTGAATACATTAGACTGATTTCTGAATACCTATAGTTGGTATATTGGACCATGTTAGAGACTGTACAGTGGTTAAATCTTAGGAGAATATCAAGTGTTGGTTAGGAAGAGGTTTAAGACCAATGTTGGTTCGAGTTTTCAGCCTTAATGCCTGAATGCAGCTAACACCTAAATCCATGTTCCCTTGCAAGCATAGTATTTATCTTAGCCTTTCAATTTCTGGAATGAGAGAACCTGGACTGTAGGGTATCAATCCTACCTAAACTAAATACCTTGTAGGACTGAGGTTAGAAAGAATGTGGCAGATTACTTCATAAGGATTAAGGAAATTGCTGGGTTTAAGTATTGGTTAAATTCTTGAAACCTGACACTTAGTCTATTCCAGGACTGTTATTTCAGATTGGGAGATTGAATTGATGAAGGAATGATGTCAGGTTATGGTTAAGATGGGAGGATAATTGAAGAAGGTTTAGCTTTGTTCAGTCCTACTTTAAATTAACCTAATGTGCTTTATTTTTCTTTAATAAACTATTGTAGTGAATTAGGAACTATAAGTATCCTTGAGATGTTAGCCACTTAAATCATGACATATGAGGTTGTGTGGTAATGAAGTTGAGGGTTATCTCATATTGTAGGTTATGTATAGATATTGCTTGGTTGGACAATTGTGGAGGTTAATAGGACATATACCAGGAAGGTTTAGTGTAAGTTAAGGACTATGTTAAATAACTTTTCTAGATTAGAAATAACTATTTTGAATGGTTGACTTATCAAATTGTAACCATATAACAGAAGGATTTCTAGCTTTATTGCCTACACTCGATCACCCTGAGCAAGGCAAGTATACTCCTCGAACTTGTTCATTTATCACGTCTTGTATATTCATTCCTGTATTTTCTTGTTGACACGATATATCATGGTATTGTCTGGTTTCATGTTGCATGGATTACTTGTGTCTGGGAGGAGAAATACTATAGATATGTGATCAAACCCTGTTATTATTCATGTGAATGGCTTAGGCCCCGCATCGTGCATGCGGGACCAAAGCCGTACCATTTCATGTTCATTGCATCTACCCAAGCCGATCACATAATCTAGATGTATGCACATGTCAGGATTCAGGTTGTATTTCAGGATTCATGGTTGTATTTCATGTTCAGGTTGTACTTCATGTTCAGGTTGTATTTCATGTTGAGGACTCTTATCATGTTCCCTGTTTTACTTTCAGTATTTTCTGTTCAGTTTTATGTCTTGTCTCATTTCTCGTTCTTTATATATATTTCCTGTTTCTTGTTCATACCATGATATTCATGTTTATTTCCTTGGATATACTTAGCTCCGCTCCTGACTAGGATATGTTGCAGGTGCTTACAGGATATTGTTCTACCCTATGGGCTAGAGCCCAGGATATTAGCTGAGCAAGATGGAGACATAATTTAGCTTGAGGTTTCAGGTTTAGACTGTTTAGTTTTACTCCTAGATATTGTATATTTCATTCCTGATGACTAGTACAATTTTGATATATGGATTCGTGGATTATGGTGATCATTCTGGGAACGTTTTATAGATGCTGTGATTGTATACCTTCATGTTTATCTGGTTAGATTTCCCTAGCTTGGTACATCTTACTTCGTCGTGTCTAACGACGAAGGCTGGACGTGTCCGACTCATGTCCGATTATTCGGAAGCGGGTCGTGACAATGTATGTCTTCCGCATGAGCAACCTCAATCAATCAATCAATCAACCCTACAGCTTCCATTCATCTTCCTGTATAAGATTACTCACCGTCCCAGTATAACCTATCAACTTGTAAACATGTCAGCCTTCCCTCTCGATCAAGCTAGAGTGCTTGATCCAAGGGTCATACCAGATTCTGGTTTGGTTTCCAGTACATATCACCCTGGTCAGCTTTTTTTTTTTTAGCCCTGTGTCTAGTAGCCAATAATGATTTAACCGTGATTGAGAAGTTGCTATTGCTACTAGTCGACCAGATCATCTCCTTTTGAAAAGTACATTCCCTTAATCCGGTTTGCCCACAGAGACTTCTCGTTGATGAATCGCCAAAATAGTTTGAGGTAAGCCATTTCTCTTCGAGGATCTCAGCCCCATTCCTCCCTCCTTCTTTGGCCGACACAGTTCCTCCCAACTTATAGGATGAATACCTCCTCTCTACGGAAATCTGCACACAAACTTTCGATCTTCTTGATCGTGCCCTTGGGAATCATAATAGCCTGAAGTCAGAACAAAGCCATTGCCGATTGTAACTCCTCTTTCTAGATTTTAGAATTTATTATTATTATTTTAGTTGGTTTAAATATTATAGTTAGAAAATATGTTGTCATCATACAAAAGATATTTTGATTAATAAAGAGAAATACTTTATATGATTTTATCTTATAAAGGGTATTTTTAACTTATTAACTATTTTAAGATTTCAAAATACGTTTTAATATTTGAATACTGTCTCAAGGAATTATGTTAAAATATTATTATTATTATTATTATTATTATTATTATTTACAAAGTATTAAGTTAGATTGGGTAAATGTATGTGAAATGTTACTAATACTATCTAGTCTTATTTTTAAAATCATTATAGATTGATTCTTGAGTACATCTAAAACTTATTTGATTCAGTGTTTAATTGGTTTGATTCTAAAAGTTTGTTCAATTGTTTTAAAATAGATTTTTGGATTTATGAAAGCATACTTTTAATTATTTGATTTATTACTTGCAATTACATTTAAGATTTGAATTTATAAAATTTGTTTTTAAATAGTATTAAATAATATTGAGTATATTATGGTGACTGAGATTTGATTATCTAGTCTTAATTCAGAACCATAAAATGCTATTTTGATAATATTAAATAATAATTTGAACTATTATGATACCGAATATTATATTTATTTTTGACTAAATACGAGTTTAAATATTTAATTAAGATTTAAACTATAGAAGAGATTAAATCAATTCTAAGAAAATCCTTACCATCTTTCCAACAAATTCAAATTTTAATCCAACCCAAACCAATCCTTCATTGTTATCATCATTGAAGCATATATTCATCATTATCTGTCTACGAAACTTAATCAACTATTTATATATATAAACCACCTCAATCACTACAGGAGATTACACTACTCCTCGAGAAAACATCCCTCTCCCCGCACCTCAACTCTGCCCTTCCCCGCAACCATCGGCAACACCAGGCACCTCACCCTACACCACCGAAGTCGCCGACCACTCTCCGGTCAGCCCTCCCAACTCCACCAGTTCCACCCTCACCTCGACTCTATGACCTAGCACCACCGGAATCACCACCGCCACTCTTCCTGTCAACCCCGCCATGATCATCCATCGTCAGTAACAACAACCACATCGCCATGGAGCCACGCACCCAACTCCTCGACATCACCATCACCGTGTCCATCCGTGTGTCCGTAACCATCATCTAGCCACACCGCCAATAGTCGTATCCGGACCCGTGTTCGTATCGGACACACCCGACACGAACAGTACCACCATCCATATCAAACATCACCACCATCTCCACTTACCTTCCGCGTCACCTCCTCTGTGGGTCGACCGACCGCCGCGCTCGCCTCTGCGTCCATGCGAGCGGCGCCCTGCGCCGAGATCCGTGGGCAGCCCGAGCCCCGACGTTTGACGTCGTACACGACCACGCATGGTGCAGACCGAGATCCTCCAACGCGCCTATGCCAGCGCTCTCCTCCGAGCACGGTCCGCCGCCTCCTCCGTGGGTGCTCGCGCCACCGCCGATCTCAGGGAGCCCCGCCCAGTGCCGGTGGCCAACTTCCGAGCGCCGAGCTCCGCCTCTCTCCACGGTGAGTCGCCACCTCCGCCCATCTCGTGCGCCGTGGGCCAGTTCGAGCGCCGTCCTAGCTCCGCCACGTCCCAGGCGCGACCCTCCGCCTCCGCTCACCTCTACCTTCCGGCGGTACCAAGCCGTGTCGACGACCCCGGCGTCACCACGTCGCGGTTGACCACGCCGGTCCCTCCCCTCCAGCAGCGCATCGCCATGGAGAGGGGTCCTCTGACGCACCTCCGTGTCAGTCCCGCCTTTCGCGATGCCGCCAGCGCTGAGCATCGTCGGCGTCGATCCCAATTCGGTGAGCTCCCCCTTTTCTCCATTCTCTCTCTCACTTATTCATTTCTCTCTCATACTCTTTCAGAAAGAGAATGCTGATTTGGGCTAAGTAATATATAAATGAAGTTGGGTTTAATATGGGCCAGAGGCCTATAGGCTGTGTTAGGCCTATATACACATAGGTATTGAACAAGTACTTTATATGTATATATATACTATTATCAATATTAGTATTTAATTTATATATATATTATTATATTATCTGATACCGTTAGAAATCAATTAATTTACGTATATTGTTTTCCTAAAATTATAACAAATGTATATTTTAGATTTTGGTTCATTGGGCTACACATGGGCTAAATAGTTTGTATTAGTTATGGTTTTAAAAATAAATAGTTTGGACATTGGTTTGATAAAAATTAAGTTTTATGTTTTTATTTAATTATTAGTATATATAAATGGTTGGGGTAAAGGGTTAAATTGTTTACTATGGGTATTGTACTACCATTTATGGGTTAATATTTACAATATATATATATATATATATATATATATATATATATATATATATATATATATATATATATATATATATATATATATATATATATATATATTCTAAATTAAAGCATATTGGGTATAACAAAATATTTGGACTTATATATTTTAAAATACATGTATTTCAATTTATGTATAAAAAATACTTTAAAGATTTGATACAAATTATAGATATTCGTAATGGGCTCTAATGTATTTCAAATAATTAATCTATTAGTGGTCTTCTCAAATAAGTTTATATAAAGCTTATAATTATTTTTTATGATTTTAAATAGTTTATATACATATAAATATTTTGAATAGTGAATATGGTTTGACTCAAAGTTTATTTTGGAAACAATTTCTTAGGTTTCAAGTACTTATCTAATTTATTCCTAAAAGATAGTTTTCAAGTATAAAAAGTATTTTCAAAAGTTATATATATATACACCCGAAATCCCCTTCAATTTCTATTTCGACCATAACTAGTCATACGTTCCTGTCTCTTGTGATTCTGACTTAGTCATATTGATCCTAGGCTAATCGGACAATTCCGGACCCAATGACATGATCTGTTCCATCATTAGAGGTTGTCTTGCATACTTGTGAGATCCATGGCTATTCGGTGCCAACATCAACTGCAGCTTAATTCAGGCAAGTGCACTGTCTGATTGCTTTCGATTCATAGTAGTCTTTCCATTTCATGTTTATACATATGCTCTCTTGCTTGTTGACACAGTGTGACACGGATTAGCGTCATGGGTCTCTACAAACTTTATTTTGTGATTGTCGTCTTTCTGTGTTTCGTGACTTATTCGATTCCATGAGTACTAGTCAGGAGGAGAAATATCTTAGTAGACATGTAGACTACCCAGAACTATCTCATGTGTCTTTCATGGAGAATAGCAGTTGCACACGACACGTGCAGGGTGCCGGATTTACCCCCTAGCCGTTCACATGTCGAAACTGATATTTCAAAACACATAGATAGTTGCCTTTTATTTGTTTCCTTGTTTTCTTCACCGCTTGCCATGACATCAGTTACTTTCTAGTTTTTCAGCTCACATATGTTATTTTCATGTCTTGTGAATTCTATTGTATTTTTGCATTGTCGTCGATTTGTGTGCTTGTTCCATTCCTGACTGAAAATCAACATTTTTCAGGTTAGCTGTGGCCTCACTTAGCATGGGGAGATACGGGTGTACTTACAGGCAGAAACCTAGAAATTAGATATAAGTGGTATCATTTTCATTAATTGTAAGAACCTTGTATTTTCTTTAAATATAAATGTTGCAAAAGTTATAATCAATTTAGAAATGTGAATGAGCAATAAATGTTATATTTTATGATTTTGAGCATCTTGGTTGTGACAATGTTCTACCGCCGACTCTACGGCGTAGGCTGGCTTGGACATGTCTCGTATCCGAAAAGCGGGAGCGGGTCGTGACACCGATCTATAGTTCTGATAAGTTCAATCCTTCCACCAAAGGACAATAACTGATCATGTCATCCCTCCAATCTAGATTGAGTATAGTTGACCCTCGCACCCGCATCATTGACATAGTTAATCGAGAGAGGAAGCCCCAGGTATCTAACAGGGAGTTTTCCTTCTGTAGTGTCCATCTTAGCCAACCAAGTCTCCTTATTTCTATGCGCAGAAGGGAAGTTCTCATGCACATGAGCCATTTATATATATATATATATTTATTTATTTATATATATATATATATATATATATATATATATATATATTATATATATATATATATATATATATATATATATATATATATATATATATATATATATATATATATATACATGCACATGAGCCATTTATATATATATATATTTATTTTATTTTTTCTATATATATATATATATATATATATATATATATATATATATATATATATATATATATATATATATATATATATATATATAGAGAGAGAGAAAAATTCTACAATACATCTACCCTTTTGGGATGTATCGATACATCCCAAATCTGAACCATTGGATGTTGATCCAATGGTTCATATTAAATTCAGATTAAATAGCGCAGGAGACATCATTTAATGCTGTTTTGACTTTTGACCTCTTGTTAACTTGCTATAGCAGGTCATTCTTCATACAATTGTTTCACTAAACACCCTAAATTAACTCATATTTACTTTCTCTTTCGTCCATCCAATTTAATATTTTGTGCAAATACGATACCATCGATGCTCCGATAGTTGGTAGCGATCTAGATGATGACACCGACGACGACATGGACGAAGATCCAGTAGCCAATGTGGATAATAGTAAGGGGAGAATCCAGAGGAAGAAGAGGGGTAGGAAGCTGATAAAAGCTCGTTCTCTCAAATCTCTTCTTTGTGTAAATTAAATCCAAGGAGGACACAATCCCAAATTTTAGTTATTGCTTAGCAGAGTCTGCTTAGTTGTTGTAAAATTGTGGTGTTGCTTTTGTAACATTTTCATCTTTAGTCTCATGCTTTCTATGAATATGTGTTATGTTTGATTTTGATTTTGATTTAGTAATCTTTCCGTAATTTGTTTTTTTTTGTTTCATCTAACAATTTAATATTTTGGTTATAAAGCTAAAGGCTATGGTGGGTTGTAACCACCACTTTTTAAAAATAAGGATATTTTAGTAATTGGTGTTTAGTGTTTGATTAATGCTTTTGGTAGTAGCAAATGGTTTAACCTTAGTCAACCTGGATTAGAAGACTAATCATGTGATTAGAATCCTAGTTAGCTAATTAGAGTTTAAATTAGAGCATTAGTCCAATTTAGTAAATAATTTAATGCATTTTTAGGCTATTTTTAACATGAAGCTATTTGGCCTTTTTGCTAATGGGTTTCATGTGGACTTTAATTGCATGGTGGCCCATAGCAAACCCTAACCTAACCCTAGCTAACCCCTGGCCGGCCACAAACAGCAGCCCCCCTCTTGGAGTTATATGCTTGTAGCCGTCAAGCTTCTCAAATCCTAGAAACTTCCTTCTCTTCTAAAAGTCCAACTTTCTTATTTCTCATCCAAATCCATCCAAATGAAGTGCGTTACGATCGTTGGGAGGAGAGGAACCTGCTAAAGACTTGCTAGCAAGGAATCAGAGGCTTCAGACGGGAGGAAATCGACGTTAACGCGTTTGGATGCTCGTTTTATTGAGATATTGACTCTCAATAGGTAAACCCCTCTAAACACTTGTAAATTTTGATTTTCTTCATAGATGCATCCATCTAGGTACCCCAGACCTGTACATGTAGTTTGGTAGGTTTTCGTATCCGTTTGATATGCGTATCGGACACGTGTCGGTGTATTGCAACACGTGTTCGACGAAATGCCTCTTAGAATCGAAAGTTCTTATTTTCGATTCTGTTTTCAAGATGTTGTTGCTGTTTATATTTGAAACAACTTTTGTGAAGATGGATCTTGATTTGACACTTTTTTGTATCCAAATCGGACACGGACACGCGTGTACGAGGCCCGTGCACAGTCCCGTGCGTGTCCTGCTGTTCAAGTGCCATAACTCGACGCACAAGAACAATTTCACATAAAATTTGATGGACATGTGGGGGCAACCTCTGCCTACGTGATCCTAAAATTTTACATCGTTTCGTGGAGCGTGCGCGGAGAAATCCAACGCGCACGGGTTCAGCCCACCATGCTCGTGCGCAAAAAAATGCCGATGACACGGCCATTGTTCGCAGACATGACGCGACGAGGACACAAACTAGAAGCATGGACATGAAGCCCTAGACCTAGGCTACCCAGGGACTCGACCACGTGGTACGACGTGCTCGTGTCGCGACCTACGGGGGTCGACACGCGCCCACGAGGCCACGCGCGTGCGTGCTTACAGCCCCTGCAGTTGGTGTTATAACTCGATAGATACGACACAGTTTGCATAAAATTTATGGACATGTGGGAGAACCCAGCCTACGTGCATGCACTCACAGCCCTCCCCGATACGCATCTCGTGCGACGCATGGACACTACGTGGACACGTGTCAGGTTGGTGCACACCTAGACCTAGACCCACCTACTACGTGCACGAGCACGAGGCTCCTCGTGTTGCGTGTGGCGTTCTATTGAGCGCGACACGTGCCACGAGCATGTTTCTTTTAACACGCGTACGTGCCCATGCGATACGCACTGACTGGACACGATACGGACACGGGTTCGACCCTGTGAGTACCCGAGCATGTCATGACACACATATATACCCTGGTGTTTGCCAAGTTTCACGACGTTCTAGTTGTGTATTTTGAGATTTGGGTATTGAGTTGGGTTTTGAGTATCGGTTGGGTTATTTGAGTTGATTTTTAGTTTAGGAATCAGATTTTGAGATTTAAGCTCAGAGTTCTGGGTTTGATGATTGATTTAGTTTAGTTTTGAGTTCAATTTGTGGTTAGAGAAATGGTTTACATTTATATTAAATCTATTGTTATATTCCTTTGTATATATATATATCTATATATATATATATATATATATATATATATATATATATATATATATTGTTAGTTGATATATAGCTATATATTATTGTATGTATAAATATGAGTTGAACTCATATTTTGAATATGATGATTAGGTTAGTTCAGATTTCTGAATTGATTTTGTAATTAGCTATGCTTACATTCATTTACATATAAATCTATATGGTATAGATATTTTTCCCTTTGTGTGTGTATATATAATATATATATTTTTTTTTTATATATATTTTCCCTTTGTGTGTGTGTATATATATATATATATATAATATATATATATATATATATATATATATATTTATAGACTTATGTATCTATGTTTTGGTTTCCTATGAGTTTGGGACTGCTTTGGGGCAGTCTCGATGGCCCCTTATATACACAGCTCACACACCCTCTTTTCTTCTCCTTCTATATATATATATATATATATATATATATTATATATATTATATATATATATTAATTATATATATATAATTATATATATATATATATTATATATATTTTAATTAATATATATTATA